>CM040184.1:58738951-59338951 GCA_022606455.1 Callitettix versicolor
GTTCAAATGTACAGTGGGGGAGTGCTGAAAAATTTATTTATTGGCTTAAATGTAGCCTACTCATATATAAATTTCCAAAATTCAGATTGGTATAAAACCAAAATTCTTGTATCATAATTTACTTTTGATTAAACCGAGTTATGATAATTTTCGAGACACTACACCAAAATAATTGCCCAATTCGAACTCCTTATAAACGTAATGGAAATAAACATCAATTATGAACTGAGCAAGATCATTGATATCCATCCGCAGCTGAAGGTCAAGGAAAGGATGTTGTTCACCGTCGTAAATAAATCCTGCAGGATATTAAATTTTATTTGTTACACTTATATAGTAAAGGAATATTTCACTATGATGTAGTAATGGGACTACATAAATAAAACCGTAAGTCAAGGGCGCTTACACTTCTGTATTTGGTATAAACATAGATGTGTGTAGTTCGTGAATGAAGTACCGTGAAGTGGGTTACGTGGAAGGTTTAACTTTCTGCCATAGACAAGTAAATTACTGCAATTCTACGTCATGCAGACCATAAAGTATGCCGAAGTTAAACCATTAGTTGTGTTGAACATTCAACGATTATTGCATCTATATACGTGTAAAATAAAAATGTTATTTGAACATGTGAATTTACTTAGAACTTGTTTATTACATGATATCTTTAGGTTTCTTCCTTTTTGATGTTGAAAAACCAGTCTTAGAAAAGTTTCAGCCTCTTGCATAGCGCATTTTGTTACACAATCATGCAAAGCTCAACATTGAGCACAACTGATACTTTGAAGTGTGCAAAGTGTTAACGCATTTACTCTGTTCGTTTCCGAACTCACAGCCATTGAACACACTTCGCATATTGTTCATCATAGAAAAAGATATTACAAAAATGATGTTTTTATGTAGAGAAGCTCAAACAAAAAAAAAAAGATATTGAATTTGACTGTGTGAATGTAAAAAAAATAATTTGAGTAAATTCTATTTACAAGTTTTTTCCATAATGTAATTAATATGAATAATAAATATTAATTATTACTTTCAGAATATTTAAAAAATATTTTTACTACTTTTGGTCGTATAATATATTAAAACAGCATATTTAGACCTTTCAGAACTGCTATTCTCCTGATCCAAAAGAAGCTTAGTGAAAAATCTGTCCGCTACTGTAGCAAACATTATTTTTACCTAAATTGGGTTCGGATTACCAAGGTTACTCAAGATACACTACCTACCTGGTACTTCTGCAGGTATAGCTTGAAAAGGGGATGCAATTACATAAACATATATTTAAAAAGATAAACAGGAGTATAGGAGTGAAACTATACTTCACATAACAATATAATACAAAAAATGGATCATTGAAATGTTTTTAGTCTTTAAAGGTACTGTACCTGCAGTAAATCCTGTCTGTAACAGTGACTTTTTCTTTTTTTTTTTTGTGTTTAACGTCCGACTATTGTGCACACTTGGGCTAACGCAGACAACGTAACAGTGATAAACACATTGAACCTATACATTGTATTTTTCAATTTACTTTAAGAAAAAAACGACATTTTCTAAATAAAATTGTCCTATCTCGATTTTTCAGCTTGTACAAAACTATTTGAGAAAGTTCTTTTTTTCTTTCGGCTATATTACTCGTATTTAAATTGAATAGTGATATTTATACAACAAAATCATTACTTTTAGTTGTATCATTTTGAAAAAGTAACTTATAATGACGACACTGTAACTATTAGTTTTTCTACAAAAAGATATTTTTCCTAAATAAAGGTAAGTTTAAAAATAATATTTTAAATTGTAAGATAGTAAGAGTCTATTTTAACTAATCATTTTTAAGTGTTGCTTTCGACAGATTACATAACAGTGTTTTTTCGTAATTAGCTGTGTTAGTTATTTATGATAATAATAATAAATAAATTGAAGTTATTTAATTAGTACGTTGATTTACTGCTGCTTAGGACAAAGTTTTACTCCTCGTTCAAAACAGTTTTTGAATCAACGTTTTTAACACTCCTTCGCCATCTTTTTTTGTACGGCCAGGACTAGAAGACTTTCTAACTTTGTGCTCCACTAGCTCTCAATCTTCCTCTTTGTTGTTCTTTGATTAATCATTAACACAAAGTTTTTTATTCTTCAATGATTGTAGCGATTATTCAAACCCAATCCACGACAAAAACTGAACTATAACTGAGTTCAGCAAAATCTAGAAGCTATACGTCTATGAACACAGTTTCTTGCAGGACCATCTTCGTTCAGCGGACATCGCCCATTTAGTCCATGAGATTTATAAGTCCTACTGTGTATGAACACGAATCTTATTGCAAGTGCAGTGATTTATAAAGTAATAAGACTTCATTATTAAGCAAGTGTCTTGTGCGTCCTTTGTAGTAAAATTAATAAAACTACTTAGGTTTTGTTCAGTACAGAAGCAATGTAACAATAAACATAATTTTTGTAACTCTCTCGGATACAACATTATTGTTTACATTGTAAAAATGTGTAAACAAAATAGGCCTAAATATTTATATTAAAAAAGCATGTTTATAGCTCTTCTACATGCTTACAAACACTATATCCTGTCAACTGACCAATTGTTGATAACCTATTTTCTGTAATATTAATTCTAACTACATAATAGTTTATTGAAAAAAAAACTAAAATAATGTATTATTATTATTTGAATGCAGTGTAGAGATGTAATTAGAGAGGTTTCATATCATGTGTAACTATTTCCATAGACGCATCAACATTTAATCTGTTTAGTTCTGTTTTTGAAAAACGATATGAAAAGAACAGTTTATAAAAAAAAACTGATAGTAGACGCACAGCTGTTATCTATTTCAGTTTAATTGCAAATGATTATCAATCAACAGTTTCTCAACGATCAAATCATTTGTACATTTCTAAAATCTAATCTAATATCGATCGAATAAATTCACAACTTTCTCCTAGTTAGGGACCAATGAGCAGCGAAGCAGCCATAACGTGTAATTACATATGTATTTGCCTTCACCTAATAAGTCATATGTAACTGGACCTGTAAAGTGGTGTAAAGTACTGAAGTGTAATTTAAAAATAAATGTATATAATCAGCGCTTACTTGATCAGTGATAACATCAATCATTTGGTGCATTAGTCTTACAGGACCTGTATATAGTCTACGCATTCTTTACACGGCCACAAGTATAGTGACTTTATCAATATCAGTTATATAATATTAAAAGTTTGGGAGTCATTAACTTGACCAGTGACCAAGTGATGTTTGTTACGTAAGAGCTCTATACTTGGAGAAAATATTTTAAAAAACAGACAAACGAGCATATTCTCAAGCCGGAGAAAATTAGTATTTTTTGTCGTTGCGGAGTATGAAGACTAATTACAACGCGTTCACGTTCACGATCATCGTGATACTTAATTTTTATGGCAAGTGTAAGAATTATTACACTTAAACGCTATCTGTTAAACGTTTCCTTTTTAATCATAATAAAATGTATAAGCAATTAAATAAGTTAAGTTGATAGCGTACTGGACTTTCACCCCGAGGACCCGGGTTCGATTCCCGGCCAGGGCTTGGCATTTTTATACGCTATAAATCATCCCATCGTCTGCATTAGCCCAAGTGTGTACAATAGTCGGACGTTAAAAAAATTCTAAATCCCGTTGGCTGGTGCTGGTAAGTAAAATACGTAAAACAAAAGTATATTACATAGACTGAGAAGTTATTGCATGCGAAGACGGAAGGAAACAGAAGCCTAGGGTAGACCAAGGATATTTGGATGCAGGATGTGAGAGGATATTTGAAGTAGGCCTATACATTATGGATTGTATATAGGCCTAGTCAAAAAATTAAAATGAATTCCTTGAAACAGTAGATTTGGTTTTCCTTTTAATGTTCCAACATTTCATTCCAATTTCTTTGTTTTACTTCAAAACCAATTAAAAATACAAACATTTAGACCTAATTTTATGCATTAAGAAATGATTTTTAGTTTAGAAATATTTTTTGCTTTTCTGTATAACTGAATTTTGTATTCAGGACACAAATTTTAATGACGTCCTAGGTAGGCAGGATTTCTCTTTTATTAAGAAATATGTTTTTTATATGGATAGTTGCTGTCTTCATAAAACAATATCTAGGAAATACATTATTACAATTCTGGACTCAGCTGATATTTTCTTTTAAGAAAAGGGTCGACTATATCAATCGTACAGAACTATCAAATAAATGGAAAACTAAATATTTCAAACCATCTTTCCTTAAAGATTTTCAGTTTTTGTAAATGTTTTTTGAACTGTTAATTTTTTTTCAAATACAGAATTAACAGATACAGAAATATTTCTAGTATAGAATTCTAATTCTAAAAGTCCATCACTTATGTTTTTAAACTGCCTTCAAAACTCAAAATGTTCGCCTCGGTGGCCTAGTTGATAGCTTACTGGGCTTTCACCCCAAGGAGCCGGGTTCGATTCCAGGCCAGGGCTTGGCATTTTCATACGTTATAAATCATCCCATCGTCTGTATTAGCCCAAGTGTGCACAATAGTTGGACGTTAAACACAAAAAAAAGCAATAAAAAAATATAATGAACTGCCTTCAAAACTCAAGTATGGAAATTTATTTTTTACATCATCATTATTTATTACAACCAATTATAAAGTATTCACTTTATTATATCTGTACACTTGAGAAGAAGAGGAAGAGGGTGTTCTGGAACACCCCATAGGTCGAGGCAAAATCTTGACGGAAAAGTACCATCCTTTTAAAACAGATATGAACCTAATAATTTGCTGTTTCGTTTTTATAGACCTTCCTGTATCATTTTTAAAATTGTGTAATATAAATGTTTATTTAAAAAAATGTTTTTTTTAAATATATTTATACTTTCACAAAAGTGAATATTGAAAATAGGCTAGCACGTAAACTAACATTTTACACTTGAAAATCAAACGACACAAAAATTGATTTAATAATAGTTTGGACAATTTTATTTCCAAACAAAGGTTTTTATCAATTTAAAATATTAAAAATGCAAAATACGAAAAAAAACTAATTTGAATTTTATTTTTTTATTATGGTTTCACCGTTTATTTCCTCTTACCTAATTATAAAATGTTTTACAGTGCCTCAAAACGTGTTTGAGATTGTATGATAAGTGCACATTTAATGGTCCATTATCTCAATCATCCAATAATGACTGCTTCAATAACGCATTCCCTGTGAAAGTTCGGCAATAAATACAAACAAGTTATGATTTCCTCAAAGTTGTGCGGCTACCATTTTGAACTTGTGGATGTAATTATCTAAATTGAGAACTTTTCGAGCTTTAAAAGTGAAAGAAGAAACGTTTTAGGCCTGCAATTTCTCACTTTTAAACGAAATTCTCATTACAAAAATGAAATATTAAAGTTAGTCCAAAATTCTCATATTATACGAGTTATTAATCTATTCACCATGAATTTAAAACGTATTTTTTGCTTTTTTTTTAAAGTTATTAATATTTTTAAAAAATATATTAAGATTACATTTTTCTTGTAACAATTTGCTTCTCATTTCAAGAAAAGACAATTATCAAAATCTTTAAACTTATCATTTTGGTGCTAGAGAGGTGAGAGCTGAACTCGTTATGTTTTTTTTACATACGAGTTAAATTCAAGCTAAACTCTCGCTTGAAAATATAATTTATTTATTTAATTTATATATTCAATTAAAAATATATTAAACTGTAACTTTTTATTGTAAAAGTTTGAAAATATTTTAATAATAGTTATGCAACAATTATAATTATTAAGATTGAAGACTTTTTAACACTGGTACTACTTTACGCTAAGCCTCAACAATACCTAGAGAAGTGCGTCTGCTTCTTGAGGGAATCGATCAGTTTTACCGAAGATTTGTTGTTGTTCAGAATATTAGCGGCTGAAGATTTGTCATCGCCCATTTTCTTCTTTTTGTCGCCTTTGCCGCGACTCTTCTTGGACTTCGACGAAGCTGATTGGGGCGAAGAATTCTCCGGCTGAGCAGCTCTGTTCGCTGCGGACGTTCGACGTCCACTCAGGAACAAAGTGACGCTTTTCAGGAGCACCCCCGTTGTCCCCACCCCCTTGGCAGCCATTGCTTGCGTGCTACCCCCTACAACAAAACATTTCCTAATCAAAACACCACCAACTGACAACGCAGCGGTTTGTTAATTCAATACAACCTGTTTCGTATTGCATGCTTCACTTCAACGGATGATATTTGCAAATCAACGTGAATTTATCGCAGTATGTTCCGACCTTTGGAAGCAACTCGTTCCGTAGGCGTACGTTTCTAACAAAGTACTTTGTGAACAATGTTAGTGAAATAATTATTAATGTAAAGTTTTGTTTAAGGTGACTTTAAAATTCTAGGTGCTATACAATATACATAATATGTAATATTATCATTAATATAATACGGTCTCAGAATATTTAAAGGTATTATTAATTTTAAATAATTATTTTATTGCATGCCCAATAAAATAAATAATTCACAAACTTTGTGAAAGCAGTCCTTAAGGAATTAAAAACGTATTGGTCAGATGATCACCTACAATTTCCATTTGTAAGTTACCTGTACACAAATATCTGAAATACAAAAAGAAAATCTGTAAATTACTGTTAGAAAGTTCGAATCTTATTTTATCTCAAAATTAAAACCGTAAGTGTTTAACCAAAATTTGAATGCACACATTTTTATAGATTTTTGCTTATGCACTATATACTAATATTAAGATGATTTGCTCTTATAATTACACAAAAAACATGTGGAAGCCATACAAATTTATAGAATTTAAAAAAATATTTTATTTATTAAAAAATTTTAAATGGAAAATTTACTAGAGCAACAATTATGGTAACACTACCATCATTACCTATGGTAAAACAACATACGTGTCGATTTTATTAATATTATTATTTATTTATTTTGTTGCTTAACGTCTATACTTTATGCCAGTTAAACTAACGAGGACTACAGATCAGTGTTAACGGTAAGGGAATAGCAATGAGCTCGAACTGAGGATCTTTAGGTGCGCAGTTGAGTGATATAGTAAACTGACCGATGCCTTAGCCACTTCTACCACCCAAAAACGTGTCGAAAGATCGTTAAAATTTGAAAAACGAAGCATAGCGTTTGTAAATCTGTATTTGCAACGCTTAGATTTTCAGAATTAGCAAAATTAATATGCCGTGTAGTACGCTTTAGATGCTGTAAAAAATAAATATTTAAAACTTTCAAATTTTATTGAGTTTGTAAATGAACATTGATCGCCGTCGTTTTTATATTTTCAATGAAATTTTAAAGTGCCAGTTTTGAAGGGTATTTAAAGTTTTTTTTTTGGTATTTAACGTCCGACTTGGGCTAATGCAGACGATGGGATGATTTATAGCGTATGAAAATGACAAGCCCTGGCCGGGAATCGAACCCGGATCCTCGGGGTGAAAGGCCAGTACGCTATCAACTCGGCCACCGAGGCGGCTGGTATTTAACGTTGATTAGGCTACAAGAGTTTAATCAGTTTTTCCAAAGAGAGTAAGGAGAAAAGGTATATTTTAAAAAAATTGTTGATATCAATTATATTTTAAAGATTGTAATAATATCTATTACTGTTTTAAGTTTGATTTTCGTGTTATCGTTCAAAACTGCTAGTGTTTGGAAATTCACAGCTATTAGGTCAGCGCTGTATTTCAAAATAGTTTTATAATTTTGCTTAATACTCTTGCCCTTGGCATTTATATTTTATTTCCTCTTAATATTTTTATTTTAAATGTTGATGTTCTACTTAGTAAATTGTTTAATATTCTTATTTACAACTCATAACATTTTCCAGAAAAGGACGTCCACATTCAGATCCTGTCTTACAGCGTTTCTGATGCAAACATCTAATTTCAATGGTTGCGCCAATTATTTTGTTTTGTTTCTGATGGTAGGTCTTGGAGTGTACGATTACATACATTGGCACATATATTTACCCTGACACAGGGTTCAGACTGTCGTGACACCGTGACATTTTTCAAGAACGCCTCCTTGAGCTCTCAGAATAAATTGGTGTGCATGAGACCAATGTATTCAGCAACAATACGATCCATTGTTATAATACTGGTGTCTTTGTGTTAATATTATTTATTGTACATGAAAATAAAACAAACGAAGAAATAGAGAGTCAATTTATCATGAAGGCACAATGGAAGAATGCTGAATTAAAAACTTCATTGTTTAAACTCCCCAATGTTCCAAATTATTCTTGACGTATCTGTCAATATTAACTTCTATTGTTAAATAGCATAGTTTTTATTGTTATTTAATATTTTTGAATAAGTTAAGAATTTTTAAAATATTTACGACACGCAGCTGTCTCGTTAACGTGATGGAAGCGCAATTTACAAAAGTATTTTTTTATTTTACCCATTTAGAAAGTTTGATTTTATCATAATCAGAATTAAAATTTCAATATACGTAGTAGCGCTTTAAACTTTCAAATTACATTGAAAATACTAAAATGAACCCTGACCGCAGTCGAAATATTTCTTAATTTCAACGAATTTGGAATATTTGAAATGTTAATTTGTGCAGTTTTTAACGCTGATTACGATGGTGAAATCGGATAACAAAGTTAGGACAAAGATGTTATGAATTTTTTAATATTTTAAACGACCGCCATGTTGAAACTTAACTGTTGAACGAATTTTGCTGGTGAACGAAGTTGTCCAAGCTATATTGTCAAATTTCGTAATAGGTTTTAATTAATTAGGTTCAAAATTGCGAACGTGAGCTAGCTAAAACACACACACACACACATATATATATATATATATATATATATATATATATATATATAATTTAATGACCCTTCAAAAAGTAATCTAGACGCCAGGTTCGATGCTCATTTCAACGTCCCGGGTCTGGGTATTACAATGATGGCCATTCTAAAGCTCATTTTTCCAATGTAAATTCGTTAATAGGACGACTAGGCAGTGCCAATGGACAATGCCACAGGTTTCACGTGTAGGGTCTAATTATGCCAAATGCAGCAGTGGATTTGAATCAAAATGCTGGCTGTCATCTGCAAACTGTCTGTTTTGCGGCCGCCCTCCCCTGCTCAAGACCCAGCACGCACGAAGGTCACGAGCCATGTTTGTTTTATTAGCATAATTAGTGTACAGTAACAAGATAGTTTACCTGCAATCGTTCTTTACAAAGTTATGAATTATTTCAAATTTCACATTACCGTGTCTCACCTCTTAGCATTACTGAACTGAATTTTAGTTCTTTCTTTATTTGTTCATCTTTGGGGTAGCACTTTTTAATGTTCTGTGTCTTCCTCAGTATTGCTTCTTTCACCTTGCTTTCTTTCTTCGTCAGAGATTTGGATCGTTCGCTTGGATTTGACTGAATTTTAGTCTTTATTATATTAAAATAAACAAAAATATTTCAAAATGTAGTTTATACACAGATAAATTATTAAAGCCTACAGAAGGAACTATACTAATAGGCCCTAACGGTTTTGACTGGAAGAACTATTTTAGACTTACGTATTTCTACAGTAAACTACCAGTAATTAATAAGTTGGTAAAGCTCCTCTTAGAGATTTAAACTAAATATAATATTTCAAAAGCCTACTTTTGATTTTCATTATAGGTCTGTATCGATTGTGAAAAAATTGATCTTGAGATTTTGAGTCCAACATGTAGTTTTTCATTTTATGTGTATCTTTGCACGTCACTGTTGATAACACTACTTGCACAAATGTCTATGGAATTTGACATGTTTGTCATGGTTCGCTCATAAATTTTAATGTTTAAAAATGTTTTTAAGCCCTTTTTTAATAAAAACTATTAATTATCATTTATATTCCAATCTCGGGCCTATCGATTTTGATCAAATTTTGTTCTAACGTAATCCACACCTATCTAAGCAAAACGTAAGGGTTCCTATACATCCTGATAAATTTCAGGTGCTATTAAAAAAAATGAAAAATGTGCATATGCCTTAAAATAGGTTCATTACGTTTTGCAAAAATGTTAATCTGTGTGAAATATTTATCATATTCAACACAAATCAATGTGTTCTTGACACAAACAAGTTTCTTAAAGCCTTTTTTGTTCCAAAAACCTTTATTTAAAGGCATCTGCTAAAACGATTACAATTTGCTTTAACATAGTATACAAGTACATAAAAAACATATGAGTTGCTCTAGCCTCATAAATGTTTCAAAGCTAGAACAAAATTGAAAAAAATGGAAAATGTTTTCAGGATCAGTTTATCAGATTTTTCATATTCAAATTTTTAACACTCAAGCCATATTCAAATTTTAAAAAATTGCATCACGCAGGTCTCGCTGATGTAATAGAAGCGAATTTCCAAAAGTAATTTTTTATCGTATCTTTTTTAAACTCTGATTTCACTGTAATAAACAGGAATAAAATGTACATGCACTTACATTTTAAACTTTCACATTGTATTAAAAACACGAATTTTTTTTTTTTTTTTTTTTTTTTTTTTGAGTTTAACGTCCGACTATTGTGCACACTTGGGCTAATGCAGACGGTGGGGATGATTTATAGCGTATGAAAATGCCAAGCCCTCGCCGGGAATCGAACCCGGATCCTCGGGGTGAAAGTCTAGTACGCTATCCACTAGACCACCGAGGCGGCTAAAAAAAAAAAAAAAAAAACACGAAAATGAACCCTGACCGGCATCAAATGAAATTTCTATATTGCAAGAGTTTTGAAAATTTAAAACGTTTATCAATGGTGAATTCAGATTTTTCAAAAATGTTTAAGGCAAACAAATTTGGATTTTAAAAAAATATAACAGAAGACCAGTAATAATAGCGGCACGCAGCTGTCTCGTGGATGTGACAGAATTTAATTTTCAATAGGATTTTCCTACATCTTATCCTTTTTGAAATTATGATTTCGCCATAATAATTAGTATTAAAATCTGCTTATATTAATATTTGAAAATGAACCCTGACCGCCGCAAAACATTTCTTAATTTCAAATGATTTTTTGAAAATTCAGAATGTTAATTTGAACTTTTATTACGACGGTGAAATCAGATTTTTTAAAATTTAAAACACAAAACGAAATAATTTTGCTGGTTAATAAATTTGCCCAAGCTATTGCCAAAATCGGTTTTTCCAATGGAAATTATTTAGTTTCAGGAGTAAATAAAATATAATAAAAATAATATAATTACACAAATTTAGGAAATACACATTTTTAAAATGAACAAGAATAACAACATAACATCAACTGAAATGATAGTGAAACTCTTGTGCAAAATCAGCTGTTTCCACGTCCAGTCTAGATATATATAACAATATATGCTGTGAGGTATGCATTACGGATTCAAGCGTGACGCGAAAGCAAATGTTTATATTCATGTTTTGTCAACCACGACCATACAAGTTTTCGCTTCAAAAATACATACAAAATCACTACAGAAAAAAACTAATGATGCGTTGTAATAATGTTTGGAATAATAATGTTCACTAGAGTACGCGTATGGATGTGTTGGAACGTTCCGTGAAGGCCAACTGAAGTTTTTTCGCCGTGCAAAACATACACCCATACTTCACGATAAAAAGTAGTCACTTCAAAAATAAATCCTAACCTTGTCGGATTGTTTTTCCTTAAATTATTATCGAACAGAAAATTTCTTTTCTTTCAAAATTGACTTATTAATTGTGTTATTTATTTTCATATATGGCCAAAACTTAATAATCGATTTAGAGAAATACGAGTAAATTTGACTGTACGTTTCACCGATATTTCATGGCCTGTTTGTGCAATGTTTTTGCAACATTCATTACAATTTCCGACAGAAACAGTTTCGTGTTTTCGATGACGAAATTACAAAACCAATATGTTTTAGTTCGCAGCAATTAATCTTTGCCAAGTCAGGTTTATTGGATGCTTTTACGAGTACCTAAGCTGCCTAGGCTGGGTCGCGTGTTGTTTGTTCAGTTCTTAATAAAACCCAAAGTTACTGCATGCAACACAACACAGCACAATAGGTAGGCTACGTTAGTTCGGTTATTAAGTTGCTAAGCTTTCAGCTGAACATTAGTTAAGAAAGTAGAGGCCGGGTCGTGCCAGACTCTGCCATGTGCATTCCTTACACGCCATTCCGTCAGGCCTACTTCACTAGCTCTACAAACACACGTAGATTGTATCATCAACTAAGTTTTTTATACATTTTATTAAGACAAGCTGGCCGTGTACCGGAGAAGTACTGTTGACAAGTTGGAAAAGCGCTCAGAGCGGAAGAAAGGCTTCCGAGAAGGTTATTTATAGAGACTATACAGCTAGCTTCGTTGAGCTTTGACGTCGACTGAAACTAATAAATATTCCACATTTTTATTGTAGATTTTTTTTTGTGTTTAACGTCCGACTATTGTGCACACTTGGGCTAATACAGACGATGGGATGATTTATAGCGTGTGAAAATGCCAAGCCCTCGCCGGGAATCGAACCGGGTCCTCGGGGTTTAACCACTGACGGATTAATGCAATTTTGTGGGTGTGTGTGATTGATTGGATGATTCAATTTAAAAGAGAGCCGCTTAGGGGATGACAATTTTTGAACAAATATCTACAAAAACTAGCGCTGTTAATCTGTAACTTAAAACGGATATAAAATTTACTCAACTTTAGACAAAAAAAAATCACTTAATTTTCTTAAATTCGTAATTATTAAAACTTTTGCAAAACTGCTCCATTTACATAACTTCTCTTCTTCTCAATATACCTATTTATAATTTTTGTCTATATAGCTGCATTTACTCCAGTCGCTTTATCCTTACCGTTAACGCTGATCCCTCGTCCTCATTAGCCTAAGCAAGTCCGGTTAAGCGTCATAACATTTTCTCAACCAAGTTTTGATCAATTTCATACTCGAGAAAGATCTTTATGCCGTTGCAGTTAACGCAGGAACCAACATAAAATGTCGAACTGATTAGCCCCGTTCTTAGCCTCAGTACAAGCATTTCAAAGTACACAAACGAATGTATATACAAAGTTGAGATCGAGATAATGTGACAGGTTTCGGAACCTTAGATGTATCTTTGACTCTTTTCCTCGAAGCTGCGATACTTACACTTTAAGGAAGTAAACTTGGATCTTTTACATTTTTATTTAATTTCTTTTGTCTCGGAAGGGACGGTCGCCCCTTCGCCCCCTTTAATCCGTTCGTGAAAATAACCTATTTACCTCCGGAAATGATTTATAAAGTTAGGCTGAATTCAGGAAATTCTTAAATTTTTAAAATGGATTCCGTAAAGCTGGTGAAATGAATGTATAATCCAAAATTAGGTTTGGACACATTCGCAGAAAATATCTCCTATTGCGTATTGTCTTTTGGGACTCAGGAAGACCAGCGACTGAAGCGTCTAGGAAAGTTAAGTTACTCAGGCAGAAAGAAAAACTTATAGAAATACAGTAATTTTTAATCGAGATTTCTGAAAAACAAAGCAATGAATTGGTCTTAAACAATATAAAAAAATTCTCAGATTCAATTACTTAAAATCCTGATTTAAATGAAACCGCCTGAGTACCAAAAACAAAACATATGAGCAATATCTCTCCAAAAACTCCGGTTGAAGAACTATTGACAAAAACCGCGAAAGTAAAGCTCAATTAACTCTGTTTAAATTTGTATTTTAATATATATATATATATATATATATATATATATATATATATATATATATATATATATATATATAATTTTACGTATAAAGTGATCCTATATAAATGCATAATACAAAAAATATGTACTTTCTTAAAGATTTATGTTTGAACTTTAGTAATTATTACTTTCACAAATTTAGGATTAGTAAAAACTATTCTAATTATATTACATTAAAATTAGACCAACGTTTTATCATTAAACAAATCATGCCATTCATAAATTAAATATTATAATTACTCTACGGGAAAAACCTGCTCACTTTCAGAAAGACTAGCCCCAGGAAATATTTATTTAAATTTAATTATTTAAACTGTTTCCATAAAAACCAATTTTATATCACAATTAATTTTAACTATTTAAAAAATTCATTAATAAGTTAATTTTTAATTAGTGATTGATTTTTTAAATAGTTTCATTGTATAGCTGCAGTGGATAATGTACGTTACCATAGAAACCAATATTAGAACTTAATTTGTTATTTACAGCTGATCATTATCATTCATTTCTCATGAGCACGTTTTGCCCTTTAAAGTCTTCACTAATGGCTTAATTAAGATAAATATGTCGTTTCCAAGACCTTTAAACATCTTTGACAACTAATCAATCTCTCAAATATTCTTTTCAAATTTGACCTTATTAATTATTTCACACACACACACACACACACACACACACACACACACACACACACACACACACACACACACACACACACACACACACACACACACACACAATTGTAGTGAATCAGTAAAATTATATATTAATATACAGTTTATTTAGACGATTTGACATTATTTGTGTAGCCTATATAAAATAATACACCAGATTTCAAAAGGATGGGCCAACCTTCGTTCTCAAGTGTCAAAGTAAAACCTAAACATGTAACAAGAACGTAAGCCTAGATGCCTAATTCTGTGTTTAAATACTTAAAAACTAAAAAAAGCTAAAAAAGTATAAAAATGAAACACTAAGGGCAAATCGCTGAATGGTCAAACCAGAAACAAAATTAAAACTTTTTTGATGCGGTATATTGTAGGGTTTTAGTTTAGTTTTGTTCACAGGTAAGTAAGGTCTGCGCATAGTGACTGTGTTCTAGTTTCATGTTCACGTTTTAAAGTTAGACACTTGAAACAAGAGTTGATCCGTTCTTTCAAAACATCGTGAATTGTTTTTTTATACACAAATAATAGCAACTGTAATAATAACATAATTATTCCATTGTCATGTAATGATTTTGAAAATATTAAAATTTGATACAATTATTTCGCAGTTGAACTTCTTTTAAAAGAAAATAGGTTTACATGTTAGGAGCAATGAAACGCTCACCATTGAGCTAAAATTGTACAGTATTTTGACTATGAAAATTATGCTGTAGATGATGACTTTGTTTTTGAAAGGTTGATCCTAACGTGGAGCATCCACCCTACTTGCCTAATCTTGCTCCATGTGACGTTTTTGTTGAAAGCGTGCGTTGAAAGGAACACGTTTTCAGTTTGTAGATGCAGTGCAGAAAAAGGCGATGGACATGATGATGACCATATCAGAAGACGATACGCAGCATTGCTTCCAACAATTGAAAATTCGTATGGAGCGGTGTAGGGATCAAGGAGGGGTGATAAGGTTTCCAATGTAAACGATGTTAAATAAAAAGTTTTAAAAATCCAGTCCGGTTATTATCCAGCTACACCTCGTATTTTATTCAACCTATGAATGTGCATATGCGGATGTTATGCGCCATTATTGTCCTTAAGGTGTGCACCATTACGCGATACAGGTAGCACATATCTGTTGTATCTTAAGGCACAGACCTTTCAATAATTTATGGATTATCTAACAACGGTTTATGACTACGGCGTAACTACTTCCAATTTGGACGTGTCTGTAGCTGAATGTATCTTGCACGACGCCATTAAAACACATTATTTATCCGATAACAATCAACACATCTTAAGGACGACAATTCGTTACGACGTAATTTCGGGTAGTATCTCATGTTCTGCTAATGTACAGGTGTACAGGAGTTTAAACAAACGTACAGAACGGCTTAAAAGCGCTGAAATTAAAAGTACAACACTTTTTTACATAAAAACAAAATTAAAATTGCTATTTTTAAAATTATGACGTACTATGTGGAACACATTATCGAATAAACACTCTAGAATAGTTGTTTGTCGTTATATACTGTTATACAGAAAATGAAAATTAATAACTCATTTTTCATTGTTGCTGAAACGTACATCCGATTTGAATCAACTTGTCAAAAATTCGTTTCAACCAGTAAAATCAGTTCAACAGTTTCAACATCTTCATTATTTAATTCTTAAAATAATCATAACTTTTAGCATATATCACGTTTTAGGGCTAAATGTGATGAAAAAAAAATGTTTATGTAGATACATAACAGTATATTTTGGGCATTGCAAGTCTTTCATTAAATTAATCATAATTGAAATTTACTGTTTCCGTCCGGGATCGAACCGGGGACCTTGCGCTTGTGAGACGCGCGCGTAATAACCACTACACTACGGAAACTTCGAAGAAGTTTGACCGGTTTAATTACATGAAATAAATAGCTTATTTAATTTTGGTAGTTATATTTAAAGATCAGTTGTTTTATTCACTCGTAAAGATCAGCTGATAGGCTACAATAAGTTTTAGGTTATGTTGTTAAAAACTAGCTATGTTTATATTAATTCGTAACGAACAGCTAAATTCTTTGAACAGTTGATATGGTAGAATAAGTTTAAGGTTATGTTGTTAAAAACTAGCTATGTTAATTTGTCGTTTATATTAATTCGTAACGAACAGCTAAATTCTTTGAACAGTTGAAATGATAGAATAAGTTTAAGGTTATGTTGTTAAAAACTAGCTATGTTAATTTGTCGTTTATATTATTTCGTAACGAACAGCTAAATTCTTTGAACAGTTGAAATGATAGAATAAGTTTAAGGTTATGTTATTAAAAACTAGCTATGTTAATTTGTCGTTTATATTAATTCGTAACGAACAGTTAAATTCTTTGAACAGTTGATATGGTAGAATAAGTTTAAGGTTATGTTGTTAAAAACTAGCTATGTTAATTTGTCGTTTATATTAATTCGTAACGAACAGCTAAATTCTTTGAACATCTGATATGGTAGAATAAGTTTAAGGTTATGTTGTTAAAAACTAAGCTCTGTTAATTCGTCCTGTTTCCGAACAAATTATTGTAACTAAAATAAAAGAGGAAGAAGAAACATGATTTTTATTTTTGATTCATTATCAGAAAATGTTTTGTATTACAATTTAAAAAAATTCGTATCATTTTCACTATCGTAATCATTGTTGAAATTAACAT
This sequence comes from Callitettix versicolor, assembly GCA_022606455.1. Lineage (NCBI taxonomy): Eukaryota > Metazoa > Arthropoda > Insecta > Hemiptera > Cercopidae > Callitettix > Callitettix versicolor. Next base: position 58,756,004 of record CM040184.1, read on the forward strand.
TTTTATTTTAAAAATTCTATTGTAAGTTTAAAATACCATTATGGCTGTGAATCAAACTTTCAAAAATGATAATAAAATATTTTTTGGACAATCTCTCCCATCCCTTCAGCAAGACAAATGCGTGTAGCGATTATATTTTCTTGATCTGCTTTTGTAATTTTTTTTCGCATCTGTTAAACAACATATTTTTAATTCAGTGCAATGTTTAATTCATCTGCAGAATATATAATGCTACGCATGCTACGAGTAGCCTTACCTTTATAATAAACTGATTTTAATTAGAAGTTAATTGATTTTATATAACAATATACAATAAAATTTAAATGCATTCATTAACCTAATTACGTGTTGCAACCTGTATTAGTTTGCGCGTCTTGTGTACTAAAGGAAAATCCGGTAACACCCGCACAGACACTCAGTTGTAATTAATCTAATAAGGCATTATGTAACTTACCTGCTGCAAATTGTACCTGCTGTATAATTATAGCTTAATTTAATACTGCAAATATACTTAATTTGCATAATGCAGTATTTTGAACAGAATTATATACAGTATAAAAAAATGTAAATAATGTTTAATAGAGACAAGTCTTTTTCACAGGAAATTCGCAAACAAACTAAGTTTAAACTTAAATAACTTACAACCGCGTTTGGCGAAGTATTAAAAATTGTTTACAGCCATCTTGGATTTGAGTAAATTTTTACTTTGTGGTATATACAGATAGTATGGTGAGTTAGATAGGAAATTTAGATCTTACTTGTAAGTTTTTCGGAATATATGCAGATCGCTCAACGAATCCACTGGTTTCGATGAAATATGCCATTTATGTATAGTCGGCTCATGTTTTGTGTCAATATTTCATGTTTAAAAAAATGTTTTCAATATCTTTTTTTGTAAAAACCATTTATTTAACAAACCTCAATTTTTTATAACAGTTTCCCTGACGTGCTCTCAAAGTGTATGCCCGTGTATCCAAACAGAACTTTTGATCACAAACGCCCAATACAAGTCGTATCTGGAGCTTTCAAGGAAAAATCGGAAAATGGTAATAGCTTGCATCCAAATCGGGTAAATACTACTCAATATTGGTCTTAAATCAAGATATATAATTCAAGTCAGCTGAGATATTTGTAGACGGAAATTAACGCTTCAGGAGTAAATAAAAATGTCACGAAAATAAACCCTGCCGAAATCAAGGTTAGTTTTGTTTTCTCTCAAACTAAATTTATGTCAAATTGTTTATACTAATTTAAGTTGTGAGTTTATTTATGACAGAAACTTGATCAAACTCTTCAAAATTTGCATTACTGCTAAAGCTTCGCCCCTTTTTCGTTAACGTCGATTCCTCGTCCTTATTTGTTTAACTGGCATAAAGCATAGTGTTAAAATACTTATAAAATTGTATTGTATATGAGAAAGTTTGTGTAATATTTTCGAATTATTTATTTAAACAGTTACATGGTGTTTCCGTACTAAGTTTATTCATACTTAATAAATATACTAATCGATACGTTTGGATTTTCAAAGTTTACTGCATGCATGTTTACAGTGTTAATATAGATTTACCAGATGATTTTGAAGTCCTCTACTGTTAAACACTTTAGAGAATTATAAAGTAAAAGTACTAAATTTTGTAATATTTTAAAAAATGTAGGAAATCACCCTTTATCCAAGTCAACTTTAGAATCCCAAAGTGATTTTGTGATAGGACTTGTGTTGTTTACAGCTGAAAATAATATTGTATTCAGGACTGAAATTTTTTTGTCGTTCTCAAATTATTATTTTTTAAAATAATTTATTGTGCTATATATTTTGTTGGTTATAGGCTTTTGCCGACAAAATCATTGGTTCTAACACTGTTCATTGCAACACAAAATAGGGCGACTGTTTAGTCAACACAAAAGACACGTTTACGATGAAATATTATTTCAATTTGAAGAAGCATTTTGTAAGGTTGAGTGATTTTGGGTCTCCAGTGATTTCTGTTTTATTGCCAAGCTATAAGCGGACTAAATATTTCATGAAGATACAGTCTAAAAAGACAAATCAAATTATCGTGCCATTAACAACTTTGTTATTGTTTTGTATAAAAGATAAGAATATCAGAAAAGCTCTCAAACATGTATAAAAAAAAGGATAGACTGTTGAGTGTATGAAAAGCAAATTTAAGTGTTCGACAATGTCCGGACGAATTGACTCTCACGAGTAAAAGAGCGAAAATGTGTGAAAGATCGATTCACCAAAAATGATCAACAATTTTTTCCAAAATCACATAGCTTTATTTTAAAATTGTTAAAAGAATTGAATTTTTACTTAATTATGTAATGATTATTATACAAACATCTCGTTTTATTGTAAGTTTTGATTATTTTGTCAGTCTAAAAATATTACAATTTATATTTATATTTATGATGGTAGCAGTTAACACTGATTTAAGGATACCTCAAGTCATATTTAAGTTTGTTTTCTAATGATTTTGAGCATTTTGACTAAAACCTCTTCAATCCCTTCCAGTTTTAGTCCAAATTCAAATCACGTTTTGTTAAAAAAATTAAACAAACATCATCACCTGTACAGAAACATTCATGGCCACTTTAGGTCTATTAGTTAACTTTAAAATTGCAGGCTAATTTTTTTCGCTTGTATATTGTAACCATAAAATAAAATAAAGTTTTAAGCACGACCTCCTAGATCTCATACCAACACGATCCACTGCAGCAAAACATGAAATTACTCAAATATTTGTTTAGTTAAAAAATATGTGTTTATATTGCAACAGTTAGAATAAATACTAAACTATTATTTTTACCGAAATAAGTTAAAAAAACAATATTTTTGAGTTGTAATTGCACAATCGTTTTTAGCATGAAAATTCATTCTAAAATTACAGCTTCGCAATTTAATACCTCATTAATTATAACATTATTTGTTTAATTCGATTCTATTATCAACTAAAAGTTATTTATACACATAAATATTCAAGTACTTAAATTTAATTAGTCCTTATTGAATAAACGTTTGTTTTTTAATTTTATTAGTAATATATATATGTGTGTGCAGGTATTTTTTTACGACGGATTCAAAATAAAAAAATATCTAGGCTTATTAGATGCAATAATATTTAAGCTATTTATGCGAAAATTACTTTAAAATAATTTCATTGAGGTTATCGATAAGTGGATACTAAAATACTGAAAATATTACGTATATTCTATTTAACGTATTAATAATGTGAAAATATCTAACACTCAGTGATATGATGAGCTAATTGCCTATCAAGCGATTGAAGGGGCATACTATTTTGTTCACTTTCATTTGTACTGTATTACTGAATTAAAACGACGAAAATAATCATAGATAAATTCTTCAGTTCCAAAATACTTAATGAAATCCTTAGTACATTAAATCATAATATTGATGCAAAAAAATATTTATAACCTAACAAGAAAAGAAAATCTACTGGGCTTCATTTCTAAATAACACATAACCTAAATATCACCAACTCTACCATCCCTAGTAAGCTTATGTGTTTCATTTTACAAAATAATCTTAAAACTCATTTTGAAGCATAACCACTGTATACGTGTCTTACTGGAATAATTACGACTGTAATTATTCGAGTTATCGATTTAACTTGGTCGATATGCAAAGCAAATTGCCTAGAACAAAATGAAGGCTAAGTCGCCGTATGATGCCGCCTATGCGTGTAGCCTACTTGCCTGATAACTGTGCGTAGAAGCTGGATAAAAAATTGATTATTAATTTACTGTAGAATACAAGAAACACAAACACAGACACATTTGCGCACAGAAGTAACAAGGTCTATTGTTAGGTAAATAGAATAGTTTCCATGGCAACGGAGACTATTGACCAAACATAGTATTCTTGTACACTATGATAAGTAATTCAATTATTTTATTAATTCTACAACTTTCATTGTAATTTGATCACTCTAAGCCCAGTGCACTTATCCGACTTAACTGATTTTCCCGGCGACATCTTTAATTAACTTTTAATGTTTAATGAGGACTGCCAGAGATTACTTCTTATAAGCAATTCGAAACTTTGATAGCTTTGATAATTTCAGAAAGTCGTCACAAAGCCGCTCCGTTCCCGTATAAGAAGCAATGTTTTTAAGACAAATCCAATAGCATTAAATATATTAAATTACGTATTTTACGTTTTTTTATCCTTATTTCAAATGATTACAAATACAAAAAAACTAAAAGTCTGCTCTTTTTTAATTAAATTTTTATCACAATCATTTTACAGCTGGTTTTAATAACAGACCTAGACTCAATTATTTATTTTGTCATATTTGTATTTTCATTTTAAAACTGGTAAGTAGTTATCGTTTCTGTGAAAAACAAAGATGTAATGAAGTATGTTAACTCTAAACATTACAATGAAAGTGCAATGTATAACGTTCTTGTGTATTGTTTTTTAAAAATATTTTCCAAATATGAATTTCCAAAATTTATTTTTAAAAAAATTTGGAAGATATTAAGACTTTATGGGTAAAGTTTTCCGGTTATCGAACAAGCTCAAGGCTTTTAAAAACTTTTCTTAAAAGTCTTAGAAAATGTGTAAACTTTGCTACAAGTACCAGAAGAGCGCAAGAAGTGACCTAAGTAAATAAATATGTAACACATACGCTAGCAGTTAAACGAGTGAGAGAGAGAGAGAGAGAGAGAGAGAGAGAGAGAGAGAGAGAGACCAGCAAACTTTTACACACATTAATTTTAAACAATTTAAACTTTAAACACACTTAAAATTAAAACTAAAAATAGTTATCAAGAAGTTTATTATAAAGAGCAAACTATAAATTGTCCTTACAAAATATTTTATACATACATTTTCAGAAGGAAAAAGGTGAAACAATAACAATAAATACCACATGTATTATGATACAGTTAATTTAGAACAGTTAATTTATTGTTTCCTTCTTTACTTCCAAAAACATTAAGAAATAAAAAACAAACAGCAGTTATTAAAACTTTAAGGAAAGTATTTCAGAAAAAACTTAACATGGATAATTAGAACTGAGTAAACAAGAAGGAAAAAAGTTATGCACCTTAAAATAAACTAAAACTTTAGAATTAATTTTTGCGTTTTTGAATTGGTAGCAATAAAGTGTTAATGATGACGACATAACAACTTCATCATGACATCTTTGGACTTGGGAATTTGTGTGTTTAAGGACAATCCTTAACTGTTTCAATTGGAAAAGAGTACGTTTTTAGGGATGATTTCCCTTGAGGCAAGATCATAATACATGTGGTATTTATTGTTATTGTTTCACCTTTTTCCTTCTGAAAATGTATGTATAAAATATTTTGTAAGGACAATTTATAGTTTGCTCTTTATAATAAACTTCTTGATAACTATTTTTAGTTTTAATTTTAAGTGTGTTTAAAGTTTAAATTGTTTAAAATTAATGTGTGTAAAAGTTTGCTGGTCTCTCTCTCTCTCTCTCTCTCTCTCTCTCTCTCTCTCTCTCTCACTCGTTTAACTGCTAGCGTATGTGTTACATATTTATTTACTTAGGTCACTTCTTGCGCTCTTCTGGTACTTGTAGCAAAGTTTACACATTTTCTAAGACTTTTAAGAAAAGTTTTTAAAAGCCTTGAGCTTGTTCGATAACCGGAAAACTTTACCCATAAAGTCTTAATATCTTCCAAATTTTTTTAAAAATAAATTTTGGAAATTCATATTTGGAAAATATTTTTAAAAAACAATACACAAGAACGTTATACATTGCACTTTCATTGTAATGTTTAGAGTTAACATACTTCATTACATCTTTGTTTTTCACAGAAACGATAACTACTTACCAGTTTTAAAATGAAAAATACAAATATGACAAAATAAATAATTGAGTCTAGGTCTGTTATTAAAACCAGCTGTAAAATGATTGTGATAAAAATTTAATTAAAAAAGAGCAGACTTTTAGTTTTTTTGTATTTGTAATCATTTGAAATAAGGATAAAAAAACGTAAAATACGTAATTTAATATATTTAATGCTATTGGATTTGTCTTAAAAACATTGCTTCTTATACGGGAACGGAGCGGCTTTGTGACGACTTTCTGAAATTATCAAAGCTATCAAAGTTTCGAATTGCTTATAAGAAGTAATCTCTGGCAGTCCTCATTAAACATTAAAAGTTAATTAAAGATGTCGCCGGGAAAATCCAGTCAGAAATCACAATTTTGTTTATATAAAGGATCAAAAAGGGTATCCATAAAGTCTTAATATCTTCCAAATTTTTTAAAAATAAATTTTGGAATTCATTATTTGGAAATATTTTATAAATTTCTTTATAAAATTCTTTATAAAAATGACATTGATAAAAAAAGGAAGGATACGTAAAATATATTGAAAATAAATAATAATAATTTATTTATTTTGTTAGTCATCATTTCATTAATATGATTGGTCATAAACTAAAAACCAATGAAAAGAAATTAATAAAATGATGTAATTATTTACAACATTATTGAATTTTTCTATAATGAAATTCTGTATAGTTCTATATACGAAATAATTATGGAATTATATATTATTCAAATTGCACCTACAGACAATTTTTTGATTATGTATAAATAATTTTGTTTTGTTGTTAATTTTAATATTTCAATTTATTATTTTTTTAACTTTGCTGAATTTTATTCAAGTAATTGCAGCCATTAAAAAATTAATTACAAGATTTTCTATTTATATGAAACCTTAAATAAAAGGTGACATTAAAGTAGTTTAACTGAAGTAGAAATAATTTTTGTACACAGCTGTATCTCTGACGTGATGGAAGAGAATTTTCAAAAATGTTACAAAAAATAAAACATTTTTTTATCTTACACTATTTTGACAATTTTATCTCACCACCATAATCAGTGTTAAAATCTGCATAAGTTGGTATTTAAAATTTTTAAATTATGTTAAAAACATGAAAACAAACCAAAACCACAGTTAAAGTAATTTTTGTATTTTCAGGGGAATTTAAAATCCTAATTTGTTCAGATTTAAACACTTATGATTGTGAAATCTCTCTCTCTTTCTCTCTCTGTCTGTCTCTCTCTCTCTCTTTCTCTCTCTTCCTTCTCTCTTTTTTCTCTCTCCCTCTCATTGTTTTGATTATTTTTGTTGAAAACTGGATAAAGATCAGTTAAATAATTTTTAATACATATTTCCTAACAATTTACTGTAAAAGTTTTGTTCAAGTGTATTCTATAAGTACCTAAAGAAGAAATATTGAAAAAAATTAAATTAAATCTAATTTATTTAATTCAGAGTATCAGATTTTGCTGAAATTTTGGTCTTATGAGAACATGTGTAATTCATTTCAGTGTAGAAAACTTAAAACAAAAGAATTTTACTTGAAATTCTGGAGTAAATAAAAAAATTCTGCAGCGGCCATATTAGTTTTTTTAATAATTACTTTGGAACTATAAATTTCTTTTACTTATAATTCAGAATACAGGGAAGTTATATTATACAGTCCTGAGAAATTAGACTAATTTTAAGAGTATTTTAATCAATATCTTGAGAACCATAGTTTTGACGAAATAATCTGTGGTGTAAGAAAGTTTGTGTAATAATTTTGCAAAAATTAATTTTCTTTTTCAGTGTAAGTGTTACAACCCAAGGAGAAATAAAAAAATAACCTAATGTTGTAAACAAACGTTACTGATGTTTTAATATTTACAAAAATTAAACAATTTAAAGAAACAAATAATTATGAAAACATCTGCCATATTATGATAATAACATAGAAAAAGTCTCAAATCTAGTTATGAGAGTCTTCATCATATGAGATATGATCAGTCTTATCATATATGAGAGTCTTTATCATTAAATAGTAAACTTGCTCTCTAATATCTATAAATTCAATGTTTCATTAATCTTTAATTAGATACTTGATAATGTATCATTACTTATTAAAATTTTATAAAAGTAATCAATTTTGATTACACTCTATATAAAATTTAAGCTCAGAAGTACATGAAAATGAGGACACTACTGTCTAGTAAATTCCTTTTCAGGTGTTACAAAAAGAAACCAGAATCTCAGCAATGAGGAACTTATAAAAACATTTATATAAATGTGATAAACATATTTTCTTCATATTTCCAAGACCATGAAGGTATACCATTTTCTACAACATTATTTTAATGATAATATGTAAAATAAGCATGCAAAAACGTACACATAAATGTTATTATATTATTCTAAATTGGCAAGGAATAGCAATGAACAGTATTGTTTTTAGTTTGTGTAACATGTTTGTACACACAATTTTATTGTTTTACTTTTTTAAATTCTTATAATGACATTGTTCAGAGTGAAGTCACCTTGATGTATTCTACTTCCAAAGCTGCACCACCAACCCAAGTTGATTCCCAATCTTTCTGAGCTCTCCAGAAGTTCAACATTGACTGAAATATATTAAAATTTTTGTAATTAATGAAAGTATTAGTAATGAGAAACACATTTGTAATATTTTACAAATTTGTAAGGGATGAACATTGAAAATTTTAAACCTTTTTTCATCATACAATACAAGCCATATGAGTGGATAAAATCTGAAAAATTTTATTTGACTAAATTACAGATAAACTATCTACTAAAATACAATTGTACAAAGCAAATTTTTATGTTATTAATAGTGATATTTTATTTAAAACTGTTATTTGTTTCTTGAGCTATGAGTCCCTATGGAGAATAATGTGTGATGGAATCAAGACATTCACAAGGGGTATTCAGTAGGCTACAAATGACTTTTACAAACTTTTAGAAAAATCACTGCACTGTACAAAAAATAAATGTAAACAATATGCAAGCATATAGACATGGAACAAGTAATATAGTTATGTTGTTGATGGTTATCGATAAATAGTTACTAATTATATTTTGTTAAATATTTTATTTTCATTATTGCAACATTAGCCACTGGACCACATATTTAAATAATTAGGATTATGTCCTATTTTTCTGTCTATTGGTCTATTTACTCATCTCATTCATCCCTTTATGCTACCGCAGTTTTGAAACCTTACTGTTTCATCTTCAGGCTGTAATACAAAATGTCAAATACCTCTGTCGAGATCATCACAAAGTTAAACAAAACATTGAAAACACATCAAACACTAAACACAATTCACGATTAAAATACATACGATAAATTTGGTTTGGCCAAACGATACATGCAACTCGTATGTTGTTACATTTTAGACTTGAGTCCATTGTACTTGATGTGTGTTTTTAATGTTTTGTTTAACTTTGTGATAACCTTGGCAGAGATATTTGACATTTTGTATTATGGCGTGAAGATGAAACTGTAAGCTTTTGAAACCATGGTAGCCTTTACGAGGTGAGTAAATAGACAACTAGACAGAAAAATAAATAATAATTCAATTATATCTTATTTGTAAAACACGTTTTGATATAAGAATATTTATAGAACTTAAGAAAAATAGCTTCTGTTGCTATAAGGACCTACAAGAAGAAGTTCAATTTTCTTTGATTAAGAAATATTATAATTTCTTAAGAAGTACATTCTTACCCTTAACTCCTTATTTATCCATGGTTTATTCCTTCCACTGTTTACAACATTATCAGGAAAATGCCTGATTCCACCAACAGAGAGTCCCAAGTGAAGATAAAACTAAAAGATATAATACATTTTATTATTCTTAATTAATATATTTTTTACATCCTGTAAGCAGTGCTGCACAACGTATTATAAAACATACTATAAACCAATTCATAATAGACAAAATATAAACATTTATTCTACATTTCCATCTATCTTTGTTTTCTTAAAATAAGTTATAAGAATGTTTGGAGTTTTGGCTTCCTCCTTCAAGCAGCACCTGATGTGGTTTCCCTCCCACTAGTTACAGGAGTTGTCTATTTGATTAATAATGTAAATTTAGTTCTAGTTTAGTTAAAATTAGCATTTATTTAAGAGAAGCAATTCATAAAATTATATTACAGAATGTATCAAGTTTTAAAATTCCGGGTATTTGCCTCAAGGCTACTAGATAACAGTTTCTTAAAAGTTGCTGTAAAAATTACAAAAAAATACAAATTCTGTGTTTAACTACATACATACACAAGTTGTTATTTGTAAAAATTCCATTAGTTAACAAAAAAATGTGCTACTTTTATTAATTTTAACTTAGTCATACCTTGTATTTAGTAATAATTATTGAAATTATTAAATTAATTAAATACTTGAATAACTTTGTTTGAATAATATGTTTATAATATCTTACTTCAGTGTCAAATGGAGCAATTTTAGAACCAAACCTCCATAATGATGATATGTCATCAGTGAATCCCAAATAACTGCTGAGGCTTGTCTCTGCTTTGGGTAATACTGGTCTTGTTTCTTCTCCATCAATGAAAAAAATCAAGTTATCTAGAACCAGGAAAAACAATATAAAGTCACAATTATAAAAGACATTGTTTTTATTTAAGTACTAAAACAGGAAATATTTAAAATGGTAATGTTTTTATTTTCCTTGTAAAACAACAATTTTTTAAAAATTTTTGTATTTCATGATCTTTTCATTAAAAAAATTTAAACACGTTGTTATAGTGGCAGCATTAATCATTCCTCCCACAAAAATATAATAATAATAAATAATTAATTAATTTAGTATTATTGTTTATACATTTAATTATATTTTTAGTAATTATTAAATACTTAACTGCCATCTGTAAATTGACTTGAACACTTTAAGATATTAAGTCAAGTGAACAATCAAATCATCAGCTTCATAAAACTTCCCAGTTTGATATGCCTTGCTATGAAAGCACAAAATAAAATATATGTGTCCTGTTAAGCACTTTCTATTTAAAAAGGTCAAGTATTCATTAAAAACATTGAAGATCAATGTTTGGTTTATGAAGATTGTGTGTGGTATATTAAACTTCTTCCTATAGCACACATACAAGTCTTATTACTAGCTTCACACTTTACAAAGTTTTTTTAGGCTACTGCACCTCTACATAAGATCATAACATAAAACTTTCTTTATAGAGCTTAAATTTAAACTAGGTCACATTTTCATATTTTTTTTTTACTGAAATAGATACCCTATCACTAGACTGAAGAATCAGTAATGAAATCCTAAACTATTTGTATTTAATATACTGTCTCAAAATGGCAAAATATATAATAACATAAAATCATTGTTTATATTTTTACTTTAGTAACTACAAAGTATATATGAAGAAAGAGAACTTTTCGTTTTTAGAAGGGAAGGAGGACTATAGTTCAGTTAGTAGCATAGCAAGCAGTTGCTACAACCAATGAATACAGAATCTATCATTGCTACAACTTTTGTTATGAATGAGAATTCGAGTATAGTTATTTATTACCACTAACATTTTGCAATTCTCTTCAGTAGCCTAATTGATATAAAGTAAAAAAATCATTTAAAAAGCAATTTAGTTTGATAGTTTTTTTGTTCATTAATAGAAAAAAATTCTTTGAAATTAATTTGTAGAGTAAACTATATTAATCTAAAAAGTAAATTAATTGCAAAATAAGGACAAACCTGGTGTCCAAACAAGAGTGTAATTGTGGAATTTCTCATTCCAACATTTAAACGAGTCCAATGAAATGCTGCTTTCTTTGATAACCTCACCTACCCCCATCATTACACCGCTTTCAAGATGACGGCAACTCAAATCATTGCCTTCTAAATTCAGATTTTGGTTACCACGAGACATGGCTATATTAACTCTTCCAGATATGTAACCTGGGCCGTATGTGCGCTCTTTTGGGTTCCAACCATATTTCTGGAAAATAGTACAGACTCTTAAATTTAATAGTATTCTCTTATTATATTTTGGTATGTAAAGCAGAATCCATACCAGAAATTCAAGAGCAGTACGTCTTATTCTCAGGAGTGACTTTGCTCTACTTTATCATGATAGGAAGTAATATTATTAAAGAGTATTATTTATATGTTAATATTTTGAAAGAAATAGTTCTTTATGGAGAACTATAAGTTAACATATTCAGTGAAAATGTTTTTGTTTGTTTTTACAGTGAGTATAAAACAGCTAAAGAGATATTCTTAAGTAATTCTTAAGTTTTTTATAGGCATCAGTATCATTACATAAAAAATTTAAATCACATACAGATTTCACCACAAAATACTTTATAATTTCTTTTTAAAATAAACATAATAACTATAATTATAGGTATCACAATACCAATAATTAAAAGTATATTTTGAAAACTTGCAGAACTTAAAAAATATTTTGTTAAAAATATTTTTATATAACTGATACACAAATAATATCTTACAAGATTAAACAGGTTCTTGTTAACAAAAATACGAGGGTTGATCAAATATAAACGAGACTGACTTTCTAAAACTTTTCCGTTGGACATTGAACTCTAAAGGGTGGGGTTTCAGGTAGCCTGGGAGGTTTGGGACGGGCAACATTTCCGTTCGGACCCTTCAGTATAAAACTATGCAATGAGTGAGAGTGAAGTGCACGTTTCCGTGGAGCAGAGATTTATTATTAAGTTTTTGGCCAAGGAGGGGGTCAATCCGACTGAAATCTTCCGTAGATTGATGGCTCAATACGGGGACAGGACCCTGTCAAGAGCTCGTGTTTTTGCTTGGCACAAGGAATTTGCCGAAGGACGGGAAGCAGTAGAAAACCTCAGCCATGATCATCGCCCGACTGTGGCCACTGTATTTTTCGACAATCAAGGCACCTTTCACGTCGATTTCCTCCATCAACAACGCACAATATTATTGCGATGTTTTAGAGGCCGCAAAACACTCTTTTCTTAGGAAAAGGAAATCTAAACCGGCGAGAAACGTCATTCTTCTTCACGATAATGCCCGACCACATTCGGCGAACGCTACGAGGCTTAAACTCGATCAAATTGGCTAGGAACCAATGGAACATCCCCCATACAGTCCAGACTTATCACCCTGCGACTATCACCTGTTTGGGCCACTCAAAGAGGCGCTTGGAGGCCAGCGTTTCGAAGACGATTCTGCGGTGGAGACCTTCGTGCTCCAATGGCTCAATGAACGCCCGAGAACTTTTTACGAAGATGGAATTAAAAAACTTCCAATCCGGTGGGAAAAATGTGTTACTCGTGTGGGAGACTATGTAGAAAAATAAGTTGTATCAAGAATAATTTGTAAGTAAGCAATAAATTTTAAAAAAAATCAGTCTCGTTTATATTTGATCAACCCTTGTATTACACTAATCTTTAAGTAAATCAATTATTAAATACCTAGGATCTTGAGTATTGGAAATTGATGGGACCAAGGCTCTTACAGATTAATAAAATTTTGGGTAAACAGAAACACCCTAAGATTTTAAATAGTATCTGAGACGTCAGATAATGTTATCATTAGCTGCCACACATTGGTGTCATTGTCCGACATTTATAAGTGTGATTTGTAAGCCAATTATAGTTCCCGATTATCGTTGATGTTTTGTCACGGTGCAGGATCATCAGTAGTAGATTTTGAGGTGTTTAGTAAAGCTTACATCATGAAAAATTTAAAGGTAAAATTTATTTAAGAATGCTTAAAAATAAAATAGAAAATAAACAAAAGTTGTAGTCAGGGTAACACAGCATCTTTATGTATTTATTTATCATAAAACAATTTTGTCACTATTTTGCTGTTTTTTTTGTACACTGTTGAAACATAAGTGATTAGTTGTTGTTGTTTTCCAATGGCTTCTGCTGGCTCACGCCATCTTTGATCTTGCTTCCCAGTAGAGGCCAGGGAGGTCTCCTCTTCTCTGCTTCTCTTCATCTAATTTTCTGCAGACCAGGAGATGGTCCTTGTTCATGATGGTGTCTGGGCATTCACACAATGTGCAGTTGTCATAGTTTAGTATCTTAATTTTCTTCAGGTGTTCATTCAGACAGTCGTGTCCAGTTGTCAGCCGAAAGACCGCGACAGATGTCCTCCTCTGGAGGTCCTTGACCTTCCCATACAAGTCGAATACATTCTCATAAGGCTTGTTCTTTATGTCTTCCTTGACTTTGTTTGTAAATTCAAGATAAGATATTCGCTTCAGTTCACTAATCCGAGCCTCCAGTGTGAGCATTCTTTTTTATTTCTGCACTATAAGGGTTCCTTGTTTGGCCAGCTTGTCTGCCTGCTCATTCCCTTGTATGCCTACATGTGACGGGATCCACTGCAGAACCGATTCCTTGGTAATGTGTTTAACTACTTTTGTATTTCTTCTGGATCGATTCTATCATAGAGCCTGCAGATGTGTTGTCAGCAATTGCTTGTGATGCCGATTTAGAGTCAACTAATATCACTATGTTATTATTCAACCATGGCCTCGTTATTATATGCCTCAATGTCTCATCGATTGCAAATAACTCCGCCTCAAAAACGGTGGTGTCCGAGCTTAATGCAAAATAGTGAGAAAAATGCTCACAGAATATTCCCGCCCCTGTTTCACCTCTGATTTTAGATCCGTCAGTGTATATTCGCAACCAGTCGTCTGATGGGTATAGGTTGTTTATAGTCTCCAGAGTAGGGGGACAAAGTTGATCGTGTCTGCAGCACACTTTAAGCTGTACATGTCCCCTGGATAGTGCTAAATGATCAACAATGATGGTAAATGTTTCCCAAAGTCAAAACATAAGTGATTAGTTGATACAATATGCTAATTGTGGTATCAGTGAACGATTACTTTTTTCATTATGGAAATGACAAGAAAAACCCTTTTTTATTTAAATTTTAGAAAATAGTTTCAGATAAACCAAAACTTTGGATAAACAAGATCTGGACATTCCCCTACAGAACTATTATTGTTTTTAATAATTTAAACTTAGAACGAACTAAGCTACAATACCTGGAGTAATCCAGTCTCCAACGGGTAATTTGGCAATAATTTCCACTTTTCCATAACGAAAACTGAAAGAGTTACTAGTTGTCAGGCATGCTGTTTGTACTGGAGGTAAGATTAAGTAAGATTTTGCATTTTTTGAACATTTTGATTGCTTTTTAGACGTACACCTAAAACACAAAATTATATTGTTTTTTAAATATTTCACATTAACAGTTGATTTTCAAATTAATTTTATATTATTCAGACATTTTTCAGACTATTTGGCAATGTTTATAACAAATTTCAACTGAAAGTTTTTAATACTTTTTGAAGAATATTAAAATGACATATAGGTATCAAATATATCACGTTTGAATATTTATTTATTCCATACAAAATTATATTGAAACTCTTCTTACACACTGAATCACTTCCAAAGATAAAATGCATATTTTAAATCTTTTTAATTACAGTGATAGGAATAGTTATTTACCCTGACAGATTTAATTGTCCGTGCCTCACTAAATTCTGTGGAAGTATTGATGGCTTGATGACCAATTTACTACTGGCTGTGTAAGAGTTGGTCCTGTCAGAGTTATAAACAACAAAAGGATAATCCTAAAACAGTTAAATAAAGATGAGTGTTTCTTAAAAAGTTTAAAACTTTGATAGAGAACTACATGTATTTTCTGCAATTAAATTATAACAATAAACTTATTCCAAGATAAATCTGTCAACATTAATGAAGTAGTTTACCGGTTCCTCAGCAAATTCAACAATATGGTTCCATTTTTCAGTTGAGAGAGGCTTTGAAAAAGTATCTTCAAATACAACTGATCCACTGCAAGTTTGTCCACCATTAACAATTGTCTCTGAGGTAGTACATTTATCTTTACTTTGTAATTCCAAATCTATAACATTACATATTATGTTATGTTTATATCACCTATAAGAATAAAATGTTACAAAGTGTATTCAATATTATTTAAACTAACTTAAAGTAAAGAAGATAGTGTTATTTTATAAATGTAAATGAAATTAATCTGTCATTTAAGGATCATATGTTGCAATATTCTTTCACTCATTGAAATTTGTTATTCATTAATGTTTTACATTATAAGTGAATATAGTATGAACTGTAAATATAGTAAGGATAAAACTATTACAAGGAAAATATAAATGAAGCAAATAAGCTTTACGCTTCACTTGAATTCATTAATTTAATTTTGAATAAAGTAAATAAATTATAATAAATGGAAAAAATGTTTATGCACCTCCAAGTGCTTTCGCTGTGATGTACCCAGTAAATGCAGCAGGACCTCCACATATCTTAGAAACATCTCCTAAACACTTAGAAGAGCATTCACCTTCAGGGACTTTGTCAGACTGTGAAGGACTAGAATCACCGCAGTAACACCATGTACTAAAATACAACAATTTTTAAAGTCAGTAAAAGCAGTAGGTCTTCAATGATCACAAATATTCCTCAAACAAAAGAACGTTTAATAACATTCATCTTAAGAACAATGTTTTAATGGAAAGGCCAGGATCGTTCCAAAATAATCAATATACAGTATTAATTTGACATATGTTGTTGTAAAATTAAGGTTAATATTAAGGATATGGTTATACAATATCTGAACACTGTAGATGTTAGCTGCTTATATTGTTTAAAACTATTTCTTGCATAGTTTTTAGTTGTAAATGCATACTATATTTAATCTAAAGATACAAGTAATTATAACAATTACCCATGCAGGGGTGTGCAGACTAGCTGCACCTATTGAGAGGATTTAGACGTCCCTTGAAGTATCCGAGTTTAACACACACTTACACTTACAATACTACACTTACGACTTTAAAACTTTACACTCATACTTATATTTAGGGAGTTGATAATAGCCTTAATGTGCTTTTTGCCTTAAAATAACAAAAAAATGTAACAATTATAATAGTACCCAATATTACCCACCTGTAATAAAGTCCACAATATAGATGTCCTGCTTCTTTGCAGAATGACACACATTTCTGTGGTGTCAATGAATCCTTAAAATGTATAGATGTTCCACTTAACTGAATTGGTGATTTCTTTGTGAAACAACCAATATACTGGTAGCCCACATCAGCTACTACTGCCCCTTTAGAACCTGAAACTACAAATGAAGTTATCAGATTCAAAATAATTGTTACCAAGGTATCATATTTTTTAAATCATCATTTTGACTACCAATATAAATGCAATAAAAATGTTAAAACATTCTGAACAACACCCTTCCTAACATACATTAATGTAATTGATCTAATCCAATCTAATTCATTACAACCTTCTATAATCATTCAAAATATTATGTCCACATTCCTCATGGCTAGTACCCAATTATAGGTAATGGGCATGCCCATTGGACATAATTTCCTGTTTTTTTTAAATTATTATTTAAAAATTAACATTGTTTTGATTCATTAATTTGTAGTAACACACACACACACACACACACACACACACACACACACACACACACACACTCATATATCCCTTGTTTTGTTAGCGATATATAACCAAGTTTGTTTTATTACAAGATCATAACATTTCATTATTATTATTTTCTTTAGTGACAGTGTGGCAGCTTTTAATTGTTGGGGACATGAAAGCATTTTTAACATAATAATTGCTAATATTTTATTTTAAGTTTCAATTTATTTCATGCAAAGCTGATCATTACGGTTATTTATAGTTGTATTGTGCACACAAGAACAGTACAATTAACCACTGAATTCAACCACATATTGCAGTCATTGTAGTCGATGTCAATCAAGTTAGTGGCAATGAATTTAGTTTGAGTTGAAAAGTTGTACAATTTTAAGCTTAAAATCTGATTATCAGCACAAAATTTAAAATATGTTTTCAGAAATAAAAGAAAATATCAATTGAACAATATTTTGGCCTTAGAAAGCAGTAATTTTTTTTTAATGACGACAATGTAAGTTATCACATTATTTTAATTTATTTTCTTTCCAGCACAAATATTACTTTTTAGTCTCCTCCATCCTAAGAGCATTAGATCCAAATATTTTTGTATTTAAACACATAATCTATCCTTCCGACAGAGATCTGATTGACCACTATAAGTATTCACTTCTCACTCATTAAATTGAACTGTTCCTTACATTTGTTTTTTTTTTTTTTTTTTTTTTTTTTCTAAGTATTATTTAAATAATGTGCAATGTATCTAAAATGTTCTTCTTAGGCGAAAGTAGTTTGTTAAACTGGAAACATAACTCTTTTAAAATCTAACTTTGAGATTTAAAAAAAACAGCCAGATGGATTTGAGGACGACCAAGGTTGCTCTTTGGGCAAATCAAGTTGCTTATTAGCATGACTTTCATGATTCAACTTTCAGAAATTACATTTGATTTGATTTTATTATTGTTGTTATTATTGTAATGTATTTCAAAGTCCTCTGAGAATAGAGCTAACCACTTCTTGAACAATGGAACAATATCAACGAACCCAATTTCCACTCCCCAACATGTAAAAACGTTGAAGATTTAGGATTTTGAAATGAAACATTCAATTTAATTTTTCATTAACTCTTTCTGCACAAATGATTTTATTACTTAAAAATTATTACTACACTTTAGTGACAAGGAAAACGTAAGTATATTCAAATTTCAGTATATGTCAAATTTATTGTAATTTATGCAATAAGTTAGAAAGGTGCAGGATTTTATTCTGAATCAGTCTTTTCCTGAAGAAGTATTTCCTCTTTCAGTTTTAGAACCTTCAGTTGTTGAAGGAGTACAAGTCGTTGCAGTTCTGTGTTGGTCAGTTTAGCAGTTTCCTCTGTTTCCAGTTGCTGCTGAATATTTGATCTGTTTTTCATTTTATGAGATATATTTCCTGAAGAATATAGTAAAATTATTATTTATTTATCCTTTAGTAATTACTTTGATTTTACAAATTACTTTTTTTTAGATTCATAACTTTTCTTAATATTGTTTTCCTTTTCAATATGTCATTCTCTTTCATTTATTTATTTTTAATCTTCAGCTTTATTTTATTGATTGCAGTAATTCTTAAAATCTACAGACCAAAACTTTTAACAATTTATTAGGCTTGATTACCTCTTTTGCTTACAAAACCTTTTTTTCTAAATAAGTTGAAGGTTTAGAAAAATGTGCACATTTTTAAGATACCATAAATTTAGTACATATATTTCTAATAAAATAAATATTTAGCATGACAAACTGATTTTTTTTAGTAGAAATTAAATTTCTTAAAAATTATTTAAATGAGTGTATATATGTTTACATTTAAATAGACCCTCAGACATCCAGCCTTCTGTGGCTAACACAAAGATCAATTATTACACAATTACTGTACTGGTTGATGTATTGTTTTAGCCTGTCATGTCTCCTCCCGGAGTAACACCTCTCTAAAAAACCTTGGTCCATCTGGCTCCGGATGGTAGTACCTTGTAAGGGCCCCTTGCCTAGGGTTACAGGTGTGAGCCGGTCAACGGTATTGCAATGATCAAAACAACTACGGATGTACTTACCCCAGGTGGCAGCCCAGCTGTGCTGGAAAATCCACCCTCGACAGAGGCAGGCCCCACGGATTCTGGGGGGGGCCAAACATTGCTTATGGATGACCCTTTTAAGAGAAGTTCAAGAATGATAAGATCCCCTAGTGATAAAGTTAGTACAAACACAGGGGACAAAAATACTAGTTTGTTAAGAGAAAATCATGAACTTCGATACAGGATTCAAGAACTAGAGAACATGGTATTAGATCTAAGACAAGAAATGAAGGATTTAAAAGCTAAGAATAGTCTTCTTAAAGAGATTCAGATAAGTGGTTCAAATAAGGAAAATAGTGATGAAAAACTAGAACACTCTGTATACCATACAGACGAAGAGGATCTGGCTCAAGAAACAGAATGGATTATCAAGAAAAAAGACCTAACAAAAAAGGAAAGCTGTATTCTCTCCAGAAATACAAGAGCAAACGTGTGAAGAGAAGATGAGTCCTTCCCGCCAAAGTAAGGAAGACATGATAAAACATTCAAAGGATGTAAGAGCTAAAATGAAATTACAAAACCTCCGCCTATAAATATAGTTGGGGTAGCCAGTTACTCGAATTTGCAAACAATACTGCAAGTTGCTTCAGATAAAGACTATAAATTAACTGCTCTAAACAATAATGTTTGGAAAGTAAACATGCCAGACTCTGACAGCTACAGAGCTGTTACACAAAAATTGAAGAGCGACAACATACAGTGGTACTCGTTGAAGATAAGAATGAAAGGCCAATTAAAGTAATGGCTAGAGGCTTACATTCATCGTGTGCTAAAGATGATATTATTGACAACTTGAAACAACAAGGTTTCAAGATTCTCGATGCAGTCAATATCTTGAAAAAGAAAAAGTGAAAACGAGAATGGTGAGATAATAACACAAAGGAGAGGTCTACCTTTGTTTATGTTAACTTTTGACAACAAAGAGATTGTTGATAACATTTATAATATTAAATCAATTCTTAACATTGTGGTAAAAATTGAGCCCCTTAGAAGGAATCTCACTCTAATACCTCAGTGTAAGCGATGTCAAGGGTATAATCATACTCAAGGGTACTGCCAGAGAGACCCAAGGTGCGTAAAATGTGCTGGGAAACATCTAACTGCGGTGTGCACAGTGAGTAAAAATAATCCTCCAAAGTGTGTTAACTGTCACGGTAAACATCCAGCAAATTATCGGGGCTGTGAGGTTGCCAAAGAATTGCAGAAGCGCAGAAATGGTGTATTAAGAATTAAAAATCATATTCAAAGGAATATAAATAGTAGGCCTACTATACAACAGGAATCCAACAGAACATCTAACAGTACGAGTAACGACACTAGTATGGCACCGACAACATATGCGAAAGCCTTAGGTAGAAGTTTTTCCGGAACAGCAACAATAGAAAAGAATCTGGAAATCATATTAGAAAAACTAGATGAACAAAGACACACAAATAAGTTAATATTTGAAAGAATAAGCAAGGTAGAAAGCAATATGAATAAAAATAAGAAAAAAATGAAAACATGAACCATACTTTGCGAATAGCCACTTGGAATGCTAATGGACTTTCTCAGCTAGCCATGGAGTTGGAATTGTTCCTCATTAATGAGAAAATTGATATCTGCTTGGTGTCAGAAACACACTTCACTAATCAATCCTATTTTAAAATCAGAGACTTTTGCCTTTATCATGTGGATCATCCTTCAAACAAAGCCAGAGGAGGCTCTGCTGTCCTTATCAAAAACAACATTAAACACTATGAAAGTTTTGAAATAAAGCTAGAAACAATGCAAATTACAACAGTTGCAGTGAAATTCAAAAACAAATACTTTAATATATCATCTATATATTGTCCACCTAGACATAATCTAAGAAGGAGGACTATTTAAAGCTTTTAATACACTAGGACATAATTTTATAATAGGAGGTGACTTCAATGCAAAGAACACTTATTGGGGTCACGATTGACTACTGCAAAGGTAAAGCATTATACGAATCGGGAGAGAAATTAAATGCGATTTCTACTCCACCGGCAAACCAACTTACTGGCCATCGGATTCTAGAAAGATCCCTGATCTTCTTGATTTTTCATCGCTAAAGGCGTGTCGGATGGGTATGTGTGTGTTGGTGAAAGTTATGAGTTGGCTTCTGACCATTCTCCAGTTATTATGACAATAAGTGGGAATATAATACAAAAGATGAACTTCCTAAGTTAACAAATCTTAAAACTAATTGGGATGATTTTAGAAAGGAGTTGAGTTGTAGAATAGAACTGCAAACATCTCTTAAGACTCCTGATCAATTGGAAGACGAAGTAGAGGCTTACATCCATAATATCCAAAAATCAGCTTGGAATAGTACACCTTGGTTATCCAAACCTAAGAGTAATATCACATACCCGATAGAAATGCGGGATTTGATTCAGAAGAAAAGGAAAATCCGTAAAAAGTGGCAGAAAACTCGAGTGCCTCAATATAAATCTGAGTTAAATGAACTGAACAATAAACTTAAGAGATTATTGAAACAAATTAAAAGCGAATCCATTTCTAGATATCTTGAAGGGCTATCGTCAGATAAGGATAGTGACTACAAAATATGGCAAGCCACTAAAAGCATCAAGAGACCTAGAAACCATATTCCACCAATTAGGAAGGTTGACAATACTTGGGCAAGAAGTAATAAGGAAAAAGCTGATTTGTTTGCTGCTCACCTAGAGAACACATTCAAACCATTTGAGGCGCAAGCAGCAGGTGAAACATTAATACCAATAGAAAAGAACGACCTAGTGGATATTGGTAAAGTAACATACAACGAGCTTGTAAAGGTAATAACAGGTTTAAAAGCTAATAAAGCTCCTGGTTATGAATTAATAACTGGAAAAATTGTTAAGGAATTACCAGAGAAGGCTGTTCGAAAATTATTACATTTGATAAACGCCTCTTTTAGGCTAAGATATGTCCCAAGACAGTGGAAAATAGCAGAGGTTATAATGATACCTAAGCCAGGAAAAGATCACAGGGAGAAAGCATCTTACCGTCCCATCTCTCTTTTGCCAATTATCTCAAAAGTCTTTGAAAAACTCTTGGTAAAACGCCTCAAACCTATTATTGAAGAGAGGAACCTAATCCCACATCATCAGTTTGGGTTTAGAAGTCAACATTCGACGATTGACCAAATACATCAGATTACCAATGTTGTTGAAAGAGTACTTGAAGAGCGTAAAATCTGCTCATCACTGTTTCTGGATATGGCGCAGGCTTTTGACAAAGTCTGGCATGAAGGCTTATTATATAAGTTACAAAGAGATCTTCCAAACCAATTTTATGAATTACTGAAGTCATACATGTCAGAAAGATGCTTTAGGGTCAAATGTGATGGTGAATATTCTAGAATAAAGGATATAGCTGCAGGAGTTCCTCAAGGAAGCGTATTAGGACCTATTTTGTTTCTGTTATATACAAGAGACATACCTCAGGATTCCGATACAGTAATTGCTACTTTTGCAGATGATACTGCAATTTTGGCCGTTGGGGATAATGTAGAGGAAGCAAAACTGAAAATTCAAAAATCTATTGATAAAGTCAGTATCTGGATAAGGAAATGGAGATTAAAATTAAATGAATCTAAATCAAACTACATAAACTTTACCAATAGAAAGATAAACCCAATCAATATTGAACTAAATGGTCACTCATTAGCTCCTGTTAATACAGCAAAATACCTTGGGATGACGCTTGACGCAAAACTTCATTGGAAAGAGCATGTCAAGAATAAAATAAGGGGATTAAATATTAAATTCAAGAAAATGAATTGGCTGCTTGGTAGGAGATCTACACTAGACCTACACAATAAACTTTTAATTTATAAGCAATTACTCAAACCTGTTTGGACTTATGGAATTCAGCTGTGGGGGTGCACGAAGAAAACAAATGCTAAAGCCGTTCAAGTATTCCAGAACAAGGTCTCTGCGTAGTATTGTTAATGCACCATGGTTCGTGCGTAATGATGACCTGCATCGTGACCTCAGGATGAATACGGTTTCAGAAGAAATAATGAAATACTTAATCATGCATAAAACAGACTACAAAAACATGTCAATCCTGAAGTGCTGTGCTTGTTGAATAACACAGATGATGTTCGCCGTCTTAATAGAACAAAGCCGTTGGATATTAGTGGACGATAATAAATAAAACAAGAGTAACACATGAACATTGTGTTTAAAATTTATGGGACTCCATTACTGAATGGTGATCCAAACAAAGTGACATCGTAATATCAAATGTAAATTACTTGTTAAGTGTAAATTCTTAGTTGTAATTGTTATATAATAAAAAAAAAAAAAAAAAAAAAAAAAAAAAAAAAAAAAAAAAAAAAAAAAATGTCTCCTCCCACCATGCCATCAACCACATATTCACCCCTAGACCCATTACATAGCAGAATCTCAAATACTTTAAAACACTTACAGGTTATGAAACATAAATGTTAATAATACAAAGGCATTTTGTAATAATAACACATTATTATTATTATTTTGTAATAATTTGTGTAATAATAACACCATTAGATAATGAAGGTATTTGCAGGTAAATCGATTGAACCAAAATTGTACTTTGTAGTGATATCGATGGCCAGGTAAGATTACATGTTGGGCTATATCATTGGGGCAGCTGAGTAATCATGGATCTACCATATGTAATTTTTTATGAATGTATTTTGTTTGACATTGTTTACTGTAAAAAATTCTAATTACAAATAAATAATTTGCCTAAAAAGAATGTTACCTGAGTATCCGGTAGCATAGATAGTATTTCTGAGAATTCCTCCACAAATCTTAGAGGTGTCTCCAGTACATCTTGAGTTACATTGAGAGTCATCCACTTTGTTTGATGGCGATGGGTATTGGTCTCCACAGTAACAGAAAGAACTAGACAACAGTATTTACAAAAATGAATTGATTTAATAAAACTGCAGAGGAATATGACCAGTTAACTTACATTCTAGGTATGTATTAAGAATCACAATAATAATGATCCATAATCACAATAATAATAATTCAAAAAAGTATCCAAGAAATATCTTGATGAGAAAACAATATTTTTTATTTGAATTATTTAAAAACAAATATTTACACTTGATATTCTTTTTACACTTGATATTTAACATTTTCTTGAAATGCAAGTAAAAAACATTAAAGAGAAAATTGTTGCATTAAAAAAAAAAATTATTAATTATGTCTTGGCCTACATCTGCATAACTACTAGGAATATGTGACATCTTGCATACTAGGATCAAATGTAAAACTCATTTCAAACACATTTATATACTTATAAAATATGACTATTAATATGACAAATGAATGTCTTCAGAATAAGTGCTAGGAGGAGAGTTGTGGAGGGTCACCTCTTGCTTTATCAGACAACAAATCTGCACAGCTAGTGCAGGAACAGTGCTTTGTGTTTATGTTAATCAAGCAGAAGAAAGCAACTGAAAGCACAAAAAGTACTTACCTATTTTGTAATCCAGAATATAAATATCCTCTATGTTTACATAACATTATACACTTATTTGGGGTCAACTCTTCACCATAATTTTGTGAAAATCCTTGAAGGTGTCTTTGTAATTCTTCATCTTTGTAGCAGCCCAAGTATTGGAAATCTTTATTCTCAACTGATGCTAAAAAAAAAATGAAACTAAAAATTATACCCTTGGTTTCATACTTTTTTTAAAAGGCGAAAGACCTATTGAGGCTATTATCGCCACCCTAAATGTAAGTGTGAGTGTAAAGTGTTAAAGTCGTACGTGTAGTGTTGTACATGTAAATGTGTGTTAGACTCGGGTACCGCAAGGAACATCTAAATCCTCTCAATAGGTTCAGCTAGTCTGCACCCCCTGCGGTAGTCTTGAAAGAAATTATCGTTATCTAAATAGTTGGGATAAGAGGAACTTAATTTAATAAAAAGGTGAATTAACAGCAATTTTATTTATTTGGTATTGAACTTATAAATGCAAACAATGACAATGTTTATTTATTAATTCTTTTACATAAATATATTTTTTAGAGAATATACTTATAAGTAAGTGGGGCCTTGGTGTTATAACAAATGAAAGGATGTATTTCAAAACACCAAAAGATATTGTATAAATGAATTCCTATTATTTTGTAGCATTAATTATTAAATTAAACAATTAAACAATTTAAACAAAAATAAGTTAGTATGGATTGGTCAATGCAAGGAATGTTGAATAAAAATAGCCCAGATAAAATGTTTCTTTCCATTGTTTTGTCTCTAATGGAAATCACATTCATTTAATTGAATTCATATTTTATTTAATTGTCCTGGGACTTTTTGCACACTGATCCATAGTTATAGACATTTTTTCTCTATGTTGTATTTCTGCAAACTGTACATTGGCTTTTACATTATGGAAGAGTCTTTGAAGATTTTACTATATGAAAAAACTTCTATCATAAATATTTTTCTGTGAGAAGGTAACTAAGAATATTTCAAATATATTTTGATTGTAAAACTGGATTTTCTTGGCTTCTTATAAAATATTCTTTTATCAAAGTCATTTGATTAAACACCACATATTTTTGTTATGTTATTATGTTACTATGCTGCTATGTTCATATCTTTTTGAGAGAAGACGTCATATCTTTGGCACCATTATTAAAAAATATGCCAAATATGACGTCATGCACAAGAAGATTTGATTGAACATATTTTTTCCAAAAACATATTGATGAACAATGTTAATGTAGACCTTAAGAGTACTGATTTTTATAACTATAACTATTTTATAATATTCAACATCCAGTGTTATTAAATCTGTTACCATTTTCTGAATAAAAAACACAAAAATTCACTCTCCATTCATAGACCTGTAATGTTATAACAATTCATCTGTATGATTCCTATTGTCTATAATACAGAAAGAAGTTGTGAGAGGAAAATATGCCAAGATTTCCATTGTTTACACTTGCATTTTAAACAAAATTTAATGTAATAATTGTAATTTAATTTAATCATTTTATCATAACGTATCTAAAAATATTGTTAACATGTATTTTCAGACAGTGACCAGTTGTCACAACAAGTTAGTAAATAATTTTATACAAATATGATTATTTTCATACTTGCTGTTAAAACAAAAACCATTTAGCAGTTTTATATAAAATAAAGATATCTGATTACCCATTTCACTATTCCCTGTGAAGTAAACAAGATTTCTTCGGTTCCCACCGCACAGCTTGGTAACATCACCTGTGCATTTGGAGTTACATTCATACTGAGATACCAAATCCAGAGGAATGGGATGGTTGTCACCACAATAACATTTGTCTCTGAAATAAACAATAATACTTTGGTTAGTATATTAAATTTTAGTGGAAGATAATAGAAACAATTTTGTGTTTATTTTATTTTTTAAATTTAAATATTATTTATGTAATGTTGTAAGATATTTTTTTGCAACAAGATTTTTAAACATTGCCTCATGCACCATCTATCAAGGTGGATAGCTCTGCTTCCAAACACAATGAATAGTTGAAACTAACTTGCAGATAAGAGAGAAAATAGCTTTATTTGAGGAGAACATTAAATTGTATATGTTTAAGAAAGAACAAATTGTTTTAAGCATAATTACTTTACTTACCCATATTGAAGGCCTGCATAGTAATATCCTCGTTTCTTGCATAACTCCACACATGTGAGAGGTGTTAAACTGTCAACCAAATTTGTGAAGTAGGAGCTAAGTTGGTGTGGATTTTCCTGGTCCCTGTAGCAGCCTAAATATCTGTAGCCTATTTCTGCTATCTTTGCTTCTGAAAATAGGTAAATATATTCAAATTTAATTAGTTATTTATTGCTTTATTATAAAGCACATATATTGTATAAAATAATAACCCTTTAACTTATTGGCCACCAGGTATAGCTTATGGTGTTACCTATACTGACCCAAATGTTTTTCCACTGTACCCATCCAATGATCATAATATTCACTATAGTTTAGTTGTGTGTTGAATTTACTATATAATAGATCTTATTTACTATGTTGGTATCTGTATCAAGCATAGTAAACAGAAATTACCAAAAGGATAACATTTTTCTCTGAAAAATAATGGTCTAAAACCATGTGGAATATGTTACGATTTATTTTGAAGCTGGACTATACTAAATGTTTTTCTTTAACACCAGCAGTCAGTATGTTAAACACTTTGGTTTAATTTGGAATTTTTGTTTGTTTGTTTTTTTTTAATTAAAATAAAATCCATTACCTGTTTAAGATTACAGTCTCTCATGTTCATTATAAATTAATTATGCTTATTGCAAAACAACTCTAAATAAAGGCAATATTTTGACAAATGCTGTAAGTAAAGGAACAAGTGAAAAATACTTTTCATACTTACCTATTCCAGTGCGACCAGTGTGGTAAATTGTATTTGCCCAATTTCCTCCACAAAATCTAAACATATCTCCGAAACAGTCAAAGAAACAACTCTTCTGTGGCAGTCGTTGACTAGGCTGAGGATGCTGGTCACCACAGTAACATTCGCTCCTGCAAAGAGTTTTGTCAGTAAAGTGATAAGTAGCAAAATGGCTATCAGTTGATATTTGGTAATACTCTATTGAAAAAAACTGAAAGATATATAAAAAAGTGTTACTGTTGCAGTTTAGTAGACAGACCTGAAAATTTGAACTAAATGACTGTGTTAGACATGCAGTATAAGGTGTGCATTATTAATTTAATTTTTGTTCTTGAACTTACTTATATATAATGGGCAAGATATAATTAACTGTAACACTCTAAACAATTTAATGTTAGATGGGTTGTGTATTGTAGTACAATGGTGTTAATTATAATTAGGAGTTTTATTTAAAAAAATATTAAATGTAAATACAAAGTGCAAGATGCTATGACGATTTCCTTCATTTTGTGCATTTCATAAATAACAATATTCAAGTAAGGTTCAATTTTAGTTATGTGGCTTTATTAGTCATCAACACTTAAGAATTTAAAGTGATACATTAGAGCTTATACAAGGAAACAAATAACCAAGAAGTTCACACATATAAACAAGTAGCTACTTCCTTCTACAAGGATGATTTTTCCAAACTAAATGGTCTATTTTTTACCCTATTTGCAATTTTTTCATGTGGGTAACAAAGTTCAAAATTATCAATGTATTAGTTGTGAATTACAAGCAGACTTTGAAATTTTTAATGCAATAAAAATGTACAATTAATTTAATTTAACCTGTTTTCAGATTTGTGAAACATAATGTACACATGGTAAAAAGCAAGTACAATAATTGTTAATGATAGAAGGAAGACTAGTAATTGTCACTAATCTTATAACTGTATATTAATCATTATTCCTTTATCTAATAATTAATAAATGCATGTGTTTTTATCACATGAAGAACTAAAAACAGTAAGTCTGGATGATAAAAACAATATTTTAACAATATTAGCACATTTATTTCTTAATTTTTAAAATTCCAATTGCTTAAATTTTTAGTAATCACCCCACTTACCCAACTTGTAAACCTGCATAAAGGTAATTCTTTTCTTTACATTCCTTAACACATTTCCATGGAGTAAGTTTGTACATATGTTTAAAAGAACCTCTCAGGGAGCGTGGATCACCTTGGTCTCTAAAGCAGCCAAGATAATGGCTTCTGATGTCAATTTCATCATACACTATAACAATCTCATCATTTATTAATACATCATTGCATATTAATTCATAATATAATAAAACATATTAAATACACAAACCATATTAAAGCATTTTCAAAATAAATACTGCATTCATAGTGTAATCTAGGTTAATAAACAAGAAATTATAGCTTAATTTAGCTCTCACCAACTAAGAGAAACCTATTAGAAGGCCAAGCAGGCATCCTGGAGAGGGTTAATCCAAGAGATAGACAATCTGGGAAGTGTATCAAAACTGCAACGACTTTTGGCTGCCTATCCTGTGAATCCTATGGGAACTTTAATGATACCCTCAGGACAGTGTATGAAAACTGTAAAGAAAACACTGGGTCTTCTTTTAGAGACAAACCTTTCACAACTGTATAAAGAGGAACAATGCCAATGGTGGACACCAGCTACTGGATAACAGCTCTTGCCCAAAGATAACTTTAGAAGGCTGGTAGTTGGCTAGATGCATTGTGACAATATCTAATATTAAATGATCTGTGCAATGATTCAGCCAATTTAAATCACCTGGAGGGGATGGTATCTTCCCTGCCTTGCAGACAGGATCAGACTCTGTTTTCATCTGACTGTGCAATGTCTTCAGGGGTAGCATGGCATATGGTTATATACCGCATGCCTGAAGGGTCAGTAAGGGTCATATTCATTTCAAACAGAGTTCGTCCAAATCAACCCATCTAAAAGCCTTTAGGCCAATCATTCTTACCTTGTTTATACTACAAACATTGGAATAGCTAATAGATAGATATATACAGAAGTGGGTTCTATCTAGAAATATGTTTCATTGGAATCAACATGCCTTTTAGCCAGGGAAGTCCTGTGAATCCGTCTTACACCAGTTGGTGGGCAGAGTCGAGGATGGCTGCTAGAAAAGAGACAGCAATGTGCATCTTCTTAGATACTGAAAGTGCCTTTGATAATGTCTCTCATGATGTTCTAAATAACGCAGTGCAAAATCATGGGGTTGACCCCATTGTGTACAAATGGATAAAATCCATGTTATAACATAGATAAGTCAATTCTGCCTGAGTCAAGAGACTCTGGAGGTCAGTATGGCCCGATGTTGTCCTCAGGAAGGGGTTCTTTTGCCTCTTCTGTGGGATATGGTGGTGGACGTTCTCCTCGAAGATCTCAATGAAGCTGATGCATATGCACAAATATAAGCAGATGCTATTGTCACAAGGTCCAAGGGAAATTCCCTAATTCACTTGTGGGCCTGCTCAATTTATATTTGGAACATATTTTTTTTTTTTCCCGGCGAAAAACCGTTCAGGTTATCATCGCCGTTTGGAACATATTAGTAACTGGTACTAGAGGGGTCAACTTCTAGTCACTCCCTCCAAAACAGTTGATATTCCATTTAGTAATAATATTGTCATGAAAAAGTAGGGTTTATAGCTGGAGGGGACCAGATTGGGTGTTTCAGAGATGGTGTTTGTTTCAGATGTGTGTTTCAGGATATCACTGTTGTGGAATGCCCCTTTGGACCATGCAACTTAAAGGCAAAATTGTCATTGATGGTGACAAGACGTTTTTATCGGATATCAATGGAGACTGAAGCTGAGTATCGTTTGAGTATACACAGCTATTGTCAGACCTCAACTAACATATGGTTCCCTGGTGTGGTGGCCAAAAGCAACACAGGTTACAGCAGGCATCAAATTGGCAAGCTTGCAGTGGCTTGGAAGCATGTTGGTCACTGGTGCCTTCAGCAGCACTCCTACAGCTGATCTAGAGGTTTTGTTAAACCTACTGCATCTGGACTTATTCATAATGTCAGAGACGAGACAGGTTGTCTATAGGCTTCACAACCATGGCCAATGGAATTTGAGCATCCTTGAGGTGAGCTACTCCGAGATTACCAAATAAGTTCTAAAAGACTCAGTTTTAGGCATCCTATCTAATAGCATGCATATTCAGTATGTCTTTATTCAACCTTTCTCAGTTCTTGTCCACTCATGAGAGGATTGGGAAGATGGCAAGCAACCGGTACATCCAGATCAGCTTGTCTGGTACACAGTTGGATCATTGCATGATCAACAGTCTGGATATGGAGGACACTACAAAATCACTGGGGCTGCATTTAATGCTAGCCTAGGATGGTTTTGTGTGCAAATCCAGCTTGGTATTCCAAGTATTAGAGGATCCAAGTATTATCTTAGTATCCTAGTATTAGAGGAAGGACTTACAAGTAAGGACATTTTAATACTCACAGATAGCTAGGCATAATACAGGCTCTCAGCTCTGTAAAAATGTCATCCAAGTTTGTATGGGATTCCTTCCTTTCACTCTGTGTTCTGTCAAATGCTAATATTGTGCAATTAGGATGGTACCTGGGCATTGAGAGGTTGAGGGAAACGAGAGAGCAGACATAATGGCCAAAAGAGGTGCTGCTGATCGACTTGTGGGACCAGAGCCCATGTGCAGGATTAGTCACACAACTGCGAAAGGTGCAATAAAGAAATGGGCTAGGAAAGAGCACAATAAGCAATGGAAGCAATTACCTGACCAACGATATGGGAATTTCCTTTCCTCATGACCAGACCTTTGTACTGACAATGACACTTATTAAGCTTAACAGGAGGCAATGAGGCAAGTCGTCACCATAATCACTAAACATGGCCATATCCAGAGTCATTTACAAAAGGAGGGATTGTTACAAATCTCACCTGAGTGTTGTCTGTGCGGGCAGGGTGTTAAAACTGCAGCACTTATACTCCTTGAGTGCAACGTCCTGGAGGCCAAAAGATGGAGACTCTTTGGACCTCAGCAACTGGATCAAGAGTTCAGTAAGGACACCTTGTACAAGATCCTGGAGCTCATCAAGGGCACTGAAGTTGGTTTAAGTTGAAGTAAAAGTGGTATACAAAAAGCTTATAACTAACATGTCAGGGGACATAGAACCTCTGTTAACATCTCAAAAGGAAGAAAAAAATTGCTTTGTTATTACCATTTATTCAGATTTCAACCTTTGACTCATAATGATTTAATAAAAGAAAAATTAACTAGTATCATTATTCCACTGAGCAGTAACAATAATATGAATTTCTTCCTGCTGATGTGATGTTAAGTAGTTATGATAACACTTAGAACTTAATAAATAAAGATAAAGAACTATATAGTAACAGTTTTGGATAAAGAACTATATTAGTTCAAAATTCCTGTGTTTGATTGATCTAAGGTAGAAAAAACGTTTTTGTACTTTTTTTATTGATTAAGACAAAAATTATTATAATGGAATAGAAACTACCTATGGAAAAATATTCAGTTTTAATCAGTCTTTACTGTATCAGAGATTTAAAAATGATTATACAAACCAGATTGGGCTGAAGACTTGTAAACAGTGACTTTAGAGTTTCCACCACAAATACTTGCTTTATCACCAGTGCATCTTGTGTTGCATTCACTACCAGAAACCATGAAACCAGAATATGGTTCGTCATTTCCACATAAGCATTGTGATCTATAAATTGTAGTAAAATTGTATTAAATAAAATACATTATTATAAAATTATTATAAAGAATATTCCTTCTTTAGACATAATTAAAACATGCTTAAAGTTATAAAAAACTAAATATTAATTAGTTACTTGTTACCAATTCAACAAGCAACTTATTCACAACAGTCAATAGATTGTTGTTACTATTTATATTGTTTTTTTATTATAAATTACAAAAACAAAGGGTTAGGATTTGGACACCCAAAAGAAAATACTCAGAATTTAAAACATCAAACTTTGAAGTTACCTTTCAGTTGGGTATCTTTAGGAAAATTTTCATTTTAGAATTATTTTAATTACAGTTTTGAAATAAATTAAACTTGCCCTGCCAGTAATCCAGTGTATTTGAATCCAAGGCGAGAACACTGGTCTGCACATTTATTTGGGTCCAGCTGATCTTGGTAATCATAAATGTATGCCCTCAATTCTGAATATTTTATATCATCACTGAAGCACCCTATGTGCTCTGTCCCAATATTTGCAATTCTTGGTTCTAAAATGATTAATTAATAAATAGCAATGTTATTTTTATTTTAAAGATATATATATATATATATATATATATATATATATATATATATATTTATATTTATATTTAAACAATAAAAATAGCAAATATACATTTGTTGCACTGTTGGACTGATTCTTAT
The DNA here is from genome assembly GCA_022606455.1 of Callitettix versicolor. NCBI lineage: Eukaryota > Metazoa > Arthropoda > Insecta > Hemiptera > Cercopidae > Callitettix > Callitettix versicolor. The sequence goes on from CM040184.1 coordinate 58,789,283, forward strand.
ACTATTAGTAATTTATTGACAATACATTTAGGAGATGGACTCTGAGGAGAGGGAAAAGAATTTATGTGGGGATGTTATTCCAGGGTAAGGAATACACTCTAGAAAAAAAGGTAGATCATTCCCTTAGAAATTTTTGAAATTTAATTTTACTGAGATAATAAGTCAGTGGATATGCATAATATGTTTGTAATATAGACATATGCTGTATTGAAGATAGGGGTGAATTGAAAGCGATGGAAGAGCAGTGATATGGAGAGTAGTAAAAATGTTTCTCACAACAATTATTTTTTTAGAGTGTATGTAAGATTCTGCTTGTAGAACGGACATGAAAAACATAGTCTACAGCAAAACTAAGAGGCCATTGAGAGAGGAGCACCTCAAGAAACTACTGGGGATACAGTTCATTAAGTTAAACAGGTGATAAACTGGTTAAATGATGTTATGAAGATTTATAATTTTCACATAATGTTCAGAGTGGACTCCCAATATAACTAACAAAATGACCGGTGTTGTGATTAGAAGAATACATTTTTTTTCAAAAAGAAAAACTTGTTATGCATTTATTTTTGCACCTATAAAACAAATGCAATTGAAAAACGTATTATTTTTCTTGTAATTATTTACTGATTTTATACTGATAATAAGCATTTGTTGATCTTTTTACCTGTGCCGATATTGCCAGTGCGAAAAATTGCCTTCTTCTGATGCCCACCACATTTGTTGTTAGGTTCTCCAAGACAAGGTAAACTGACCAAAATGCAGGATTCATCAAGTGTTTTATCCGTGTCTTCCTTGTCTCCGCATTCACAATGGTTTCTGAGAATCAAAATTAAAATATATTCATTTTATATGATTTAGTAATCATCAGCTAGTTTTATATACTTTATTGATCAATTACTGTAGCAGGGAATAATCTATAATGAATTCACTAATAACACCTTGAAACCAGATAATATTATAGACAGATTTCTGAAGATGTGATAATTTGATTTGTTGCTCAATTAGTTAACAAGTCAACAGTAGCCAGATGTTTTAAATGACGTTATATAAATGGATTAAAGAATAAATGGATTATAAATAATCATTAAGAATAAAGTTACATAATTTTACGAACATGATGTATGTTTTATAGTACTTTAATTTTTTTAAAAATTGCCTGTTTTATTATACAATTTTTATTGAAAAATGAACTATTACAGCAGCCATTATGGCAGAAGAAATATGACACAAAATTTTTTGTTACACAGCGAAATTTATTCATACATTTTAAAATGGTATCCATTCAAAACCTTAAAAAATTTACAGTTTTCCTTACAGGTTCCTAAAATATATTATAATATTAAAACACTTAAAATCGTTTCTCAATTTTGTATTTATTATTTTTATTTAAGAGTTTTTCAGAACTTTGAATAGTGTTTGAAAATTAAACTTACCCATTACTGAGACCTGCATATAGATAACCATAGTATTTGCAAACTGTAATACACAATCCCACTGACATGTCTTGGCTTGTAAACTGATAACCGTTACTTAAGTTATGCTTGTTTTCTTTGTAACATCCCACATGCTGGGAAGAGTAATCAGCAAGTACTATCTCTGAAAAAATGAATTGTTTTCAGTTACTTAAAAAATAACAATATATCACGTGATTGTATAATATTGTACAAAGAGGTAAATTAGGTTATTATAAACACTTACTAGACTGTAAGCATTTGCTTGAAGTTTATCAATATTTTACAAGTTGTAAATACCTGAAAATCCAGTTTCATACACTGAGTACATCTCCTGACCTCCACATGTCTTTGTCTTGTCCCCAGGACATTTTGTTATACATTGGTTGTTATCTAGTAAACGTCGGGCAGGTGGAATTTCAGACAAACATTTGCATTCTGTTCTATAAAATCAGAAAATATTTTAAAATTAGTATTCCACATATGGTTTTATAATATTAAGAGTGTTTACACTTACACTCACTTTTATTTTTGATTAGGTAAAAATGTGAATACAATTCAAGAGGTTTATTATAAGTTATTGAGGCCTAACTTAATCAGCTAATAATATGGAATTTTTATAACATTTTCTCTTGTTCATACTATTTTTTTGGCTTCGTTAAAGTTGAAGCCTTAAATTTAAAAATAATTAAAGTTATTCTTGAACTGCAAAGTACATCAGTCGAGCATATCCCTCATCATCAATAATATGAAAATATCTAAAAAAAATCAAGTGAATTCTGTTGTTTAAATTTCTTAGCATATTGTTGTATTACAAATTATAATACTGATTTTCTAATAATGTATTTTATTAAGCATAACGTTTGTTAACTAGAAGAGATTGAGAAAATACCATACAATGGATGCAATACCATACAGAATTTTGTAAACTAAAAAAGAAGTTAAAGCGATCTGAGTGGTGTAGATATAGCAACAGTATTGGAAAACATTTCTTGATGGAAACCATTACAATTATTCAAAAAGCTTTCTACCTGTTCAACATTTTGTGTTTTTGACAAGTTGTTTTCTTATTTTTTTCAGATTGCAACTTCAGAAATAAATGATAAAATTGTAATAGTTGAAGTCTTTCAAATGCTAGCACTGAATACATATTTTAAAGCATATTTTGATGAAATAGTGTCATTTGTTTTCAGTTATTTTGTTACGTAATAGCTTCCACTATACATTATTACCCCAAAATGTGTACAGGATGACCTGTAAATTTGGGACAATGTTTTTTTGGAACTTACGGATTACAGTGAGGATGTAGGAAAATAAATTGTACAGTTCTATAGACAAAGTTTTGTCTGTAATATGCAAAACTTTATGCCAAAGTACTACATATCTGCAGAGTAATTAAAATGCTTACTTAAGTGTACAACATTACCTTGATCTCCCCTAATCCATTATACCTGAATATACAGGTAATTAATCATTGAAAAATGTTCCCCGCAGGGGGTGCAGACTAGCTGCACCTATTGAGAGGATTTAAACGTCCCTCGCGGTACCTGAGTCTAACACACACTTACACTTACAACACTACACTTACGGCCTTAACACTTTACACTCACACTTACATTTAGGGAGGCAATAATAGCGTCAATGTGCTTTTCACCTTAAAATAAAAAAAAACATTAAAAAATGTTAATCAAGGTAAAGAATTTAGTCATTAAAAATACTGAGAACAAATTTCTTTAAATTTGATAATTAATTTTATTATTTGAGTACATTTATTTGAATTATATTAACTTATACATACCCTGCATATAGAGCAGCATATGGCAGCCCATACCGCTGACAGAATTCAATACATATCTTTGGAGTAAGACCAAACCCAAAGTCTTGCTCTTTACCAGCTTCCATTGCAGTTTTGTAACAACCTTTATAAGTGTAGTTTGGGTCTACTGTCGATTCTATTCCTGAATGATAAATTAATAAAAAATATAGTTGCTAACTACTTTATTCCTTACAGTTATGTAAGATTTTAAATTTAACTAGAAATATGTCAAAAAAATAGTAAATATTAATTTGTTTTGTTGTATGACTGACAATCTGAACATTTAATGATGGTAGTCTTGATGTTGCCTGTATATTATATTTAATTTTCTTCTCTTTATTTGTTTGTACACTAAATCAATCACTTTTTAATGTTCTGTGCCTTCCTTGTAGCCCAGTATTGCTTCACTCATTGTGATCTTGCTTTTTTTTCTTCATCAGAGATTTGGATCGTTCGCTTGGACTTGACTTTGCCTTGGAAACGTTGCTTCTTTTCCTTGGTTATTTTAATTTTCAATAAAGTTATAAAATTTTACCTAAACCAACAATGCCAGTTGAGTAAATGGAATTAATCCATAAAACTGAATTTGTTTTTTTTTTTTGTATGATTAACAATCTGAATATTTAATAACGGGAGTTCCTGTTGAAACCTGTATTCAATTAATAAAAATTAATTAATTTTTTTCTCTTTATAAAATCTTACCTGTTCCAACAATGCCAGTTGAGTAAACAGAATTCCTCCAGCGACCTCCACATTGTCTTGAGTAATCACCAATACAGGGAAACTGGCAGTCACCATCCCCAACCTTGTCAGTATCAGCAGGAGCGGTATCGCCACAAAAACATTCAGACCTTTTTTATTTTAAACAACAAAAATAAATTTTTTTCTTAACCAATAGTACAGAAGGATTAAATGATCTCAATTTACAGAAATACAGTTCATGTCTGTTAAAATAATGTGAAATAATTTTTGTAGCTAAAATCTATGAGCTTAGAGCTGTCATAGACTTTTTTTGTAAACACTTACATTAGCTAATTTTAAAAAAAATATATGCTATTTTGTTAAAATAAAGGTTGGAATTAAAATACACAAAAAGTAGTAAACTGTTATATGAAGAACTTTCAAATTTATTTTTGTTAAGTATTAAAGATTGAATGTTTAACCATTATTGCAGGTTTTAGTGGTCTATGTAATACATCTCTTCTTCCTTTTACTATTCTTATCTTTTATAGTGTTTCAAAACTTTAAAGTAGCGGTCTTAAATAAGCCTGTGGCCACTAAGTATAGAAACTGAATAAAATGTGCCCCAACTTGAGATGAAGAAAAACTTACTTTGTTTAGAAACTATTTATTTATTACAACTACAATTATTGTAGAAATACAGGTCAAAAATATTATGTGTTACTAAATATTTAGAAAGGACAGCATTGGCACCACACTTAGTTTGTGTGACCTATGGATACATACTGTTAAAGAGACTCACAATTTGTCTCTTCCATATAAGCAGCAATTTTTTACTAATTCTTAGTGATTGTTGCTAGACTTTGTCTTCTAAACCCCTTCCAAGGCTCTCGCATATCACTGTTTAGGGGGGTGGGGGCACTGCTTTAGATTAACACATTACTGTAGAATAACTAGTAAAAATAACTTTCTTTATCAGATGTTGTAAAGTTATTAACATAAGTGTTTAAGAAATGTATACTGTTATAATTTCTTTAAATTTGATTGTGACTTTGGAAATATATTTTTACTTACCCAACTTGTATTCCAGCATAAAGATAGCCAAGCTGAGCGCAAAGATTGACACATGTTTCTGGTAGCAATGTTTCGTTCTTTAGGAAAAACCCTTTGAAACGCCTTTCCCCATTGTCCATGTAGCATCCAAGATATTGTGATCCCATAACTGGACGTTGAGTTTCTATAAAAAATATTATTTTAACTTATTAGTCAACTTCTGATATCTTAAAAGATCTTATATTTTAATAATAAACAATATAAATATTTTAATATGATTTTGGAGCAGCTTATCCACAGCTTACAAATTTTCATCAGCTATTACTACTAGAAATTTTTAATTTTAGACTTTTAAGGAATATTAACATTTTCTAAAGTAATTTATGTATACTTATTATAAATATGTATATGTAATATTTACATACTGTATATGTATTATTTATACTCACTTTTATATGTAAAATTTTCAGCTTTTAAGCAATAACTGAGAGAATGTGATGAAGTGTAAAAATGAATCTTTAAAATAATACAACTAATTGTAGTCAGTTTATGAGAAATTTCTCAACAAAATTTTATGTAACATATTGATTTTATTGCTATGGTAACACTGAACACTGGTAAATGTACACTACGAGTAGAGCAGTCAATATTACTTGCACAATATTGTCTTTAATTTGTTAGGAGCTTTGAATAGTTTTGAATTAACATAAAGCACAGAGGGGCTAAACACATAAATGAATAAACAGTGAACGTACTGTGTGTAGAAGTAAATATGTGTTACTTTATGTGGCACAGATCAGATGTACATGGTACACATTACTAAACCATGCAAAAAGTATAATACTGTAAATAAAAGTATTAATTTTTGTTAAATTTCAAAATAAACATTTAAAATATATAGTACTTAGATATTAATAAATGCAAAAAATGTTTAATTATGTTCAGTAAAACTTAAATTAAGTAAAAAACAATATTTAGAGAAAATCAATAAACATTTTTTAAAAATACCAACTTTCAGGAAAATGAAATTAAAGTTCTATCCACCTCATCTTGTCACAAAAAGCTATTGTTTACTATTCATGTCTGTTATATCTATGCCAGAGAGATATACTTTCTGTGACACCAATGTCATTGTTACAGATGTGTCATGTCATTGTATTATAGACTCAAGTCTAATGCATATCGATTAATAATACTTTTCTATATTTTTTTTATTTATTGTACTTGACCTTCATGCTATCAGTGTTTTGCGACCCATGTATGTGATGCAGTTCTAGATTATTAATAGTTTTGTGAAAAAATACCTTGCAAAGTGTATCCAGTAATGAACACTAACTTCCTCTTATTGCCTCCACAATAGCCTGAGTTCTTTACAACACAAGGTATGTTGCATTCAGAATCTGAAACCTTATCAGCTTCGACAAGCACTTCATTACCACAGTAACATTCGACGCTAGAAAACAACAGATATGTAAAGAATGAGCTACAACAAATCAAAGATCTGTAGACATGTTTATACAACAGGTCTATTTCATTAATGAAAATTCACTATTGTTTAATAATTGTTATTCATACCTATTTGCAAAAAAACTTTATCAGGCCATGAGTAGTAGACAAATCTTTGCTGAAGCCAAACTGTGTGTGTCGGATCAGGATATTTGATAACAAAAATTTCATATACAGTGAAACTTTGATTGTCCATTAATATCAACACCAGGACTTTATGTTTAATAAAGTAGATGAATAATAGAAGACTTAAAAATCAATCCTACCCATTCACTGTATATGGAAAAATATTAAAAACAATGTACATTTTTGAATTAGATGAACATACCACAATTAAATGAAATATAAATGACACAATTGCTAGTATCAGAAAGTATAATTATATTGTTCTAACCAAATATCTTAATCATATGCTAAAACAGCTAATCCACTAATTACTGAACAAGAAATAATGTAACGAAAACCAGTCACTACAGTTTATCAACCATAACTATAATGTGCGGAACTGACAACATTAACCATTTCACAGATGACACTGCTGTTATCTCAGAAGGAAATAGCATTGAGGAGTCTACTCAAAAGCTGCAGATAGCTATCAATGGAATTTGTGACTGGACTAAAAAAAAATTGGCAAATAAAGCTGAATGAGACACAATCTGTTCATGTTACTTTTACTAACAGAAAATTCAATTATCTTCACGTGGTTATCAATCAACAAGTGATCCCACAAGATAATAATGCAAAATACACTGGACATGACACTGGACTGTGCTGGAAGGTACATATCAAGATGAAATGTAATGAACTGAATCTGAAACTAAGGAAAATGCATTGGCTTCTTGGGAGACATTCTGAGTTGTCAGTGCAAAATAAACTATTACTTTATAAACAAGTTCTAAAACCCATCTGGACATATGGTGTGCAGTTTTGGGGCTGCACGAAAAGAAGCAATATTAAAATTATTCAAACGTTTCAAAATAAAGTACCGAGAGGCATTGTTAATGTGCCATGGTACATACGCAATGATGATCTTCATAAGGATTTAGAAATTGCTACAGTTCATGAAGAGGTTCGGCGATTTGCTAGGAAGCATGAAGTAAGACTGCATAAGCACCATAACATCAAGATGCTACAAGTTCTCAACAATTCAGTTCAAATTCGGCGGTTGGACAGGATAAAACCGTTTGATTTGGACTAAGACAAGATTGATGCAAGTGTCACAAGATCAAGTGATTTTTGGATTTTGGAGTGCATCATAGGATGTGCAACCAACTAACGCTTTCATTTCATAGATATATTTATAGATGGACTAAGTTCAGTTTCAATTGTAATTAAAAAAAAAAAAAAAATAAACCATATTTTACAGTGACTGTTTAGGTAAAAACACAAAAACATAAATTTTTAATGTTCAGACTTATCCATCCGTGCACACAAAAATGTGCACCATTTCAGCTTATGTACTGCTCAGCAATAAAGTGAAAATTATTGTTTGCTTGCAATCTAGCTACTGTAAATTAGGAGCAGTATTACTTTTATAATTTCTTTAAGAGCTTTGTATAAGAAAAATTCCAGTACAATAACATTTAATTACTGTAATTAACTTTTAGTAATAGACTGATGGTTAACAGAAACTGCCAGTTAAAAGAGTGATGGTTAATCGAAATTTCACTGTATTGTTTCTTCTTCTTTTCGTTTCACCCTCTTTGGGGTACGCTGAATCAATCATTTCTTGCTCGCTGTACTTTTCTTTGTTCCCAGTAGCTCTTCATTCTTTCCGATCTTCTTTTCCTCTCATCTTCCGAAATGATAGGTTTAGGTCTTATTTTGGTTTTATCTTGGAATCTTATTCTTTCCACATACTTATCTTAGTACTTATCTTAGTACTTATCTTAGTAGTTTGGTCAAGCAGTGAATACTGTATTGTTTATTATTAATATTTCTATTTATTTAGAGTAATAAGTCTATAATATCCTACTTGATTTTTTTAACATTTACACATGTTAATAATTTTGGAAAGGACCATGCCCATTGACAATATCAACCAACAAAATTATGATGTAAAAATATGGTCTCTGATTAAAGTGTTGTATTACTTCACACTGATAAAATCAACTTACCCAGCTTGAAGTCCAGCATAAAAAAACTTATATTTGCTGCACAGCTGATAACATTTTGCTTGTGACATTCCGTCCTGAGGAGAATCCATAACAAAATATTGCCCTTTTAACTTTTCATTGTTCTCATCTTTGTAACAACCAAGGTAAGTACCTAAATCAAATTTTTTTAACTATAAAAAGTAGCAATTAATTTATATTATCAATATTATATAAATTAAATATGATTACAATTAGTTTGTTACATAATTATTGTTCTTGAATTGTAAAGCATGATATGTATTTTTACATTTTGAATTTCAACTCCTCTAATCTTCATACTGTTGGAACTGGTTTTGGAAAATCAAAAGCCATATTATTATTCCACAATATTAAGGATCTAGCCCTAAAAATTTTGGTTTTATAATTGCAATTGAAGAAGAAATGTTGAAAAACTTGGTCAGTATTTTTTTCAAATGTTCTTGTAAACAGGAAATTTCATTTATTTCAAATCTTGTCTGTTATTTATTACATACACTGACTTCTCTCCTCATTTTACATATTTAATTAAAAATTGTTCAAATTTTTCAACCAATTTTTTAAAATTGTCATTATTACCAATTTGTTCCCATAGAAGTAATGACCAAATAGATAGTTATTATTTGGATCCTATGGGCTATATTCAAGTATAATTTAATCAAATTATTAAAGCCTTTTTCAAAAGAAATGTATGTAATAGCTTAATATTTGTGGCTACAAAGCTAATTTCAAAAACGTTTTAGAGGCAATGTTTACCTTTTCCAATATTACCAGTGTGGTACACTGCATTTGCCCAGTTGCCTCCACAGAATCTAAGTGGATCTCCTGAGCAGTCAGTACTGCAACTAGTTTGGGGAAGTTGCTTACTATCTAAAGGGTGTGCATCGCTACAGTAACAGTCACTCCTGTAAAATGAATTCACAATAAATATACTAAGAGTATTCTCAATAATAAATGTGCTGAGAGTATACTGACACTAAATGTGTAAATGGTTATAAGCAGATTAATAAAAACTACCAACAAACTTGTTTAATTAAGTGTCATTCTTTCTGTAAAGTACAAACAGGACAAAGAATCTTGGTAATTATGTGTAAGTAGCCTATTAATGGATAACATTTTTCAAATAAAGAAAATTTTCAGAATACCATTTGAATTACATGCATTTTATATATCCATTAGCAATTTGCATGTTGAGTTATGTGTTTTCATAAAAGCAGTTGTTTAAAAAACCAACTAAAGTTTTTAAAATAATGGTATTTAAATGGCAGCCATTTTAAATGGTTAATATAACAAACATAAGTATATGTTTTTGTACTGGATATTTCGTGCATGCAAATTTACAGACTTAATCTATTAAATAGATTATCTTAATTCAGTTCAGAATATTTTTACGTAAATAGCATATAGATAATTTTAGAAATTTTTGAACATAAAATTAATTTCAGAATTACTTTTCATTACTTTTTGTAAAGTAATAAAATATGTTATTATTGTGCGTACCCAGCTTGTACTCCTGCATACAAAAAATTTCTACGTCTGCATTCTTTAACACATTTCCATGGTGTAAGTTTACCCATATTTTGAAAAAAACCTTTCATAGTGCGGTCCTCTTGGTCTCTGTAACAACCAATATAACTGTTCCTAATGTCGACATTACTGTGAACTGAAACATAAACAGTCATATTAAAACACTGATTTATTTTCAATGAAAATTAGTCCAAGTGTTTGCTTGATAAATCTAGAATTAATTGTATTAAAACATTTAAGGTAAATATAATGTTACAATTAATTAATTATTTTAAAAGTGAAAACTTAAAAATTATTTCAATTATTTTGCAACAAAATATTGTACATAATTGGTAACATTATCTGAACATATTATCATTGAAAATAATTGAATCAATTACCAGATAAACCAATTAATTGACAAACCCCAATGGTAATAAATTAATTCATTTTCACTATGCAAAACTCAATAAGCAAAACAGCTAGGTAACAGAGATAAATAATATTATCAAACTTATTCATGAACTGTAGAAGTGACTGAAAAACAATTACAAGATTTCTTCCAATCTAAAAAGTGAAAATAATAATCACTAAAAAATACTTTAAAAAACATGCTCATATTAAATTTAATGCAAAGCTTATCAAAAGTAATACAATAATTTTCTTGAGAAAATTTATGCATTCATCACTCTTAATATGTTTTATATTAAGAGTGAGGAATGCATAAACTGTGGTCACTTTTCCCTAGTGAAAATCTAAATTCTATCTTTTTTATTATAAAATATTTAGTAAGCAACCAACTTTTATTTTGAAAGTTACAAAATGAATAAATTTTCTTTCTGAGCAAATTTTTAAAAGTTTTTATTCCATACTTTTCTTTTTTATATCCTATAACATGTAGATTTTTTTCATTTAACAAAATAAAGTAACATTAACCATTTTCTTACAATTAACCATTTTTTCCATGAGGGATGATTTTTCATGATCCCTGTTTGTTAAACTACAAACAGCATAGTATAATTATTAGATACATTATTTTTATTAAAATATTATTACATTAATTAGTTATATTAACATGGTTTTCAATTGTTTATTTTAACCCTAATCTTGTTTCATTTTACATTAAATATTTTAAAACATCTTTACTACTTTAAAACTTAAAATATTTGAATATTTAATGAGCAATAAAATCTGCATTTTGTTTCTCAAGTTGCATTCAAAATCTTAAAGAAATCATAGCTATTTTGGCTTCATATTTATGCATATTATAAGCAGTTGTATGCTATGAAGATTTTTAAAAAAACTTGCAATAAAAATTTTGAATTTTTAAAGATTGTCTAATCAGTTATCAAAATAATCAGTTATTTTCTATATCACTGATAACATATTCTGGAATCTACTAATAACATAGTATTTAAGTGTATCTTTAATTTTTCAGTTTTGTAAGTTTTCAAGTAATTAAAAATCTTTAAATAGGTAAAATAAAATAGTTAGCCACAAAGGAACCACTAAGCGAAATTTCAGCCTCTTGTTTCAATGAGAAGGGAAATATTAGTGATCAATATTCAAGACTTTTACATTTGCTTACAAATATACAGTATATAAATTATAAATTTCAACAACAAATTATACCAAGTCCTAGAGGCTAGATTTGGTGCATTTTCATGGTTTTTGGTCTGTTTTACTTTGATTGCTCCAATAACTAATTAACAAATGGAAATTCATTAAAAAATCATTTAAATCAATAAAAACCATAGCTTACTAACCAGACTTGATTATAGATTTATAAACAGTCACTCTAGAATGTCCACCACAAATACTTGTTTTCTCTCCAGTGCATCTTGAATTGCATTTCTTATCAGAAACCTTAAATCCAGAATATGGTTCTTTATTTCCACATAAACATTGTGATCTACAACAGAAAAGTTATATTGAAATTCATAAAAGTATGAATCAACACAAAAGTATGAGTAGTAGATGATAAATACTCTAGCATTTGATTGAATGTATTATTTTACGATAGGTAGAAAAAACAATGATGGTTTGACCATATGAAATCATTGTGCAAATCAAAACACAAAATATATATTTTATGTTTATATTCATATTGTTTATATTTGTTATACATCATTTGTTTGTAAATTTGTTAATGGTCAATTGTTGCAGGCTTATGGTTTAAAATAAGTAATTATTCTAAGTATGAATTACTTCAGTAAGTTAATTAACAGTTATTGCAAAAAAATACAGTTATATTTGAAAATAATATTAGTTAAAACACAAAAAGCCTGACATACCAGTGCCCAAAATTTTTAAATACGAACTTTATATATGTTACCTTGGACTTTTTACATATTTTATAAATTGTACATATTTTTAAGGACTTTACATGTTTGTTAATATAAAACAAACATTATCAACAAGTAAACCTGAAAAATAATTATTACACAAATTTAACAACTTTAAATTATACATGAAAATAACACCAAATATCCATGTTTTCAAAAATGTGTTAATGTACTAAAATACATTTGGTTTGTTTTAATATGAGCCAGGATTTGTAGTAAATTTGGCTGTGTTTATCAGGTGGGGGGAAATACTCTAATAAGTCTAACTCCTATTGTACTTCTAATTACCTCTCAAAGTAATCTAGCATGAACCAAAGTATGGTGTAAGTATTCTATACAATACACCAAAAATACTTACCCTGCAAGTAATCCAGCATATTGAAAGCCCAAAAGTAAACACCTATTAACACATTTCTTTGGATCTAACTGGTCTTTGTAATCATAAATAAACAACCTCAACTCCAAGTATTTTAAATAATATTTGAAACAACCAAAATATTCTACTCCAAAATCTGCAACTTTTGGTTCTAAAAAAAAACAACAAAACAAACAAAATGTATAATGAAACTTTGATTAACTGTTGCTCCATTATTAAAAGTTAATTACAGAAATTAAATATTATTATACTGTACATTTGTTTTATACAAGGAAATAATAAAAGCAATGAATAAATAAAAGTATAAACAATTATTAGTACAATACATACTGCATCCTATGTAAGGTATGTAGAATAGCCAAGTTGCCACAAAAAACAAATTTTGCTTTAATAATGTGAGGTGCAGTGCCAAAATATGTAACATTTTTGTTTTATAGTTGGATCAGTCACCTTTTTTGTCACCTGCTATATATATAAATTATCCCTCATGTTGTCAGTTGTGGCTGATAAGGTGTAGTGATTAGTACTGTTTATATTAATTGTCATGTATTGAGTACTGGCTTAGTTGTTTCAGCAACAATTAAGACATTTGATTAGAACAATATGTTATTACAGCACTTATATTTTATGTTATTAATGAATATATATATATATATATATATATATATATTATATATATATATATATTTTAATATATTATTAATGAATATATATATTCCATAAACATACATTTTTAAAATTTGTTTGTTCATTTGGAATAAATAGGGTGATGTTTTTAAGGGTTAAGGGTTAAACATCCCACTCTTAATAGATTAACTGTAATTTAATTTTTTTTAAATTAAATTAAATTATTTTCTTTACCTAATCATTTTAATTTCATTTTAATTTGTTTTTTTAAATTGTATTTTAAAATAAAACATATGACTTGCATATTTATAATGTTTTTTTTTAAGGCGAAAAGCACATTGAGGCTATTATTGTATTCCTAAATGTAAGTGTGAGTGTAAAGTGTTAAAGTCGTAAGTGTAAGTGTGTGTGTTAGATTCGGGTACCGCGATGGACATCTAAATCCTCTCAATAGGTGCAGCTAGTCTGCACCCCCTGTGGGGTAATTTATAATGTAAATTTTCCTGTGTGTATCTGCTAAACAGTGTGTATATAAAGTTATTTTCAATTAATTTTATATTATTCCTGTATTTATAAACAAATTAATAGTAATAAAAAAACTTAGAAGTTATCCTACCTTATTTATCTTTATCATTATTGTTTTAAAACTTCTTTTATTGTAAATAAATTATTACAAATAATATTATTAAAATATACATTTGATTGAAAGCATTCAGTTAGAAAAAATTTTAAATAACTTTGTAATGTTAGTTTGGTTAGGTTTTAGTCTTAGAATATATATACAATAAAAAATTCTTTTTACCTGGGCCAATATTGCCAGTCATATAAACAGATTCCTTCTGAGTTCCACCACATTTGGTGTTTGCATTCAGAGGACATGCTAAGTTGCATAAAGCATCAGATGTTTTACCCACATCTTGTTTATCTCCGCACTCACACTGTATCCTGCAAAATTAATTATCTATCACATTATTCACTCTTTAATTTTGTCTTGTTTATAAATCAAGTTGTGTGAGTTACCACTTATGAATGTTTGAATTTTCAAAATCCTTCATTTGTATGCTGGCTTTAACATAATTTCAGCTAACAATAACAGATAAGAATTTTAAAAAAACACATATTTATTTAGTAAGAATCAACTGATACATAGAATTGAAAAAAACACTTGTGTTTGCAAATTATTAAATTTTTTCCACTATTTCAAGATAATACCTCCATCCAGTTGAAACCGCCAGATTAAACCAGAAATGAAATAAATCTGAATAACCAGAAAACTGATATTTTTGCAATAGTTGCCATCCTTGGTATGTAGACCAACCAACTACCAGTGCCCAAGAATACCTGAACTTGCCTGAGCCTGTGACCTGATTACTCACATTATACTATTTTATTGAATTTATTTTAAACAACATGAAAATAATTTAATTAATTTAAATTATTTCCACTTTTCTTAATAAATGTATTGGTATTTAAGGTAGATATTACAAATTTAACAGGACATAAGAAAATGATGTAATGGAATGAAAATGGAGCCTATATAGGGTTTTATATAATCTTAAGGTTTAATTATTGATAATTCAGATTAAACTTGAGATAAGAAGTGAAAGTAAATTATCTGTAATAGTCTTGGTATATACTTAAAAGTCTTATAAAATAATTAGACATAATAATTTTTATTTCTCACACATGGTTAGGAGACAGATTCTTGAATTCAGTTGCCATTTTCTTTCATGCCAAACTTATCAGATCTGCCCTTGTGTAATTTTTTAAAGGAAAATTCGACAAAGAGGGATTATTTTCAATAATAGAGATAAATGAATGCATGGAAGTTTTGTCTGTTTACATTACCACTATTTTCACCAAATACTGATCAGTACTGAAAATTTTTTATTTTCACCAAATACTGACATACTGATAAAAAAAAATCAGCACTATACTAAAAATCATTGCACAAGTGTGCCCCAGCTAAGCTCTTTTAAGTACAATTTATATTTTCCCTAACAATGCATGGTTGCATTCATATTATGTTGGGTGCTGTATCACTTACTGTATCAGCTATTATATTAAGGTAGTGTTCACTGAGCCTTAGATTAATTTTATACTGCAGGCTCACTGCTGATACATTGCAGCACTTCACATAGATGTCTGGTAATGATAAAATAAACCCATGTCTTCCAAGTGTAGCATTTATAGTGACTCTGCTGCTCACCATACTGTTCTCTGCTTGATCCTTGTCACAGCGATAATAACAAACTGCAAACTGGATTAATTTTATGCAACTTGCTGCATAAATGTTTCTTTAAAGGTCATACCCACAAATACTCACTGAGCTTTTAAACACACTTACTTTAACACACATACTCTAATTCTAATTCATTAATTTGAGAATTCACAATGTACAGTTTTCATAATTCTTTAATTCAAAATGTACAGTTTTTACATTTAATATTCCTGAAAATAAATCTGTGTTAATTATTTTTATTTCTGAAATAATTTCCTACCTCATCATAAGTACCAGTTATTCATTGACATATATTGTTTTGACTATATTCACTTAACAAAGTCATAATTAAATACACGTATTTAACTTCTTCATAACTTCTGGTTCATAATGTTTAAAATATAATTAAAGTTTGTGACATCCTTAAATATCTGAAAAAACAAACTTGATAAGTTTTGAGTTGCTGATAGAATTTGTGGAAATAAGTGTGGCAGAAGCATTTTTAGTTCAAAGTATGTAAAATACTACCTTCTATTCCTTAGAGTCAAATTTACATTATAATCAGAAATGAATTTAATATGATGATGAGAGCCTTCTGTCACTTTTATCACACTTAGTATGTGTAGTATTGTATACTTCACTTCACACTCACTCTTATCCAAATGATGATGATGTGCACAGTAGTATGATAAATACATCATGGGCCTATGGAGCTATGAGCGAGCAGTGAGCATCTTGGTGAGTACCCATACGCCAGCAGCAAAATTGTATTATATAAGAGGTACGTCCAGAAAGTAAGTTCCGTTTCAATTTCTCTATGCTGCAGCGCTGCGATCGTAGTTCTGCACATGCGCAGTAGACGCTCTTTATCAAGGAGAAGAAATGTGCACCATTTTGAGATGGCTGTCAGCCACGTACGCTTTGTTGTGCTTGTTTACAATGTCGGTGTTGATTGAAAATCCCGCCGCTTGTGAAATCAGATCTGTGATTCGTTTTCTGAATGCTAGGAAAGTGAAACTAACTGATATTTATCAGCAAATTTGCAAAGTTTACGGACAAAATGCGATGAGTGATTCAATGGTGAGAAGATGGGTCCGACAGTTCAATGAAGGATGTAGTGAAGTGCACAATGAAGAACAAAGTGGGCGTCCATCTTTGGTTACAGAAGAACTGGTTCACGCAATTCATGACAAGATCCAGGAAAACCGCAAGTTTACAATTAGTGCCCTCGCTATGGAATTTCCCCAAATCTCACGATCACTAATTCATGATATTGTTACCGAAAAACTGAAATTTCGTAAACTTTGCTCACATTGGGTACCAAAGATTCTTACTGAGCAACACAAAACAAACTGGATGGGTAGTGCACTTCAGCTTTTGACCCATTATGATGAAGGCGGTGAAGAATTTCTAACACAGATAGTCACAGGAGATGAAACTTGGGTTTCTTACGACACCCCTGAAAGTAAGCGGCAATTGATGGAATGAAGGCACACTTCATCCCCAACAAAGGTTAAGCCGAAACAAATCTTGACACCTCAAAAAATGATGTGCACAGTGTTTTGGGACTGGAAAGGCATCTTACTCATTGATTTCTTACCGTGTAGTCAAACAATCAAAGCAGATGTTTATTGCAAGACACTTAGGAAATTGCGCCGCACAATACAGAATAAGCACCGAGGATTGCTGTCAAAAGGTATTGTTTTTCATCACAACAATGCACAACCACACACTGCAAATGTGACGAAAAACCTCCTACAGAGATTTGGCTGGGACGTGTTTGACCATCCTCCATACAGCCCTGACCTCGTTCCTAGCGACTTTCATCTGTTCTTATATCTCAAGTCTTTCCTTGGCGGTCAACACTTCCGCAATGACGAAGAGCTGAAAGAAAATGTTTCCAACTGGTTGAAGACACAGGCGGCAAACTTCTATGAAGAAGGTATACAAAAACTTGTGCCACACTATGACAAATACCTGCAAAATTTCGGCAGTTATGTGGAAAAGTAGTTTAAGAGTTGTAGAATTTTGTGCAATAAATAATTTTTCTGTATCTGTACACAATTTAATTTTATTACCAAACGGAACTTACTTTCTGGACTTACCTCGTATGTACCTAACTGTTTCGTTTTAACTTTATCATTCCTAAAACATGATAAACAGCGCCTTCTCCAGAGTATTTACATACCCATACATGTATTTATATACATGTTACATATCCTGCTTGCCCCTCCCCTGATTGTTACTCACTAAATACTTTCATTTCAGTTCCTCTGTAACATTTGCTAGCCTGTAGGGTAGTTGCTATCTTAGTTAAAAGTAATAGCTAAAAGAATAAATTGTTGAAACACTGCATTTTAGAATAATTTTGTAAATTACATCTTTTGTATTCTTTTTAATAATTTCATATTAAAATTTGTCACAAAATATGAGCCAGAAATTTTGTTTATACTAACATCATACAATGTTACTGATGATATCTGAGTATATTTTTTACAAGCTTGACTAACTAAGTATATTTAAAAAAACACATGAGATCAGAAAGATAGGATAAAAATTATTAATAAATATATACATGTTAATGTTAATAAAAAAAGTAGTCACTCACCCATTGAAAACACTGGCATACAGGTAGCCATAATATTTACAAACAGTGATGCACATACCCACTGACATATCCTGGTTTGTAAAGTAATATCCCTTGTTTATCTTTAGATTGTCTTCATTGTAACACCCCATATACTGTTCAGTGTAGTTAGCAAGTATTAAATCTATAACAGAGTGTTTACAGTAAAGCAACTATAACAAAGTGATGTTATTTATTTTGAAAGACAGAGTGTCTGTAGCATACCTTAAGCTATAGTGGAGCTTCCAAAACAGCAAATTTAGTCAAAATCAAATGAAGTGCAAGAAAAGTAAAACAGGGTATTAAGGACTGTATTGACCAAGATGGTGTAAGCTAATTCTGTGGCTATTAAAAAAAAGTTATTTATTTTGACAATTATGGTATAATTGTTATACATTAGTACAATACATACAATACTATTGTATTGTTATGTAATAGTTATAATTGTTATAAATAATACAATAGAATAGTTATAATAGTTGTTATATAATAGTTATAATAGTCATAATTGTTATAAATAATACAATAAAATCTCACTATTACAGATCTCTTTATAATGACGATCTCTCTTTGCATTAGTTATACTTAAACTATAATATGTAAAAGTAATTTTAAAGAATACAGTACCATACCTGAAACTTTAGTTTCATACACGGAATCCATATCAAGCCCTCCACATATTTTTGTCTTATCTCCATGACATTTACTTGTGCATTGAATGTCGTTCAACAAATCTTCAGTTTGTGCAATTTCAGATAAACATTTACATCTGGCCCTAAACATTCAAAATTTTGTTTTATTGAATTTTATATTTAGGCTAATTATAAAAGTATAAATTATTTCTTAATTGTTATATAATTGTTACAATATTATTTCTTAATACTGTTATTAATATTACATAACATATGCAATGCAATTAAGAAAATGGGTTTCAAAATTACTTAAAAATATTTGTTTATTTTAATTTTTTATACGTTTGAAAAGATTATACATACCCTGCATGTAGAGCAGCATAAGGCAATCCATATCGCTGACAAAACTCAATACAAATCTTTGGTGTAAGACTGAAAACAAAGTCTTGGCGTTCACCATTTTCCATTGTTGCAGTTTTGTAACAACCTTTATAAGTGTAGTTCTGATCTATTGTTGGTTGAATTTCTAATAAAAACAAAAAATAATATTTCTTTGTAAATAACACAATATTTATAGTGATTTAATTTAATAGTTTTATTTTTTATTAGAATTTATGGAGGCAAAAAATTAAAATACCCTTAGTACTAACTAGTAAACAATTAAAAATATATTGGTCAGAGAAATAAATAACAAAAATTAACCATTGCAAAATTAACCATTAATGATTTGTGGTTAGTTCACATTAAAGAACACTGTAAAAAAAATAGTTATTTGTACTTTTATAAACAGAAATTACAAGATAAAAGACAAAAAAGAAAAATTATTGTTGACTGAAAAAAATAATATGAGAGGCAAAAAGGAAATACAAAGGTTGTGTATATATAGGATCATCATGTTAATGATTTATATAGGATCATCATGTTAATGATTTATGAATTATTTACCAAATTATTTTAGATTTAGAAACAAATATTCATAGCCAATATGCTTACATTTTAATTTAAAAAAATAGTTTTTTTCTAAATTATGAGCATTATATTGATTGTTTTTTACCTGTATTGAAATTCCCTGTAGAGTAAACAGAATTTCTCCATCTACCGCCACATTGTCTTGAATAATCACCAAAACAGGGAAACTGGCAGTCACTTTTAAGCACTTTGTCAGCTTCAGCAGGGGTTGAGTCACCACAAAAACATTCAGACCTTTTTTTTTAAAAAAAAAAAATACCTTACTTAAATCTCAAGTATAATTTTCATATAAAGCAATACAAATATAGCTTTTTTAGTAATCTTTAAGTGATTGTGTATCATATCCAGTGGTTTAATAATAATAATTAAAAAAAATACTATACAAATTTATTTTTGAGAGTAATAATTGCGGTTATATTTAGCTTTATTATTTCAAGTTAAATTGTCACTTATACAAAACTGAAGTAATAAATGACAAGAATTAGTACTAAATATATTCATTATAAAACTAGCAGTAAAAAAAATATTATTATAATGTTTAAAATACTTTCACAGAAGAAATACAATAACACTAATTTTTTACTATTCCTTGAGCTGGTTTAACCTCTTGAATCATAATAAATTATTTCTCATTCTTTGTTTTTAACCAGTGTATTAAAAAATATTAAATGATTTAAAATATCATATTTATTGGTCATTAAGCCCGTCCTTTGTTTTTCTTGCACTAGCCTGTTGCATCATCAAATAGTATACTCTCTAATCTACATGATTTGTGTAGCCTTAGTCAAAAGCTAATGATCACTGATTGTTTATTTATTATGATTATTCATTTTTTGCAAGTTGACTTGCAAACTTTACAACTTTTATGGGAAAATAATATCATCTGCATAATCATTCAAAAAGACTTTTTTGAAAATTGTTTAATTATATTTGATGTTCTGTAATCAAGGAAATGTGGATTTCATTGATTGTTAGAGCTTGGTGACTGATGTGGCTAAAGCATTGGTCAGTCTACTGTGTCTATGAACTGGGCAGCTCAAGGTTGTCGGTTTTAGCATGAAGAAAATCATTATTTGTTTGTCTGATTTTGAATTCATAAAGAAAATAATATTATATTTTTGAAGCAGGCTTAAATAAATAATGTTTTTAATATTTTGATAATTGAATATCAATAACTCAACTGTAGACCTGCCCAAAGTGTCAGATTTATACACAAGATTCATCTATCTTGAAACCTCATGCCCATTTCTCTGCTACATATTGTAGTTATTTGCAAATGTTTATTGTCATGGATGTAATAATATTAAAAGAATATACATATACAGAGACAAGACTTGCTTATTGTATTAACATTTTTCTTCTTCTGTTCTTACATTATGATGCTCATGTTGAAAGATATTGGTTTATATCTTACAATTATTTTTGAAATGCTTTAAAAAAAAGAGTGTTATTTAGATAATTATATTATTTATCATTTATTTTTAATACTTGGTAACATAAAAGTACTGTAAATATAATAACAAAAATTCAATTTCTTGTAAAAACAGATGGTTATACATTATGTAAAACACAAGGTTATGAACAAAAAGGTATTTGCAAAACATATCAAGCAAAGCTCCCAAGTCCTCTTTTTCTTAAAATATTATGCAACATAAAATTAACTAACCCAACTTGTATTCCAGCAAATAAATAACCAAGTCTCTGGCACAGATTGACACATGTTTCTGGTAGTAATGTTTCGGTTTTGTATAAATATCCATTCAATCGTCTTTCTTTACTATCCATGTAGCATCCGAGATATAGAGATTCATTTTGAACATTTAGAATATCTTTTAACAACATCAAAATATTAATACATAAATAGGATTAAATACTATTAAAATTTTTAACATAAAAATCCTACTACTTATTTTTTTAAATAAATGTATTAATAGTGTGCTGAAGCCACATATGAAATATTTACAGATTTATCTACATAGTGACGACTAGAAGTTCTCATGTATCCGTAACATAAAAACAAAATTTTCTGTAGATTTGGCTGTACTACGAGGTTTGTCCAATAAATACGCGAACTGGTCGAATATGGTGGCCATTACGGAGAGTTAAGCCACGCCCACTGGCCTCACGTGTTATCTGGGACCCAATGAGCCGTCAGTGCTTGGCAGAACGTTATGCTGTGCGGATCTTGCGAGTAGAGTTATTTTTAGTTTTGCATTATTTTTTTGTTCGTCCATATGGAAATTGACCAATTCACTGAACAACGAATTAACATCAAGTTTTTGGTAAAGCTTGGTAAAAATTACCAAGAAATTGCTGAAATGTTAAGAGTTGTTTATGGTGATAATGCTATGAAGAAAACAGCCATTTTCAAGTGGATTAAGCGCTTTAAAGAAGGTCGAGAAGACGCCACGGATGATGTAAGAATTGGATGACCTTCAACCTCTTGTGTGCATGAAAACATTGATCGTGTGCGGCGTCTTGTCCTTACTGATCGCCGAAAAACTGTCCGAATGATAGCTGAAGAACTAAATTTAGGAAAATCAACAGTGCACACAATCTTAACCGAGCATTTGGGCTTAAGAAAGGTTTGTGCGAAAATCGTGCCAAAACTGCTGACTCCGCATCAAAAGTTGAGAAGAGTCGAATGTGTTACTGACTGGAAAAATTCCATGGAAAATGATGTTGGATTCTTAAATAGGGTTATCACTGGTGAAGAATCGTGGTTTTTCGAGTATGACCCCGAATCGAAATCGCAAAGCATGGAGTGGAAAGCAACAGGTGAAGCTCGAACAAAAAAATCAAGGAAAAGCCGATCAAAAATCAAAGTCATGCTCCTGGTTTTCTTTGATATCAAAGGTGTTGTTCATCATGAATTCCTTCCTGAGGAAAAACGGTAAATTCTGAGTTCTACCTTAACGTTCTCAAGCGTTTGAGAGATCGAGTGCGTCGTCGTGCGACCACATTTGATTCAAAACGATGGATGGATTCTTCATCAAGATAATGCACCCGCACATTCGGATTGTTCGCCAGTTTCTGGCTAAACATTCAATCACTATCCTTGATCATCCCCTTATTCACGGACCTCGCTCCCTGCGACTTTTCTATTCCCTAAATGCAAAAATGTGATGAGGGGACAGCATTGGGAAGATGTGGACACAATAAAATAAGAAACGACGAGGAGACTGAAAAGCCTGACTTCCGAGGACTTCCAAGGGTGCTTTGAAGAGTGGAAAAGAAGATGGGATAAGTGCATAGCAGTGAATGGAGAGTATTTTGAAGAGGACAAAATCAATGTAGATGAAATTTTGTAAAATAAAGTTTTTATGACCTTAGTTTGCATATTTATTGGACAAACCTCGTATTACCTTAAGGATAATAATAAAGTGATAAGTATTAAAAAAAGAGAAATTGGTAGATTTAAAGCATGGAAAAATTATTTGAAAGTAGCACTCTTAACTATTTCTCCTTCTTCATCATTGACACATCTTCCACCAATGGTAATTTTTATTCATTTGTCCTGTTTATTTCTTTCTGACAGTAATATTCACAATTAATTGCTTCCCCTTCTGGTCCCATTAACTCATTTTAGCTATTTCTGATATTTTGTTACTATTTATTTAATATCCTCTCATAATAATACCTTAGTTAAGCAATTCATTTTGGTCTTATTAAATCAGTCCAAGCTGTTACTGATTTACATTCTGAAAGCTTAATTTTTGCAATGTGAATACATTTTGAACAGAAGTGATTCATTTCATGATAATTTCTCCCTTCATAGAAGAAGGTTTGTGCTGCCATTTGGCACAATCTAGTGTTGCCTACATATAAATGACAAATTTTATCACTGATAAATACTACTTTAATTTTGTACACACTTTTTTTCATTTGATGACTGATTATTCATAGTAGATAGAGACAAACTCTTGTCTCACATGTGAAAGAATGTCCATGTAATTGCTAAATATTTTAAATTGCCTACCTTCTGCTTCCCTCAACCTCTTTTAGTTATTTTTATATTCTGTTTTTAATTCTAAACCAGCCATTAGACATCATAATAATATTTTAAAATTTGGAATGCAGCGAAATTTCATAATTTTCTGACTCGCTATTTAGACACGTCCAAAGATGGCTACCAACAGACAAATATACATTTAGGAACAAATAGAAATAGGTGTTTGACATATAAACATAGAAACTAAACTATTAGTATTTATTTATAAAAAGAATATATTTTAAAAAATACCTTGAAAAGTATATCCAGTACTGTAAACTGAGTTTCGCCAATGGCCTCCACATTTTTTCTCATTATCCCCAATACAAGCAATACTACAATCAGAGTCTGATACTTTGTCTGTTTCAATTAGCTTCTGGTTGCCACACAAACATTCCTCACTGTGACATATAAATCAAACATCATATACAATTACTGTTTAAGTGGAATAAATTACTTAAATAAAAAGTTAAAAGTTAATTAAAAAATAACAAATTAAACTTAAAAAATACTCTGTATTAAACCTGTGACTTTTAGTTTTACATTTCAGTATTGTGTTGCTATTTTAATATTTATTTTTATATTTCATATATTAATATTTTTATAATACAACGTTGGCCAAAACATCAATTGTGATATTGTGGTCAATCATAGGGTCTCAAGAAATTGATCATTTATTCTTATCCGAAATGTGGTAGATTGTAATATAACATTTTACAGGAATCTTTCTATTTACAAGATTACAAGAGTAAATTTATAATTTGTAATAATCTATAAACGTTTTTTTAATTTAATATTTTAAAATATTAAAAAAATGTTTCTGTTTTTTTTCTGAATTTATGAAAATCACATAAATTTGTAACAAAAAATGTATTATTTAGAGGTTACACATCTAGTAGGACCTCTTATAATTTAATAGGCTTATATCAGTAGAGAGAGTTGTGAGAGTCTGGGCACCTCTTACATATTACATCAACTATCTTGCATCACTGACAGTACTGAAATCTAAGTGATGTTTTTCGTTATTTGTAATTTGTTTATCTCTATAGCTTGAAAAAAAGAGATTACACACACACACACACACACACACACACACACACACACACACACACACACACACACACACACACACACACACACACACACACACACACACACACACACACACACACACACACACACACACACACACACACACACACACACACACACACACACACACACATCACTGAGAATGTTTATTAAATAATTAGCATTAAAGTTTATAGTAACAGTATAAATAATTTTTAGTGTTAGTAAAGCTCTTAAGTTTTCACAAAATATATATGGTAATTTATGTTTGTTACAAAATTATTATTGTCTGGACAAATAATTGGCTAACAATTATTGATAGAAATATTAAATATTATACCAATAATAAATGGTTGGTTAATTTAATACCACACAACACTTTTTAATAACATTTAACATAGATTTATACATATATAAAACAAAATACAAGTATATGTCAGTCTAAGTAAATGGTGAAACAATCTTTTACAAAACATACACAAATATTTTGTATTATTATTATTAAAATTTTAGCTCAAATTAAAAACAAAATATTTCTCTCCTCTATAATTGGGGTTTAGATTTCTATAAATAGTCAAGTTAGTCAGTTCATGAGTAATTAAAAATCATGTTATCATACTAATTTTTAAATAAACAATTTTTAATAAACAACACTTTTTGTTTATTCCTTTCTAGGACTTTTAATACTGTGCCTGTGATAGCTAAGCCTTAATTTTATTTCAACAAAATTATGTGAAAAACGATACCTACATATGATTTTTTTTTTGTAAATTCAGATCGGTTGTAGACACGTAAACCGACAGAGAAATACTAATAAAAATGAGTAACAATGAGGAGGCCAGTGAGATAGTGTTATTATTAATCATACATAATTAATGGTACAATTTATTACTAAAAATCATTTTAATGATCAAATTACAACAATGGACAAAATTTTAAAAACATATATTTGTAACTAAATAATGAATTAACTGTGTATAAATACAGTTATATGACATACCCAACTTGAAGTCCTGCATACACAAAACCGTATTGGCTGCACAAGTACAAACATTTAGCAGGGGTCATGCCATCAGATGGATTATCATTAACAAATAATTGTCCTTTTATCTTTCTGGAACTGTCATCTATGTAACACCCAAGATAAGAACCTAAAATATGGCCATATTTAAATTTGTATTATAATAACATGTAAGAACAGAGTGTTCATAAATCTCTTCCCCCATGATCTAAATTTTTATTGATACTATTTTATTTTATTTGTCACAAAAACATTGGAATGGTCACAGAATGCAATAAAATGAGTTGTATGTTCAGAAAAATGCATAACAATACAAGCAGTTGTATTCACTTTTAATTCTTAAATGACCAAAGGACCCAAAATCTGGTCAAATAGGCCCAAACAATGCATTGGCAGAAATTGGGATCACTATGAGTCGAAAGGTATCAAAAAAGCTGGGGACCAAAACTCAAAATCTTGCAAGACATGCAGTAAAAGTTATATTCTGTTTTGACCAATACAATACAGTTATAACTGGCAGGCTGCGCAAAATCAGATGTGCATAGTTGGGTAGAGTATTTTCATGATAAATAAGGAGCCCAGGAAATGGTCTGGGATTCGACACCCTTTGTACCTACAGATTTGGTCAACAAAACCTAGTGTGCATTGAATGGGTCTCTAATGACTTGCAAAAGAGCATGACGAAAAACTCATTTTTATCATCAAAGGATGGGACCCATCAAATGGCATTTTTATGCCTATGCTTCATTCTGCAATTAATAAAGTTATTTTAACAAATAATTTTATGTGTTTTTTATAATGGTTTAATATTGTTTTTCCAAGTTAAGTCACACTTTTAATTTTTTATTTTACTTTAATATTTTTTTCTTATTTTCAGTTGTTAACAAAAATATCTGAATTGAATTAATGGTTTATTATTGATATTGATATATTTCCAAATTAACAAATGATGTGATCTACAAAAGAAAATATCCTTTTACTTATTTATATTTTCACTTTAATAAAATGCCACAGTGCAAAATAATTACCTTGTACAGATTTCCTGACAGAATACAAAATCATGCTCATTTTTCCACCACATGTCTTATTACTATAACCATGGCATGGTATGTCACAATCTGCTGATTTTGTTTGTTGCTCCAGAATGCTTTGTTGGTTGCCACAGTAACATTCGTCTCTGACAAACATAATTTATAATTTGTATGTGTAAGTATTATTTTATTGAGCCATGAGCTTAGTAGTATTACATATAAAGATAAATACTAAAAAAATGCCAAATATGTGTTCAATTACTAATTACCAATTGCAGCTTATACATAAAATCAAGTGAGTGTACAAAGTGAGTGTTAAGGGTTGTTAATGCCTGAAAAATTACTTGATACAGTGTTGATGCAAAATGGCTCATTCTATCTCTTATGGACAGTAAGTAAAGTGCAAATATTATTTTTTTTTAACAAATTTAAATAAAAAGTACCTTATTTTGAACAGATACTCACCCATTTCGGAGACCTGCATACAGGAATCCTTTGTCTTGGCAATCTTTGGCACATATTTCTGGATTCAACAGTTTTGGATCTTTAGAATAATGTCTAATCAGTCTTCCTTCTGGATCGTCTTTAAAGCAGCCTAAATATACTGTTTGCTCTTTACCATTTGCTATTTCTGTAAGAAGTATAAAAGCTGCAAGAAGGATACTAACTTATTCACATCGGATATAAATGATCTAAAAAACTAAAATATCCGGGAATGTCTTTACAGAATTTAAATTGATTTTATTTTACTCATAACACTTTATATTTATTGTTTAAAATTCTAATAATTTATAATTTCTTATAAATTTTCATATAATGTGTCTAAAAAATAAAATAAAATCTATAGAACAGATTAAGAAATTGGTAAATTTTATCATGACCAATAACTAGTGAAACCATGATTGGCCACTTAATACAAACTTTCTCACAGTCAGTTATTTCCCCCAAAATCAAGTTATTTTGTCCAGCTGGACATTATCAATAAAAAAGTTTTCATCTTTTTTAATATTTACTAAACCATATTTTTTTAGGGAAACAACAGTCTATTAATCGGATAAAAATAATTAGACCTGTGTTTGAAAAATTCAGTTTTCACTACGTTTTTAAGGATTTTTCACCAAAGTTTAGTGATATGGGAAAATTATATTTAAA
Source organism: Callitettix versicolor (assembly GCA_022606455.1). Classification (NCBI taxonomy): domain Eukaryota; kingdom Metazoa; phylum Arthropoda; class Insecta; order Hemiptera; family Cercopidae; genus Callitettix; species Callitettix versicolor. The sequence continues at coordinate 58,817,490 of CM040184.1, forward strand.
TGTCTAATGTGACCAAATTCATTCAATTTGTTTAGGATGCAAATATGTGTACTGTATACACAGACATACTATATACACAAAAAATCATCCAAGTAAATCCATTTTTTTTTTTAGAAGATTTGAAAATGGATATACAGATGTTACATGATATGTCAAAAATGATTTTGACTTTTGTTATACTTTGCATAAAGTTAGGAAGTAATAAAGAAATACAAATCTAAAATGGCTAGAGGATGATGTTTTGGAACAAACAAGGACACTTAATTAGGTTGAATGTTCATGTTGGTCTTTATCGTAAATGTAAGTCTAATAAGCTATATGGTTAAAAGTACAAACATTTAATAATTCCAAAATCACAGTTTGTTTCAGAGCTCGTAGTAAGCCTACATTTTTGTATTATTGTTATTGGTCCTAATATGATAATTGTCATTTCCGTTACATATAACAGTGTGCAAAATAGTATGTTCCTAATGGAAATATTAGTTATTTGATAAATGGAATATGAAACAATCTTAGCTAATTGAAGAGCTAAAAATAATCAGCATAATATTATTTATTTGAAAACACTAAATTACATTAAAAAACATTATGCTGTTTGTAAATAATACAGTAGGCTAGTTTCTTTAAAAATAAAAAAATCTTTTCAAAAGAAAGTAATAAACAAAATTCTTTTAGTAGTAGTTTACATAGATAGATATATGTAATGAAAAGTTTTTTATGAGTAAATGAACTTACAGAATCTTAACAAACTTCATAAACCTTAACATTATGGGATGCAATCTATGGTACTTAATTCATTTTTATTAATGAATGTTTAGAAATGAAGTGTTACTAGAAATTTAAATCAATAGGCTACAAAACAGTAAACCGGCATATATAATAAATGTTTACTTTAAAAAACTTAGTTTACAATTAAAAAAAAATAACAGTAAACCTACCTGATAAAGCGCATAGTAAATGAATAAGTAAAGGAAGTTTAATAATCTTCATGACCAAGTGGTCACTTAACTGACCAAAGACACAGGAAAGCAAGCACATGATATGGTTAGATATTGTCTTGAGTTCAGCAGCCCATTCAAGGTCATCCAGACTTCAGTCATGATGCTTAATGATGCCTTCAAGACATGTTAAATGTCCATATTATCATTAATATTCTTAATGAGGCAAAGGTCTGTTAAAATTAGCCTTGGGTTTTTGGATGTATATTGAAAGCCTTAACATTTTTGCAAACAAGCAGGTCTCTCAAGCCCAAAATGTAACTTTTGTAAAATGCATATTGTTAAATTTGGAATCTTCATTTAACTGCATCTTATGCCATTTCATAAATATGGATATGTCATCATGTAACTAATTTGAAAGTTTTTTTTTTAGTTTTGTATTAATAAAGAAAACTATTGTTGGGTTTCACAGGCCCTTATAAATAAAATTTCTACTAGTCCTACTACAAAATGAGACCAAACTATAATCACTCAACTTGCAGTTTCATTCTCTATTTTCCATTCTACAGAGCAAGAACAAAAAAAAACAATAGGTGTGTGAAAAGAAAGAAAAATATATGAATATATATTTAGATCACAGCTGCTTTTTATGCTTCAACTGTCAAAACTGCACAGGTCTGATATAAAATAATATCTGTGGTATCCACAAAATTAGATTTAATTTTTGTGTTTTCAAAATGGTGTTTAACAAAGTGATTACTAATGATATTTTTATTGATAATCTATCAGTCTACCTAAATTAATTAATATCAAATCAATTGGAACTCATAGCTCCATCTTTAGTACTTAAGAACAGCACAATTATTTATAATAAATGCAGTGTTATTCTTGCAGTAATCATTAATATGGTAATAATTATTTATTAATGTCCTTTAAAAAGTCATAAAAAATTAATTATGATTTGAAGTTTATAAATTTACATGCAATGAGGGTAGGCCTATACCTGTATTTCATACACTGGACAATTATACAACTTGATAATTTTAATTAACTGTTAATTAAGTGTTCAAGGCCAAAATCTAGTGAAATAATAAAATTAAAAAAAAAACTTTATTTGTTAAATTGGAAAGTTGTAAATAAAATGTTACAAATTGTATTTCTGGTTTGATATTGAAAAAGACACACAACTACTTTTTTAAGTTTTAGGTACCAGTAATATTTTAGAAGTTTTCAAATTTTGATGTTCAAATTTTTGGTGATATCAGCAGTAACCAATTCTGTCTATAACAGTCAAATTATATTTATATTATAAGCAAACCAAACAAGTCTGTATTAATGTAATTAATTATTGAGTTTTCAGGATATTTTTAAAAATAATTGTATACAATTTTCAATTGTGTGATTAAAAATATTATGGGGCCATTAGTCGCTAAGCATTTTAAAGACTCCTCAGTAAAAAAATGTTTCTGAAAGAGTCTGCTTCTGCATTAACATTATTTGGTCTTAATAAATTTGGCAGGTGTCTTATTTTATGTTTGATTTTTATTATTTTTAAAAACAAGATTTATTAAACTGGAACATATTCAATATTAGCATTTAAGTTTGCCATTAATGTGACAGGATACTGTAATAATTATTCAAATAATTGAATAAATGATTCTAGTATTTAAAAGTGAACCTTAAAGAAATGAACAAAACCTGCATGTGAGAATAAAAAATATATTAGTAGACCAGGTTTTGAGAAATTAGATTACTTGGATTTACATTATAAACAGATTTCCCATTTTCACTGATAATCAGACGTGTTCATATAAAAAAAAACATACACAGCAAGTAAGCTAAATATAAAAAAAAACATTATATTTTTAAACCAATACATTCTGATTATTGAAGTAGCCTTTATGGAAAATGTGACTAAAATAATGTTTTCATAATATTATAAAATATAATAATATTTAAAAAAATAACATTTTATTTGTTTTCAAGATCACTGAGTCCAAAAAATTAGTGTTAAATTGAAAGTTGATCTATTGTATTATCACATTGTTGTAAAACAGTAACTGTCTTATTACAATGATATTTGACAGTTTCACCAAATAACTTTTTTATTTTCAATTTAGTCAAACTTTTTTTTTTTTTTTTTTTTTTTTTTTTTGTAAAAACCCTTAAGAATTATGATTACAATTTTTTTAAAGTTGGCTAAACCGATTTAATGAAATTTTGCTCAAATACATATCTTAAGTAACCAAACAAATTGTATAGGTTGATGTTACCCCAAAAAGTCGAGAATGGAGAAAAAAGCCATTGACAAAATAGAAAAATGGCATGATTTTTCAAAATTGCTTTTGCATATAAATCCTGCTCAAATTTTGGTCATATATGAGGATCAGTTTTAAAGTAAGAAACGTTTTGTTATAGAACCAAAAAAAAACAAAAAATTATTTGTTTAATTGGATGTACAAAATTGTTTTTATATTTACATCATTATATATATATATATATATATATATATATATATATATATATATATATATACATTTATTCAGATGAGTGGCATTAACTCTTAAAGATCTACATCAAAGAATTAATGCTATCTATTTATCGATTTATTTATCTATTTAAGTTACAATTTGTTTTAAATCAAAAAAACTGTTTATTCTCTTTCCCTAAGAAAAATCTTTATCTTTGAAAACTTATGAAAGACGAAGGTATAAAGTTAGGACTACAAGATTGATGAACCAGTCTTTCCCATTCAATCTGGTCTAGTAGTCATTGTCCTTGCTATGGTGTGAATCTGTGCATGAATTAGACAAAAGCTGTTTGAGAGCAGTCCCGTATTGATGGTTCTTGATACCCATCATATTTTCTCTGTATTCTTTAAGTTGTCTCATCTGTTAGCCTATGTGACTGCAATACTCAATCAGGCTTTTATAAATAGCTTTTGTCTTTGCTCAAATTCATATTATATACGTAAATGTACAGTTTGTCGGTCTACCAAATTTTAAATATAAGAAATTTATAATTTGAGAGTAAAAAAAAGAAGGAAACTATATTTATTATATATTATTATTTATTGTTCCTTACAAATTCTATTTATATAATAATCTCAATCAGCATGTTTAACTTAGAGTTGACTACAACCTACGCTATAAATTAAAATGGTCTAGTGAATAAGAAAAAAACTAAAAAAGAAGATAACCTTTGACTGTTATTGGGTTTATTTAGTTTTTTGATTTACTTTCTATTTTTAACCATAAATTTCTTTAATTTAAAATTAAACTGATTTAACAGATTTTGTATGATTTTAAAACTGAAGTTTTTAGAAATAATTGCATCAGAAAACATTTGTATAATGTTTTTTACTACTTATTATTATTTAATTTTAATTCTCATATCAAACTCATAGTTAAATTTGATTAGCTACATATGAGTTAATCAGTCATACATAGCTAATCACGCAAATAAAATAAATTATTTTAATAAAGGGCTGTTAAATAATCATGCATACAAGATAAAGAAAAATATTTCATTTAATTTATTTCAATGTAATTTTATTATTACAAAAATGGTCATTAGTATAACAATATTTCTGAACACATTCACTTATAAACACTGTTAAAATGACTTCAAAGTGAAGTTACTTTGATATATTCTATTTCCAAAGACGAACCGCCAACCCAAGTTGGTTCCCAGTCATTTTGAGCTTTCCAAAAGTTGAGAAATGACTGAAACATATTTTTATCATTTAAATAAACACATATTCTTGGAGGAGTAATCACAAACTCCTGTAGGAAGAGTAAAAGGACACTCAAGAAGAATTGACAGAGAAAGAAGTAGATATATGGGAGGAAGAATAGTAAGAAATAATAATAAAAATGGTAAGGATAGTAAGAAATAAATACTTAAAAAAAGAATGGTAGAGTTTAGTCAAGGATGAACAGTACAAATTGATGGGAGAGTTTGCAAAAAATAATACAAGGTTATACAGTAAACCCTTATACAGAGGAAGAAGGGATACTGGTTGATCAATGAAGGGTTCAACTCTAATGAAGTTAGAATAGACAACTTGCCTATTATTGTGGAAGAAGAAGAAATAAACACAATAAAATGTTATCAGTGTTATTACTAACAATTTTATATTGTTAACCAAATATCTTGTTCTGTTACATTTGTGGTTTGTGTTATTTATTATGTACCTAAATATTATTCATAGGAAAGTTTATTCAAAATTTATTTAAGTTTGAAGCATGGTCCACACTATTAAAATTCATGTTGGTTAATTCATTTTAAATTAAGACCATATGTTTGATCTTTTTTATTATGATCCATTCAACAAATATATTTCTAATAGACTCAGATGTCTCCAATTACAAGTTTGAAATGAAGATATATTTCATGTTTTATGTATATTCTAATAAGAAGTACATCATTCACAGTGAATACAACTATAATATTGATTTTTTTGCAGTTATTCCAATCCTAATAATTTTTGAAATATGAATCTTAATTTTACAAATTTAATATTAATGGACATAAATCTGAATATTTGTATTCATTTATATAGAATATAAATAATTAAATTTAATATATTTGAGAATTTAGGTACATGCTTCATAATGATAAAAAAGTCATTTCAGTTAACTGTGTAGAGTAATTGATTCACAAATATTTATCTGAAAGATCTAAATGCATTAAGGGAAAAATTAAAATGAACAACATCAACTAGAGGCTGTTTTTATGTTGTGCAAGGTCTAAAATATATTTTAAAATTAATATAAAACAAAAGCTCACTCGTAATTCCTTGTTCCTCCATGGCTTACTTTCTCCACTGTTAAGAACTTCGTCAGGAAAGCTCCTGATTCCACCGACAGAGAGTCCTACGTGAATGTAGAACTAAAACATCATAAGAAATATTCAGTTTTCATTATTAGTTTCGAAAGTTTAATATAATTTTTATAAAACTAACACAATATTATAAAAGTTTGAATTGAGTGTTATAAATACTATTCATGAAGAAGCACATTATATTCATAAAAACAAATATTATTATTCTATTATTTACTTCTATATATTTGTTGTTTTTATTGGTTTACATAACAATAGAATTAATTTATGTATACTGTTTTTATCAATAATACATGCACATTTCTATTTGATTTACCTTAAATAAGTATGTTATAGTTTTTTTAGTTTAACTACATACTCTCACAGTTCTCCAATATGAATCATAATTTTTTTAAATTGTTTTAAGTTTTTACTTTATGCCAGTTGGAGTAATGAAGACCAGTATATTGACAAGCCAGTAAATAAACTCAAAACTGTGTACAGGTCCGAGTTAAAATGAACTGTCCACTTTTCTACAAACTGACATTATCTCAAGATAAAACAAAGATTGTCTCTTGACTCATACAAACACTATGGTATATCAATAGATCATATCCAGAGATGTAAAAAATGAGAATGTTCTTTCTCATAAAAAAAAAACTAAATCACTGGTCTACAGCTACAATGTCACTTTCCTAAAATGTGACCCATTGCAGGTCAGGCACTGTAGTATTAATAAGTCTTCCTTTACATATGACGTAATCACTTGGGTTGTATACAATTTTCCATGAAGTAAAAAAATAAGCTATTTACATAAATATAAAATCTTACTTCAGTGTCAAATGGTGCCATTTAGAACCAAATCTCCACAAAGATGAAACATCTTTACTAAACTGTAAGTAACTGCTGAGACTAGTTTGTGGGTTAGGTAGAATTGGTTTTGTTTCTTCTCCATCAATAAAAAACATCATATTATCTAAAAAAATAAATATTTTTATTATTTTTTAGTAATCTTTGACATGGTAATTCCTTTAGTCTAAATAAATCAGAAATAAAACTGAAAACCAAACTGTACAACATCACCCATTCATGCTCATTTAATATGTACCTTTTCTACAGAAAAATATTATGAATTAAAAAGTATTTTAATAACTAATTATTTATCCTTAATGTTTTTACCTGGTGCCCAAATGAGCGTGTAATTATGAAAATCTTCACTCCAACATTTTTGTAAATCCATTTCAACAATGTTTTCTTTTACTACTTCTCCAATCCCAACCATTACACCGCATTCAAGATGATGACAACTCAAGTCAACGCCTTGCAAATTCAGATCTCGGTTACCACGAGACATGGCTATATTAACTCGGCCAGATATATAACCTGGTCCGTATGTGCGCTCTTTTGGCTCCAACCATATTTCTGCAAATGTTTTATAATAAAAATAAATACAAATACATTTAATTAAGAACACAAGTCATGATTAATTAACTGCTATGAAAAGACAATACCTGGAACTATCCAGTCTCCAACAGGGAACTTGGCAATAATTTCAACTTTGCCATAGCAAAAACTAAAAGAGTTACGAGTAGTTAGTCGAGCTGTTTGTACTGGTGGCAAAATTAGATATGATTTTGCATGTTTTGAACACAGTTTTGAACCAGATTTTGCTGTACACCTAAAAAAAAATAATAATTACAAAGATAATTGTTTTTAAAATCATATTGACACTGAATTCATTTTTATACTGACACTGAACAAAAAATATGACTTAACACTAAACAAAACATGTAACAATGGATAAGTGAAAATGAATTAATAAAACATGGAATGCCGGCAAACAACTACAGGAACTATATAACTGTTCACTATTTACAGAACTTCAGGCCATTTAGGCAACTGGTAATTGTATACAAAAGCCAGCATATTCCCTAATATTGTACTGTCAGTTTCAAAAGTATCATTTTTATCAGTAATTGCATACATATCATCCACTCTGAATTTACCAACTTTCTTTAAAAACATTTTATAGAATCAAATAAATTTTGTATTTCTATTATTTGTATTGCAGGCACTACTATGATAATTAACTGTAGCAAAATGTTATCGTTTAAAGTTTAGTTTTGAAAAATAGCTCCAACATGTATCTAGTAACCTTTGGTGTACCACAGTTTAACTTGTAAAACATTTGAGATCTTACTGTAACTATAATAAGTCAAACTTACTTTGTCAAATTTAATTTACCATGCTTCACTAACTCATTAGGAAGTATGGTAGGTTTGATAATCAACTTATCATCAGCTGTGTATGAATTGGCTTTATCTGAGTTGTATACTACAAAGGGGAAATCCTGAAACATAATAATATGCAAACAGCTAAATTATAAAAACAACAACTAATAACCAAATTTGTTCATCATTGTCAACAATACCTAAGATAAACAACCAAGAATTATACTTTTATTGTTAATCAGTAACATTGTCATTGCTTACATAAATAATTTTTTCTCTTTTTATATTTTTTACAGTTAAAAGTTTTAAATCATAAAATTTTATTAGATTAAAAACACTTTAAATGGTAGTTTTTATGAAACAAATAAAAGAAGTGGGTAGTTTATTTTCTGAAATAACCATCATAAGTTTTATTACAAATTTCAACACTGTTCAAAAGATGTTTTTTTTTTCAAAATAAAAATACAGTGTCACTTCTGGATAGAAAATGAGCATTTTGGGAAATATTTACAGTGTATTATACAAACTTTTCTCTACTTTCATGTGAGGAATAAGTTTTTGAAGTTTTAAAACTGTTTTATGAAACAGCCTCTATAATAATTACAGAGCATTTTTTTTAAATCACTACAATTATTACAAATTGATAAACATACATAAGTGGTTTATAAAAAAATATAATGTGTTTAGTGTTTCTTAACTTCTAATTAATTGTAACACAATAACTTAGACACTGATATTATCTTAAATTTATTTTAGAAATATTTCTTGAATATTGTTGTGGAAGAAAATCTTGACTGACACTATAAAATCAAAAAATAAATTAATATAAGTGACTGTGTAATATGAAACATGCTTAGCCAACACAGTTTATAGTAAAAACTAATTCATTAATTTGATTTATTTTTAAATGACAAAATATTTAAAAGACAAATATTTAAATATTTTAAAGACAAATATTTAAAATATTTAAATATTTTAAAGACAAATATTTTAATTACCGGTTCATCAGCAAATTCAACAACATGGCTCCATTTTCTAGTTGAAATTGGTTTTGAAAATGTTTCCTCAAATACGACTGAATCCCTGCAAGTTTGTCCTCCATTCACTATTGTCTCTGAGGTTATGCATTTATTTTCATTTTTATTGTCAAATCTCTTTGTATCAGAATCTTCAAAACAAATAAAGAACTATACTAATTAAAAGTTAATAATAAGAGCTAAGTTTATATTTATTGCTATACATTCATGTTACAAAAATAGACTTAAAAATTAATTGTGCTGTAAAACAACCATAACTTATATTTTCTTTGCCCTTCTCAAGGTGAAACTAAAAACTCTTGTTATAAATATCTGATAAAGAATTCAAAAATCCAAAATATATAGGAATTTTTTAGAGCATCAGGGTTTATTTTGTATATTCAATGTAATTTGAAAGTTTAAATTGCTAATATATTCAGATTTTAATACTGATTATGGTGGCGAAATCAGAATTTCAAAAAGAGTAAGATAAAAAAATAATGTTACAAATTCGCTTCTATCACATCAGCAAGAGCTTTGTATCCAATTAAAACAAGCTTTTTTAATATTCAAACTGTACTATAGCAGACAGAAATATTGGTAAAGCTGGCTATAATTGAAACAGAAAGTTTTTTTTTAATAAATGAGGAAGAAATATGTTTTCAATAACTGATATTAGTATTTGTTTTAATGCTGTATTATTTTATACTCATTTTTATAATTTTTAGACAATATCATGAATTGTAGTAAAAAGTAAGTAATATTAATGTGATTAATGATGTAAAGTAATTATATTAGTTTAAAAAAAATTAGTGACTAAATAAACTGTTAAAAAAAAGTTTATTTAGGAAACAACTGCACTAAATTTAAAATAAAATTGTATTTACCTTCAAGTGTGTTTGCTGTAACATAAGCAGTAAATGCAGTAGGTCCTCCACATACCTTTGAAACATCTCCTAAACAATTAGAAGAGCATTCACCTTCAGGAACTTTGTCAGAATGAGAAGGACTAGAATCTCCGCAGTAACACCATGTACTACAAATACATTTTTTATGTCCAGTAAATGCAATACCATATTTTTATATAAGTCAGTATATTAAAAGTTACTGAATATACTGACTTATATAAAAATAAGTAAGTATATTTTTAAAGATAAGGCATACAAAGATAAGGCATTATCATCAGAAGCCTTATATGCAGCTGAAACATTATCTTTCACAACCCAGGACCCACTTGAAAGGCTGGAGATCAAAGAAAGAAAGATATTACGAAAAATCTTATGCCCCAAATTCCGTAACAACCAATTACTCCATATCAGTAATGAAACTCTTTACCAAAAAACTGAAACACTATCAGACACAATAAGAAAAGGGAGAATTGATTTTTATAGGCACATCCTCCGAATGGACAAAAATAGACTAACCAAAAAAATATTTTACTACTTTCACAATAAAAGAGCCAAACCACTTTGGTTTAGAGAAACAGAGAAAGACATAACAGAACTACAAATCACTGACACTATGCTCATGGACAGAACAGCCAAAGCAATAACCAAGGACAAGAAGCAACGGTTCCAAGGCAAAGTCAAATCCAAGCGAACGATCCAAATCTCTGACGAAGAAAGAAAAGCAAGATCACAATGAATGAAGCAATACTGGGCTACGAGGAAGGCATAGAACATTAAAAAGAGATTGTACCCCAAGTTGGGTGAAACAAATGAAGAAAGGAAAGTTAAAAGGCTTTGCTATAAAAATGTGAAAATTTAGAAAGGAAAAAAGATTAATGATGGTAAATGTCAATGTCAATGTAAATAAATGTTATTGCACATTGAACCAACACTAAGTTCAACTAACAAAAAAACATAAATTATAAAGAGTTATTACACCTGTAATTCTGTAGCATTCTGAAAAGTAGTAACTTACAAGAAAGCAAGAGCAGTCAAGGGTCTCAAAAAATAGTTCTCAAAGTATTTTCATAAATTTGAAAGAAAATAAAAATAGGAGCATAGAAACAAAATACGGACTACGAAATTCAGAAAATTTAACATTACCAGTCTGGCCAATGGTAACTTCCACATCTAAAGTTCCAAGGTTACGTAGACAGCATCAAAAACAGTAGATGCACTAAAAGGTTTTTTATGTGAATGTGGGTAGTGGGAAGATTTAGAAAAAGGTGGGGAATGTTATGAAGGATTTTGGCACTAAAGTCCTAATGGTTTAGTAGAGGTGTGAGATTGGAAAAAAACTGACAATGTACAGAAAAGATAAACACCATTTTGTTAGAGATTAGGGTTCTGCAGGCATTGTAGCATTGTAGAGCTAGTAACTTGGAAATTATCTTCAGCATGTACTTGGTGAAAATATATATTAATTGTACGGAAATATAAAATTAAATAGTTTTAAAAATTATTATTGTCAAACTTTTGTCAAAAACTTTGCAGTTAAGTATAATCAAACTACTAAACTGAAAAATTCACATCAAACAAACAAGAAAGAAAAAGTATTGAAATGAAAAACTGTTCCTTTTCTTAATCTGTTTATCATTTTCTTATAGACCATTGTGTTAATTACTACCATCAATTGTCTTTCTTTTTTGTCAGATTTATTTTTTAATATTTAAAAAAATTTTTAATTTAATTGCCTGATTTATACCAAAAACATGCTTTTTTGTAAAACTTTTTATGTTTGTATTTTTTCTTTAAGTAAATGAAAGCAGCTGGACTTTCTCAACATAAGGACACATTTAGTAGAATTTCATTCCAAAAAAATTGAATACTAATCTAAAACCTACTGTTGTTACTTCAGTGAGTACATATTTTGAGTAAATATTGTTGGTTTTTTACTTACCTATGAAAAAGTCCACAATACAAATGACCGGTTTCTTTGCAAAACTCAACACATTTTTGGGGAGTCAAAGAATTATTAAAGTTCTGTGATTTTGCAGATAACTGCACAGGATTGTGTTTCATGTAACAACCAATGTACTGATAGCCTGCTTTTGCTACTAAGGCCGCTGCAGAGCCTGAAAGCAGAATAAGCAACGTAGTTGTTTATAAACAGATAGATTTGTATCCAATTAAAACAAGCTTTTTAATACTCAAACTGTACTAAAGCAGACAGAAATATTGGTAAAGCTGGCTATAATTGAAACAGAAAGTTTTTTTTTAATAAATGAGGAAGAAATATGTTTTCAGTAACTGATATTAGTATTTGTTTTAATGCTGCATTATTTTATACTCATTTTTGTAATTTTTAGACAATATAATAATGAATTGTAGTAAATATTAAGTAATATTAATGTGATTAATGATGTAAAGTAATTATATTAGTTTAAACCAGTGGTCTCCAAACTACGGCCCACGGACAGATTTTGTCCGGCCCGCGGAGAACTACGAGGGTTGATCAAATATAAACAAGACTGATTTTTAAAAAAATTATTGCTTACTTACAAATTATTCTTGATACAACTTATTTTTCTACATAGTCTCCCGCACGAGTAACACATTTTTCCCACCGGATTGGAAGTTATTTAATTCCATCTTCGTAAAAAGTTCTCGGGCGTTCATTGAGCCATTGGAGTACGAAGGTCTCCACCGCAGAATCGTCTTCAAACGCTGGCCTCAAGCGCCTCTTCGAGTGGCCCAAACAGGTGATAGTCGCAGGGTGATAAGTCTGGACTGTATGGGAGATGTTCCATTGGTTCCCAGCCAATTTGATCGAGTTTAAGCCTCGTAGCGTTCGCCGAATGTGGTCGGGCATTATCGTGAAGAAGAATGAGCGTTTTCGCCGGTTTAGATTTCCTTTTCCTACGAAAAAGACTGTTTTGCGGCCTCTAAAACATCGCAATAATATTGTGCATTTATTGTGCGTCGTTGATGGAGGAAATCAACGTGAAAGGCGCCTTGATTGTCGAAAAATACAGTGGCCATTACCTTCCCGGCCGACGATCGTGATTTGGCCTTCAGGTTTTCTACTGCTTCCGTCCTTGGTGAATTCCTTGTGCCAAGCAAAACGTGAGCTCTTGACAGGGTCCTGTCCCCGTATTGAGCCGTCAATCTACGAAAGATTTCAGTCGAATTGACCCCCTCCTTGGCCAAAAACTTAATAATAATTCTCTGCTCCACGGAAACGTGCACTTCACTCTCACTCATTGTATAGTTTTATACTGAAGGGTCCGAATGGAAATGTTGCCCGTCTACGCCCGTCCCAAACCTCCCAGGCTACCTGAAACCCCACCCTTTAGAGTTCAATGTCCAACGGAAAAGTTTTTAGAAAGTCAGTCTCGTTTATATTTGATCAACCCTCGTAGCATACTTGAAAACTCCTTTTAGAGAACATATTTTTTATAGAAAATTAAATTTAGTTTACTGAAGTATTCTAATTTCATGTTGAATAATTAATAATATGACATCTACATTGATATGGTCATGGGCTAACTACTCATAACATAGTTGTAGGCTTATTGTTATTGTTTTTGTGATAAGTTGGATAAAGAAACACAGAATTGTAATGAGTAAAGACATGTATAATATGCAGAAAATTTAACTTCAGTATATAATAACTAACAAATTATTGAAATGAATCCAACTAACATTTTATACATTTTAAATAAAAACATAACTTATAACAAGCATAATGACATATGAAATACTAATGAGATTTATGTAATTGAGATTTTCCACTGACAATAGTTTGTAGTTGTGGACTAATTTTACTTGTACCAATTATTAAAAGAGATTTAAGATGCTCATCAGTTAATTTAGATCTGTAAACATTTTTTGTGTACTTCATTTTGGAGAAGGTCTTCTCACACAAATAAGTAGTACCAAAAACAGAAAACAGCCCACAAGCAAATTTATGCAAATTATTAAATTGTGTCAGTGGAAGACTCTTATAAAATTCCAACAAAGATGAGTTTTGATATTTGTTCATTAATTATATCACTGCACTGTAGATCAATCATTTCCATTTGAAGTTCCGGGGCTAGGGTTTCAATGTCAGTATCAAAAGGATTCTGAAAAATCTTAATTTGATTCGCAATGGCATCAAAGTCCGAGAAACGAGTATCAAAATTTATTTTCAAAGCACTCAAAGTTTCGATTGCAAAATCGATAGGAAACTCAGTCTCAGTGATGTGGCTGAATATTTCACATGTTTTAAAATGTGAAAAACATTTACTTTGTAGTTGTGATTGAAACAGTATCAATTTCTTCCGGAATGATTTGATATTAGTGTATAAATCAGGAAGATGCTGGTTTTCTCCTTGCAATCTCAAATACAGTTTGTTCACATGTTTTGTCAAATCAACATAGAATGCTAACTTCCACAGCCATGCATTGTTTTGTAATTCAGTAAGAGGGCGATGCTTTTCATTCAAAAAAATTTCAATCATTGCTCGAAGTTCAAAAAAGCGCTGAAGGACTTTCCCACAACTAAGCCAACGTATGGCAGTATGATAAGGTAAGTAATTTTCTCCAATCTCTTCAATAAATTGTCAGTGATTCAGCCCAAAAGATCTGATAAAATTAACAGTTGATATGACTGGTTTCAGAACTTCAGACATATCCAAACATTTTCCGCACAAAGACTGTTGATGAATGATACAATGTAAGACTAATGGTTTTGAACCACCGTCATTTTCTACAGCCTTTGACACAAGAGTGACCACTCCTTTATCTTTCCCACTCATGTTTTTGCCTCCATCAGTTGTAATACATTTCAAGTTTTTCCATCGAAGGTTCTTTTGATTAATGGCCATTTCAACTCCTTTAAAAATATCTGTACCAGTAGTTGTGCCATGAATACTATACATATCAAGAAGTTCTTCATGCACTTCATAGCTTTTATCTACTCCTTGAATATAAATCAACACCTGAGCAGTATCTGACACATCCGTTGACTCATCCAAGGCCAAAGAAAACCACTCAACATGTCCATTTTTGTCGGACAGTTGAGAGGATATATTTTCAGCGATGTTTTCTACCCTTCGAGCCACAGTGTTTGCTGACATACTGACAGTTTTTAATAAATTTACCTTTTCAGGGCACATTTCTTCGGCTACTGCAATTATGCATTCTTTGATCATTTCTCCATTGGTGAATGGTTTTCCACGTTTTGCAATTTCAAAAACCACACGAAAGCTGGCATGAGTTGCAGCCTCTTGTTCAGTTTTGAGTTTTGTAAATGAAGATTGCTGCGATTTCAATCCGCGCTTCATAGCTTCGAATTTTTCTGTCCGCAAACTTACTGTATATTTTGAGTATTTTTGAAAATGTTTTGTTTCATAATGACATTTAATGTTATATTCTTTGAGAACGGCTATGCTTTCATTGCAAATCAAACATAGCGCCTTGTTACTGGACTCAATTACGAAATACTGAATGTTCCACTGATCTTTGAATTTTCTGCATTCACTATCAATTTTTCGCTTCTTTTCCATACTACTAAATCATACACAAAAGCAACAATTCAAATCAAAATACTGTTACAAAGATGTCTTAAACTTAAACACGCACAAACACGTTTTAAGGAGGTACGCACTATTTTATTTCACAACAGTGTCATAGGAACTGACTTGTGGTTCCGCCACTAGCCTTCTTATATATTCCAATTACTGCCATCTAGAAGTGAGTGGAAGACACCAGAACTTTCTCGAACCAACGAGATTATTCTGTACGTGCTATTAGCGCCATCTGTTAGCGATAAAAGGTACTACCTATTTCCGCTTGTGTCCACCAGATGTCGTGTCATGTTACTCCTCATGGCTCGTACTCTATGACTAAACTATAAATTACAGATAATGACAGGAAAATTAATAATATGCAGCGTTGCCGTTTTGCGGACTTTAGTCCGATTTGCAGCCTTTTTTAAACGTTGCGTACTTTTTCTGACTTTTTTTCCATCAGTGGACTATTTCACTTTTTACCACCAGCAACAATGATAATATGGTTTTGGCCCTCAGAACTTACTGGAGTAATCAGTATGGCCCTAAGGCTGGAAAGTTTGGAGACCCCTGGTTTAAATAATAAGTAAGTAAATAACACTTGGTTAAAAAAAGTTTATTAAAGAAACAACTATACTAAATTAAAAAAAAAAAAAAATGGTATTTACCTTGAAGTGTGTTTGCTGTAACATAAGCAGTAAATGCAGTAGGTCCTCCACATATCTTTGAAACATCTCCTAAACAATTAGAAGAACATTCACCTTCAGACACTTTGTCAGACTGAGAAGGACTAGAATCTCCGCAGTAACACCATGTACTAGAAATACAACAACAACATTTATGTTCAGTAAATGCAATACTATATTTTTATATAAGTCAGTATATTAAAAGTTACTGAATATACTGACTTATATAAAAATAAGTAAGTATATTTTTAAAGATAAGGCATTATCATATGGTAATTAAACCAGAAGCCTTATATGCAGCTGAAATATTATTTCTCACAACCCAGGACCCACTTAAAAGGCTGGAGATCAGAAAGAAAGATATTACAAAAAATCCTAGTCCCCAAGTTCCGTAACAACCAATTACTCCCCATCAGGAAAGAAACTCTTTACCAAAAAACTGTCAGACTATCAGACACAATAAGAAAAAGGAGAATTGATTTTTATGGGCACATCCTCCGAATGGACAAAAATAGAATAACCAAGAAAATATTTGACTACTTTCGCAATAAAAGAGCCAAACCACTTTGGTTTAGAGAAACAGAGAATGACATAACAGAACTACAAATCACTGACACTATGCTCATGGACAGAATAGCCAAAGCAACAACCAAGGACAAGAAGCAACGGTTCCAAGGCAAAATCAAATCCAAGCGAACGATCCAAATCTCTGACGAAGAAAGAAAAGCAAGATCACAATGAATGAAGCAATACTGGGCTAGGAGGAATGCACAGAACATTAAAAAGTGATTGACTTAGTGTACCCCAAAGTTGGGTGAAACGCAAATAAAGAGAGGAAAGTTAAAAGGCTCTGCTAAGTTCAACTAACAAAAAAACATAAATTATAAACAGTTATTACACTGTCTGAAAAGTTATTCTGTATTATTCTGAAAAGTAGTAACTTACAAGGAAGCAAGAGCAGTCAAGGGTCTGAAAAAATAGTTCTCAAAGTATTTTCATAAATTTGAAAGAAAATAAAAATAGGAGCATAGAAACAAAATACAGACTAGGAAGTTCAGAAAATTTAACATTACCAGTCTGGCCAATGGTAACATCCACATCTAAAGTTTCAAGGTTATGAAGACAGAATCAAAAGCAGTAGATGTACTAAAAGGTTTTTTCTGTGAATGTGGGTAGTGGCAAGATTTAGAAAAAGGGGGGGGGATGTTATGAAGGATTTTTGGCACTAGTGGCCTAATGGTTTAGTAGAGGTGTGAGATTGGAAAAAAACTGACAATGTACAGAAAAGGTAGACACCATTTTGTTAGAGATTAGGGTTCTGCAGGCATTGTAGCATTGTAGAGCTAGTAACTTGGAAATTATCTTCAGCATGTACTTGGTGAAAATATATATAAATTGTATGGAAATATAAAATTAAATAGTTTTAAAAATTATTATTGTCAGAACAACAAACCTTTCAGTTAAGTATCATCAAACTACTAAACTGAAAAATGCACATCACACAAGAAAGAAAAAGTATTGAAATGAAAAACTGTTCCTTTTCTTAATCTGTTTACCTTTTTCTTATAGACCATTGTGTTAATTACTTCCATCAATTGTCTGTCAGATTTATTTTTTTAATATTTAAAAAAAAATTTAATTTAATTGCCTGATTTATACCAAAAACATGCTTTTTTGTAGAACTATTTATGTTTGTATTTTTTCTTTAAGTAAGTAAAAGCAGCTGGACTTTCTCAACATATGGACACATTTAGTAGAATTTCATTCCAAAAAAATTGAATAATAATCTAAAACCTACTGTTGTTACTTCAGTGAGTACATATTTTGAGTTGTTGGTTTTTTACTTACCTATGAAAAAGTCCACAATACAAATGACCGGTTTCTTTGCAAAACTCAACACATTTTTGGGGAGTCAAAGAATTATTAAAGTTCTGTGATTTTGCAGATAACTGCACAGGATTGTGTTTCATGTAACAACCAATGTACTGATAGCCTGCTTTTGCTACTAAGGCCGCTGCAGAGCCTGAAAGCAGAATAAGCAATGTAGTTGTTTATAAATAAATAGATTTGTAAAATCAATGCACATGTAAATAATTTAATTTTATTTAAGACTTGTTTCAACATACAAAATAAAAGCTATACCTGTGTATCCAGTGACGTACATAGTATTTCTGATAATTCCTCCACAAATCTTGGTTGTGTCTCCAGTACATCTAGAGTTACATTGAGCATCAGCTAATTTGTCTGAAGGTGATGGGTATTGGTCTCCACAGTAACAGAAAGAGCTAAAACATTTATTATATATGTATACTTTATATAATATAAGATTTATTAAAAAGTTAAGTACATCAACTTCTCACTCAATTACCTATTTTGTAATCCAGCATATAAATATCCCTTTGTTTTACATAATGTTACACATTTATTTGGTGTTAATTCATCATTGTAGTTTTGGATGTATCCTTGCAGATGTCGTTGTGATTCTTCATCTTTGAAGCAGCCTAAGTAGTGGAGGACTTTGTTCTCAACTGATGCTGAAATATTAATAAGTATGTAAAAATAGAATGGCAAGTAATACTTTTAAAAATAAAATACCCAAACTTAAATAACTTTGAAAACTATATTGATCACCCCAATCATAATTTTATTAGAAACTGATATGCTGCTTATGAGTGCTATCGTACTTTAGGAATAATATTAGGAACATAAACAAAATTAAAAAATATGCAGTACTTTGAAAATATGATAAAAATGTTTCTCATAATGTAACTATGGATTTCACTACGATATATTTTTTGTTAAAACCAGAAATAAATTGAAGTCATAATTCCCTAACAGTAAAACTATGTTATAGATGTTATCTGAACCATTTAGTGTGCAAAATTTGTTGTGCAATTCTAAAGAATGTAAGTGCAGTTAATAAACTGTCAGAAACAAAGTAAAAAATTAAAATGTTTCAAACAACTTATTTAAAAACTTTTCTAGTGTATTATTATATATTTTATCAATTGTTTTACAACATGCACAATAACTACTTATAATTGGTAACAAAATTAACATTATCACCCTTTATTTAAGTGTGATTTAACCACCAATGAAAGAAATACAATTTAAAAGTTACCAAAAGCATTATTTCCTGTAAAATAAATCAGGTTTCTTCGGTTTCCACCACACAATGTTTTAACATCTCCGGTGCATTTAGAGTTGCATTTATTTTCATGCTCTAAATCTGTTGGTTTAGGATGGTCATCTCCACAAAAACATTTGTCACTATTAACAAGAAAACATATTAATAACTACTAAAAAGTAAACATATAATTTTTATTGTTTATGCCATTTAATACATAAAATAACATTTATATTAGAATGCAATGAAGCCGCCTCGGTGGCCTAGTTGATAGCGTACTGGGCTTTCACCCCGAGGAACCGGATTCGATTCCCGGCCAGGGCTTGGCATTTTCATATACTATAAATCATTCCATCGTCTGGATTAGCCCAAGTGTGCACAATAGTCAGACGTTAAAAAAATAAATAAATAAATAGAATGCAATGTTTTTATTATGATGTATATATTTTCAAAATTTCAAATAATTTATTGTAAATTTTTTCACATTTTCTATAATGTGTGTACTTTACAGTAAAATCATATATAATGCTGCTTTGGTTTGAACACAAAAAAATCTAAAGAAAAGTCAAACAAAGAAATAGAAGACAAAGTTCCATCACAATTGGTAGTGCAATTGGATGGTGAACATGTCTTTGAAAAAGCCAGGAATCATGCTGGTCAAGGTCAACACCAAATGAATAAATGACTGAAGTTCAAGGGTTACTGGTGCACTGTGACCTTTCCACCCCCTTTCTATATGCCTGAAATGCTTAGCAACAGTTCTCCAGCCCTTGATTTTTTATAAAGTCTAAAATTTAGGATTTAAGGTGGGTAATTGCCCCACTTCTAATAGCCAACATTGCTGTTCATTATTGAGGTACTTACAGATGCTTACGCTACTAATTTCCTTATATATTTTTTTCTATTGACCCTTATCGCTGATGCCAGCTTTTTGTTGCTTGAGATCTTGCTCATTCTTTTTTATATTCTTACTCATGATGTTCATATAAGTAACTATGAAAGTGAGGTCTGCCTGTACAGTGCCGTACATGTATAGGTATGGCAAAGATAAATTAGGAGGTTGTCAGGCACTTCAGGGCGCCATTTGATACACCATTAGTCCTGTATCATTCAATCCATCAAAACAGGTCGCTTTACACTTTAGAGTTAGAAAAGCCAGTAAATGTGTGTTGTTTTTTTTTTGAGTGTAGTAGTTGGTTGACAATACTATAAGCTAGAGGTACAGTGGCATCTCTAAGCCCATCCCATCAGCTGCCCTTTTCAGCTGCAACATCATTGATTGACCATAGGTTTTTGAAATACTTCCACTCTTCATGTAAAATTTAAATCTCTTTCTAACCAGAGGTTACCTACAGCACAGATTTAGATAAAAAAGATTATAGCAATTTCGCCCATAGATTTTTGTACCTGAAAACATTATTAAATATTTTTTTACTAAATATGTCTTTATTTGTATTAAATAAAATCCAAATTTCATTTTACATGAGTTACGCTGCCTTAATGTTTGCAATACAGATTAATCTAAGAAGAAATTATTTCTTTAATTAAAAATAACTTTTTTACAATCTATTTCTGCTATAAGTATTTTTATATAAAAAGAAAACATTTTTGAAACAAAATTTGTTTACCCATATTGAAGACCTGCGTAGTAATATCCCCGCTTTTTGCACAACTCGACACAGGATAAAGGTGTTAAAGTGTTAAAGAAAGTTGAAAAGTAAGAACTTAGTTGGCGTGGGTTTTCCTGGTCCTTGTAACAGCCCAAATACCTGTATCCAATTTCTGCTATTCTTGCTTCTATAAAAGTGATAAAAAAATACTTGTAAACCATTTATAAATTTTTAACAGAGTGTGAAAGTATATTTAAGTCACTCTTAAATTCTTAACAAGTTAGTAAATGACTGTTATAACAATTGCCTTATGTATAAAGGGAATAATACTGAAGTTCTAAAAAAACATGTATTATAACTTCAGAATGTTAAGGTAATATTTAAAATTTATAAATCTAAATAGCAGGGAGAAACAATAAATAAAAATTCTTTTAAAAAAATAACATGCTGTTTGAACCTTATATTTTTGTGTAGTATTAAATCTGTTTATAGATAACCACTGCATTAAGATACTTTAAAATAAATAAGCATTAATCACTATTTTAATAACGTGTCATATTAATCACTATTGTTATTTAAATTAAATCTTACCTGACCCAGTACTACTTGTGTGGTAAATTGTGTTTGCCCAGTTCCCACCACAAAATCTGTACAAGTCTCCAAAACACTGGAAGTTGCAGCTGGTTTCTGGCAGACGTTCGCTGAGCTGTGGATGTTGGTCACCACAATAACATTCATTTCTGTCAACAGTTGTTTAACTTAGTCACTCATTTCAACCAAACTCAAACATATGTAATAAAAAAAGTTAGTTAAAAATACAATAATAGTGTAAAAATAACAATAATTGTAAGTATATCTACTTTATAAAATTACAATAACAGTGTATTTTATTAAAATACTATGTGGTGATCCAGATTTGTAAATTGTAGTTCTGAAAAATCGAAACATCCCTACAGAACAGTCCCATAAATTTTGGATAGTTGGTAGCACTAGTATGAGTTGTTATGAATTTATCATCCTGTATTTGGGTTTTGTTGAGCAGGAATTGATGTTATTTATGGATTTATACATGTCTTGTATAAACAAATTGATTAATATATCAAGCATGCATAAATGTATGTTAAAAAACTTTTGATCATAATTTGTATTTAGTATGCAAGAAAGAACACAATTTCTTTTGGGTATTTATTAAATTTTATGTATCTAACATTTAGCAATTCAATGCAGTTCAGTTTAGAGGAAAATTGATCCAAATTCAGCAATTGTTGGTTCACCACATATACGAAATGTAGTAGCATTTATATAAAATTTAATTTAATTAATTGGTATATTTACTTATTACATTTTTAACAAAAACTTCATAAAGTAGCAAAAACATTTTACATTTCAGTTTGTGATTGTCAAAGGTACATTTTTTTAAATAAAGGACAAGTAAAAATAGATTTATTTTTTAAAAGAAATCAAAAAGTAATTTCATATAAAAGGTATATTATAATTTCATATTATAAGTATATTACCCAACTTGCAAGCCAGCATAAAGGTAATTTTTTTTCTTGCATTCCTTAACACATTTCCATGGAGTGAGTTTGTCCATGACTTTATAAGATCCCCTCAGTGCACGAGGATCTCCTTGATCCCTATAGCAGCCAAGATAACGGCTTCTAATATCAATTTCACCATCAACTGAAATGTTAGAAGAATTTTGTTACATTATAATAATAAATATAATTATATTCAAAAGGTACAGGACAGTGCTCAATGCCAGTATAGTTGGAAACAAACAGAGAAAAATAAGGAAAATTTATGTGATTGAATAAGAAAAATATCTGATGAGAAAGAACTAATAAAACTGAACAACTGGATTTTTTTATTAAAGAATAGAGTTATTACACATCTTGAAAGTTCAGTCTAAAATGACACAGATGTTTGAGCTGTATTTGTTTCTTGGTTATAACAATAAAATATTTCAATGTGCACAACAATATTTTCTATTCATTATTTTATTAGCCAACAATTTACTATACTATACTACAAATAAAAAAGAATGATTTTTACTTACCAGATTGAATATTTGTCTTGTAAACAGTGACCCTAGAGTTTCCACCACAAATACTTGCTTTCTCACCGGTGCATCTTGTATTGCATTCATCATTAAGAACCTTCAGTCCTTGAGCTGGTTGTTTGTTTCCACATAAGCACTGGGATCTGTAAATTTATTTATATTTCATTAATATTTTTTATGATTAATTTTTTGAAATAATTTATTTAATCTTGAGTTTTTCGTAATTAAAGAATATATGTTATTGAACTACAGGTAATTGCTTCAAAGTTATGTTAACAATTGGCTAAGTAAATTGATTAAAAACTACTGTAATGTAATTAAAATTATAAAATCCTATCAATCAAAATAATACACTTGCCCAGCCAAGAGTCCAGTATATTTAAAGCCAAGACGAGAACAAACATATACACATGTCTTGGGATCCAGCTGATCTTCATAATCAACAATGTACGCCCTCAGTTCTGAATATTTAACTTGTTCTTTAAAACAACCAATGTGCTCTACCCCAAAGTCTGCAACTTTCGGTCCTTAAACAAAACAATAAATTAAAAATATAATAATAAATATTTGAGAGAAATTTAAATAAATAATTTTTATATTAAGTAAATTAGGTTACATACGTTTTTCCAATAAATAATAAAATATGTAAATTATCAGAATTTATAATTAAGCTGTATGTAAATTATGATTTATAAAATTCAGTTAATAAAAATAAAGTGATTGAACTTTCAGTTTAAGGATAAAGTATAATTACCTGGTCCTTCATTGCCAGTACTGAATACTGAGTGTTTCTCACTTCCACCACACTTGCTCTGAGATTCACTTGGACATGGCAAATTGCATAGATCATCAGATAATTTGTCTGCATAGTGAACCTGATTGTCTCCACAATAACACTGGTTCCTGTAAAATAAAATAATTACATTTTTTTTTTTTGTTGGGCATATTTGAAATTTTTACTAACCACATTAAACTAGATTCAGATAGTTGAACAGTTTATACATTTTTAAAGTAAAAATTTACTGATAATTAACAAAATATTAGATTTATTCTTGAAAAATCTATTTAAAACATTCAAACATTTGAGGAAGGAAATATTGTGAGTACTTCTTATAAATTATTTTAATATACTGGTAATTGTAATAACTTTTCTTTTTTTATTAAATACTTTTATTAATTTTCAATTTATTTTGAATATATTGTAATTCAAAATCATTATACTTAAATTTTTAATAAGTTTTAATAAAAATTATAAGAAATATGAGATATTTAATACCTGTATAGCATATATTGAATTCAAAATAATACATACCCATTAGTCAGGTTAGCATAGAGGTAACCATAATATTTACAAACGGTGATGCACATCCCCAGTGACATGTTCTGGCTTGTAAAATGATACGTACTATTTACATGAGAGTTTTCATTGTAACATCCCACATACTGCGTCTTGTAATATAAACGTGTTATATCTGAAAACAAGCCATTTGCTAAATTCTGTATATATCCTATACTTTTGTAGTGTTTTATTAAATTAATTTCTTAAAAAGTTTTTTGACAAAAACGTCTTCATAAGCTTTGAGACTAAATGTTTAATGTGTTCTTCATAAATTTGCTTTACTCAGTTTTATTAGAGGTTGGTCAGCCTTCTCTTTGCAATATTCAGAGCTCTAATGAAAAAAAATTAATAGTACATGAAAGGCATTATGTGTACATAAACTGTATTGAGTAATTCAATACATGTTTCACCTGATATTTCAGTGCCATATACAGAGTCCATATCCATTCCACCACAGATTTTAGATTTATCCCCTGCACATTTGGTAATACATTGGCTGCCATTTAATGAAGCTTTTGTCAATGGAGTGGTTGATAAACATTTACATTTTGTTCTGAAAAAAAATTTCATTTTATCCTTTCAACTGTAAAAATATATTTACTTAATTTTAACTAACTGAAAGCCAAAATCAAAAAATTACGCATATACAAATTTGTACTTCTCAAAAATAGTTTAAAAACCTTTATGAGACAGACCAGAGAGTTTTAAGCCTAATCTTGCTGTTACACAAAACTGCCTATTCTACTCTAAGTAATATTTTTTTAATATTCAGAACATGACATTTTTAAAATAAAATGTATAACAATGATTTAATTTATTTTTAAAATATCTAGGCCCTACTAATAAGAAATACCGAATTATTAGTTTATTTATTTGACTACCTGGATTTGACAACACCTACTAAAGTTTCTAATTCTTAAACCATTTATTACAGTAGCTATATAATAAGTAACAAATAAGTCTTTGTTACTTCACTTACCTATAAAGGCCATAACTCTCTGTATATGTATATCAACAACTTTCTACGGTTTAAAAGATTTTGTACAAAAAACTTAGTATGTTTTGGATCACTAATTGAATGATGGATGTATAATGATTGAGAATTTCAAATTTACAGTATTTGTATGTTTACATTTATCATATTTCAGTTTCTGTAAAGTTCTTGCATGTTCTTATCTTCAATAAATTCAAAATCATCAAATCATATAAGTTATGTCATTATGCCCTTAAGTTGCTTAGTATTTCCTCACAGAAATGTGAAAGGTCATTATTACAATTTGTTCAGACATTTTCCATAATTTGTGTATATGGTATGTGGTGTTTTATATATACAAATGATTGCAAATATCCGAATAAACTGTAAGAATAACATAAATATTCTATCATTAATTAAAAAAAAAGAAAAAACAGAAATGAAGCTTTTATATCATAAAATATTTTTTGCAGATTAGTAAAATATTATAAGGAACCAAGTTAAATGAAAATTTAATTTTAAGGATGTGGATTTTACAGAGGTTGTATGACCAGGTTTGAGTTTTGATATAAACCAAACTGTTTTAATCCATAGTGTTCGACATTCAATATGCAAAACTATAAACATTTTAAATTAACATGAATTAATCTTAAAATATTTTATTATATATGGAACTAAGAACAACCTACTATAAGTTTAGTTATTTTTGTTAATCCTTAAAGAAGTTAATACCATTGTATAACTTCTAAATATGCAGTGTTCAAAATGAGTAACTATTACGTAAATAAAAGTACTGGCAGACAAAACAAATTAATATTTTTCTAAAACGATTTTTTTGTTGGGATTAACAGCAGCTCTGTAATCCCCAACACATCAGATTAAGAGCTTTTTGAGTATCCATATCACTTCACCTTAAACTGATTCCAGTTCCCTTTGCTTCAGAATCTTGTATAATGTGTCCTGGTTGAACTCCTGATCTGGTTGCTGAGATCCAAAGAGTCTCCTTCTTTTGGCCTCTAGGACTTCACAATTATGGAGTACGTGTGCTGCAGTTTCAACATCCTGCCCGCACAAACAACACTCAGGCAATATTTATAACAATCCCAGCTTATGTAGATGATTCTGGATGTGGCCGTGAACTTTAATCAGGCAACAACTTGTCTTAGTGACCTCCTGTTAAACTGAACAAGTGTCCTTGTCATTACGTGGTCTGGTCCCAAGAGAAGACGTTTCCCCAATCTTTGACAAGGGAATTGTCTCCATCGTTTGATGTGCTCATCCCTAGCCCATTTCCTTACTGCTCATCTCACAGTTATGCGACTAGTACCGCATAGTACCAACAGTCGATCAGGAGCTCCTGCCTTGGCCATCATGATTGATGATTTACATTTATTATTCATTTGTCTGAATAATAATACAACAAAGTCTGTTGTATGAAGTGTCATGCTGTTATATACGCAGTGGGTGTTGCTTGATACAGTTTGTGCTGCAGCATAGTCCCACTATCTTCTTTAAATCTATGTTGATACATAGTACATTTCCAAAATTTGCTTAATAACCTGTAACCTAAAATTTAGAAGTGACTTTCTTTGTGAATATTCAGAGCAAACTTCATATGAACACAGAATCATAAAAGTTGTGTATGATTCAAACCACACTTTCTTCAAACTGTAAAACTACCAAGTTTTCAGAACTATATACTTTGCTAATCATACTTTTCCTGCATGACATCATTTCCAACGATAATGTCAATATATTTTATCCCTCCAAATTGAGCATAAAACTTACAAATATAAATTTTTTAAACTGTGCATAAAACATCCTGGAAGAGCAATACTCCTTTATGCATTAGGACTGTTCAGGATCAGCATTATGCCTGTAGCAATATTTAACCTTACTTGTTAAAGAATAAATAAATATCATTAAAAAGTTTATGTTTAGAAACATACCCTGCATGTAATGCAGCATAAGGCAGTCCATGTCGTTGACAGAACTCAATGCATTTCTTTGGTGTAAAACTGAAACCAAAGTCTTGATGCTGGTCGATGTCTTGATTTGGTGTAGGTTTGTAACAACCAATGTAGATATAATTTGGATCTATTGTAGAGGTTTTTTCTGCTAAAAGAATGTGGTAATGAGATAAATATTTGTCTAAATATGGCGCCATATACTAGTTATTTCATAGATATTCTACTTTCCAATATTTTGATTAACTAACTGTGATCATAAAATAATTAATTTATTTTGAATATTTTGTATATTCAATTTATTTATTTTGAATATTTTAAAATACAGTAGATTTTGACACTTAGGAACAATTTTAAGAAAAACATTTTGAAAGCACCTATACTGAATGTAAAAAGAGTAGAAAATGACTGACAGCACATTTGTAAAGGGCAGGAAGTGCTGGACAACCAATCAAAACAATAGGAAGGAAAATAAAAGTAGGGGGTAGGCAGTCAGCAACTTAGCACCTTTGAAAATAAAGACGAGGGTTGTTCTTGGGAGGTAGAGTTTCCCAGGTCAGTATACTAATGTAGTTTTATTTTCAAGTCTGAATGTACCACCTCACTCATCTGTTTTGGTAAATGCCTGTTTTGAAGCAACTTTTTGTATTTATAAAGGCTAAAATTATTCCAGTTACTTGATGAAACATTTTTGAATTATTTTTTTTAAACATTACTTCAAGGAAACACACTTTTTAATTACAATTTCGATAAAAATTGGAATGAACCACATTTTTGAGGAGATTGAATTAGTCAAGTTATTATAAATTTTTTTATATGAACAATTTGTATTGAATGCAAGTTATTGTTTTTGAAATAATAAATGGCAATGGAATATAAAAAAGTGTGGTTAGATTATTATACAATATACACTCACCTTCACTGACATTTTGAGTTGAATAGACAGAATTTTTCAAGGTTCCTCCACACTTCCTTGAATAATCACCAAAGCAAAAAAACTGGCATTCATCTTCATTAACCTTATCCGAGGCAGAAGGTGGTGTGTCTCCGCAATAACATTCAGATCTGTTTTTTTATTTTTTCAAGAACAAGTTGAAAATTAAAATTTGTAAATAATTACCATACTTAATATAATTTAAATATTTATTTCAAAAAAATCTATTCCAATAATAAACTTTGTACTCATATCCAAACTGTGTATGCAACAGATAAAAAAATTATATTAGTCTTTAGTATTAAATATTGAAATTTCAAAAAGTATTGATATTGAGATATCTGTACATGATATTTTTATCATCAAAAATGGCTCTTTGATATTTTGGAACTATCAAACATTGGAACTATTAATGTTTGTTCCAATATCAACAATACATTACTGACATTTCTAAAGATATTATTACAATTTTATAATATAATTCATAATACAATATTGAAGAATACCTTATACAATTTTGTAATTAGTTGTACTATGAAGTTCCCATGAAGTTCATAATTAGTTTTACTATGAGTTATACTCCCATATTCCTGGAGTAAATTACCATTTTGACCAATAATGAAGTAAAAAATACCTACTACTTTATTACTTTTTTGAAGCGTTAGCTTCTTGTACTGCATTGTGCACTTTGCATTTGTGACCATGGAGTGATTCAGTTTCATCGAGTAGGCTTATGAAGCATAAGTAATGCAAGTAGGAGAAGTATTACATAGACCCCCTCCCAGTTCTCACCTCTTCTCCTTTTGTTGGTCAACTGAGTTGGTCGTGCGTATATTTATGTTTTTTGCCTGTATGTATATACAACATGCATGCTTGTCTCTATATCTTTCTTTTCTCTCTCTTTCTCTCCACTTATATTTTAAGAAGCTAACGCTTCAGCTGACAGTCCCAATGACTGTATTTTTTTTATTGATACACTATACCCACATATTTTAAAGTGTTTTATATGTATCTATATCTATCTATCTATTTCTATTTCTCTCTCTCTCTCTCTCTATTTTATATATATATATATATATATATATATATATATATATATATATATAGTTGGAATTATTAATAAAAGTGACATATTTTGCAGGTCCAGAATTCAAAGAAATAGAAATATATTAGACTAAGTACAGTATTATATTAAATTCATAAAACAATATTTAAAAATCAAAATTTTGAAATTGAATTCCTGAATATCAACATTTTTTTTAACAAATAATTTTAATATATATGAGCTGTATTTTCTGCTATAAACATTAGATAAAGTACATCCAAACACTACTTCATAACATATCACTTCAATTCATAATATTCAATTCATATCAATTCATAATCAATTCATAAGTGGGTAGTGTCCCACTTATGTGTCATAGATCTAGTTAGTATCTAACCAAATTTTAAAATATCACCTATACATAACTATATCAGTAATCGATCTTTTTTACATCTACCTTCAAGTTTTGGAGATGGTCCCATACCTATTGAAATAACAGCCGTACCTGCGCAATTCAACAAAACAACATATCACCCAGCATTGTTTTACAGAGCCTTAACTTAGAGGCCTAATAGAGAAATGAATAATAAATGAAAGTACTAAATTTTTTGTACCATTAATATAGAAAATTTTAAGTCTAAAGAAATATATGTAGGTATCCAAGAACATGTATCACTGATGTACCTATCCAGTAACATTTACCATAAATGTACATACCCAACTTGTACTGCAGCGTAAAGGTAACCAAGTTTATTACAATGGTTAACACAAGTTTCAGGTAACATTGTCTCACTTTTATAAAAATATTCTTTAAAATGCCTCTTATCTTCATAGTCCAAATAACATCCAAGATAGTTTAGCCCTTTGCGTGGACTCTCAACATCTAAAAGAAAAAAATATACAGAAAGTTTTGACTAATTAACAGTTACAATTATTAAAACAAAAATATTTCCTTTGTTTTTCTTTGAAGTCTATTAACATTATTGTGCAAGAATTCAGTCTCACAATGGTTTATGT
Source organism: Callitettix versicolor (assembly GCA_022606455.1). Lineage (NCBI taxonomy): Eukaryota > Metazoa > Arthropoda > Insecta > Hemiptera > Cercopidae > Callitettix > Callitettix versicolor. Next base: position 58,847,701 of record CM040184.1, read on the forward strand.
AGAAATTCATATAAATATGGTGTGTTTAATACATAACAAATATAAATGCATTTAAACGTATATATATATATATATATATATATATATATATATATATATATATATATATATATATATATATATATAAGGTGACCTCATATATATATATATATATATATATATATATATATATATATATATATATATATATAGGTGACCTCATATATATATATATAAGGTGACGTCAAAGTTAACACAATGAAAACAATTGTTTTGTAAAATCACTTATGTGGGTAATATAGTAGTAAATAAATTGAAAATGTGTACTTTGATTACAACTTCTTATTAAACTAATGTGACAGCAAATAACTGATACATGCCAGCTGAAACCTTTTCAATGTGGTTGAAGTATATGTTCACAAAGAACTGAAAAGTACTTAGTTAAAAAAAAAATTACATAAAACATATTATGCTCTGTATTTATTCTTAAAAATAGATAATGCTTGTATAACATTCTCCTTCTCTATAATTCTTTAACTTTACATTAGCTTAAAACAGTAACTAACTTATATATATTTAAGATAATTATAATAGTGGTAATTTGTTTGTAAATATTTTAGAAGCAATGTTTTGCTCATATCAAATAATTTGTCAAAGTTAACCTTCTGTATAAGAAACTTGTTACAATCAGTAAATGAATTTAAGAGATGTGAATTGTATAATAAATTTTAAAAATTACCTTCCAAAGTATATCCAGTGCTATAAACTGTGTTCCTCCAGTTTCCTCCACATTTTTTCGAATAGTCTCCGGTGCAACCAAAATTACATTGTGAATCCTTGACCTTGTCAGCTTCTAGCAGCTGCTGGTTGCCACAGTAACATTCCACTCTTCAATATCATCATTGGATTAAGACAAAAATCAAATTTAAGAAACAAAATTTTAAAGGTAAATATTTTTATAAAAAAGTAATCAATAGCAATAACAAATTAACTGACTGTTAATATTTCAAATTATAATTGTAAGTAGTATGTTGATTATGTTACACAAATAAACAAATTTGTAAAAACTTATTTCAAAACTTAAATGTTCATATTTAATAAGGACATTTTTGAACTTTATAAAATATAATATAATATCAAATATACATGATAGGTTAATTGGTATTCTAAATTGTACAGGCCAATTTCTAATATTATATATAATATATATATATATATATATATATATATATATATATATATATATATATATATATATATATTGAATACTTTCTATAATAGATCATAAGTAATATTGTCACAATTTATTAATGGTTTATTAATGTAGTCTTATGAGTTTGAAAGCATAGCCTACATACCCAACTTGTAGTCCAGCATACATAAACCTATACTGGCCACACAAATATAAACATTTTGCTGGAGTCATTCCATCAAGTCGATCATCAATAATGAAATATTGCCCTTTTATTTTTCTGTTAACTTCATCCTTGTAGCAGCCTTTATAAGCACCTGGAAGAATTTTAATCAATTTTTAAAAAAGACTTAAAATATTGATTGACCATATTACAAATAATATAATTTATGCACATAGAGGTCCGATCTACTTATAGAACTTGTTTAAATGTAGCCTATGTTGTCCTAAAATTTATTTTACAACTTTTTACTTAAATAAATTTTAATAAAGTGAATTATGGATAGGGATATTAGTTTACTGACCAAAGTTATTCTCTTAAGTAATTTATTGAGTTTGGCATGGGGATTGTGGCAGACCCAGTAAATTACTACTACCAAATATTAATGAATGATATGCAAGTTTCCTTTCATATTAGTTTTTTAATAATTCATAAATTTAACTACATTTAGTTCCTGTGAGTTAATGTGTATCCTACTTTCAATTTCTTGTTCTATTTGTCAATCTCACAACAATTGTTTTTCTTCTGTGAATTCAGAGATGTCTAAATTGTGGCCTTTGCGAAATTCTGCACATAAATTAATCATTAAAAAATCTCTAGCACTACACATTACCTTGTAGAATTATAACACACACACACACGCGCGCACACACACACACACACACACACACACACACACACACACACACACACACACACACACACACACACACACACACATTGTAGGGCAATCTATAATACTTTCTATAGATTGGAATATGTCATATTTTACTGAAAAACATTTTTTGGGTCTGTAGAATTGTAAATTTGTTTGTTTGTGTCAAAATTTAATTGTTTGATTTTGTAAAACCCACCATTGCATGTGTTAATAAAATATTTTCCTGTAGCCAGCAATAATGTAAGACAGTATTTTTGAAAATCTTGATAAGAGACAAAAAGCATTTAATAAATATTATTGCTGGGTTATATTACAATTGACTATTGTTACTTACGCTTTTCAATACTGCTTGTACTATAAATTGTGTTTCTCCAGTTTCCTCCGCATTTTTTAGAATTATCACCAGTGCAGGGGAAATTACATTCTTCATCTAAAACCTTATTTTCTAAAGATGTCCTTTGACTTCCGCAGAAACATTCAATTCTAAAAAATAAAGTATATTAAATTACTTACTTTGACATGTTAGAATTCAGTTGTTAATAATAGCCCTGAGTCTATAATGCATAGAGCACCCACCCTATTTTAAAATCAGGATGCTAGAATAAATGGTAAAGTGCATGTAAATAAAAAGTTGACATCAGAGTGATCTGAACTCATTTTTACTGCCAATCCTCTCTCCCTATGTCACCCATAGCAATATATGTCATTCTTTTTCTGCATAGTCATAACAAACAAGACATAAAAATAACAGTAGTCAATTCATGTTCATAGTGTTCATATTATGTTTGTAAAGTGTTATACTTATTAAATGTTTCTTAAATTACTTTTATAGTTATTGAGATACTAAACTATATCATTAGAGTTTCACAAATTAACAATTAACCTAACAAAAGTCTTAAAAAAGTTAGCCTAAAATTTTGGAGTACTCCTTTTTAAAAATAAACACTACACCTCTATTTAAAATGCATCACCTCATTAATATTAATTTTTAATATATTATAAAATATGATTACCAGATTATATGCTTTAGATATGCAATATGAATATTTTTCAAACCTTATCACCAAGAAGAGTAATTTTGCTCTTTGTCAGTTAAGTCATTGGAGTATATTGCAACAACAATAAAATTATTGGTAAACAGATTTATTTTGACACCATTTTATAGGTCTGTATAGATCAAGCTGTTTAAAAATATCAGTAAGAAAATGTTAAAAGGTCAGCCGTTTGAAAAGCCTACCAAGAACATCAGTGGGACAGAGAGAAAATGTGAACAAGCAGAAATGAGAACAAGCAATGGTGACTAATCATTTAGTCTGGTGGTAGCGTGAGAGCTAGTGCAAACATGTTGCTGCCCGCCTTTCACTAAGTCTTGATTTACTTTTGACTAGTGTATCTCACAACAAGTAGCCTTCCTTGTATAAAGTAAATATTTAAATTTTGCATTTAATGATGTGGTTGAACTAATTAAATTTTATACAAATTTTAAAATTACATTTTATTTTTGTTTTTTTGTTTTTTTTTGTGTTTAACGTCTATTGTGCACACTTGGGCTAATGCAGACGATGGGATGATTTATAACGTATGAAAATGCCAAGCCCTGGCCAGAATCGAACCCAGGGTGAAAGTCAGTTACGATCCATGGCAACTCTCTTAAAATTAAATTCAAAAAGTTACATTATTCAAAAGTGTAGTTAATGAAAACAAATTTGTAAATATGAAGAGTTGTTTGAAAAATCACAGTTACATTTTTAAACTTTCAGTGTTGGTACTTTCTAAAATTTCCTCAACCAGTAAAGTTAAAAGAGTTGAAGAGGATATTTCAGAATTCTTAAAAAAATATAACGGTTTTTTCACACATCATCGTGTAGGCCCAACTACCGTGTCAGGATATGTCGTATTCTTTAAAAAATATAAAGGTTTTTTTCACGCATCACTGTGTTAGACCTAACAACCGTGTTAGTTAAGTTCTCTTTAAAAGAAATTTAACGGTTTTTTTCATGCATCACCTTATTAGGCCCAACAACCGTGTCAGTTAGGTTATAAGTACTATTTAAAAAATTAATAAAGTTTTTTAATGGATCACCGTGTTAGGCATAACAACTATGTTAGTTAGCTTATGGAGTATTCTTTTAAAAAACTATAAAGTATTTTTCATGCATTACCATGGTAGACCTAACAACCGTGTCAGTTAAGTTTTTCAGTACTATTTAAAAAAAATAAAGGTTTTTTTCACACATTACCGTGATAGGCCCAACAACCGTGTCAGTTAGGATATGTAGTATTCTTTAAAAAAAATATAAAGGTTTTTCACGCATCACCGTGTTAGGCCTAACAGCCGTGTCAATTAGGTTATATAATATTCTTTAAAAAGTAAAGGTTTTTTTTACACATCACCGTGATAGGCCTAACAATCGTATCAGTTAGGATATGTAGTATTCTTTAAAAAAATATAAAGGTTTTTCACCATCACCATGATAGGCCCAACAACCGTGTCAGTTGGGATATGTAGTAGTCTTTAAAAAAATATAAAGGTGTTTTCACGCATCACCGTGTTAGGCCTAACAACCATGTCAGTTAGGATATGTAGTATTCTTAAAAAAATGTAAAGGTTTTTCACGCATCACCGTTTTAGGCCTAACAACCGTGTCAGGATATATAGTAGGCTATTTAAAAAAAAAATATAAAGGTTTTTTCATGAATTACCTTGTTAGGCCTAACAACCGTGTCAGTTTGGTTATGCAGAATTCTTTTAAAAAATTGGTTTCTTATCACCCAAAACCCGTGTTAGTCGTATTTTTATTGTTTTACCGATTTACAACACATTACTGATTTTCGCCGGGTACCAATTTTGAGGTTATGTTGGTCACTTTTATTTTAGATTTTATCGTACTTCTCGTGCTTTCATATTTTGGATTCTTGCTCTTGGGCACATAATAAAGCATTTTAGTAACAAAAATATCGAAAAATATAGGTTATGCTACACTGCATATTTACTATTTTTTCATGTAATGTAATTACACAAATATATATACTACCTTACAATTGGCACTCTGTGTAGGGATTTTTTTACATTTAATTGACAATTCAACACAAAGTAACAAATTAAAGTCAGTTTTGAAAAAAATTTCAACTAAAATATTGAAAATGTTACATTAAAAACAATAATTTTGCAATAAATAAAACACAGATTAAGATTATTAAAATAGGATTGAATCTATGTTCACCTCAGGTACCTAAATCACATGTCAAGTAAATAACTACAATTAACACATGACACAAAACTAAAAACTGATAATTATTTTGGGCTGGGTAAGTAGTATAATGATGTTTTGTAAAACGGGAATAGGCCTATATGTATCTCTGATACTTAAACCATATTCGTACCAAATTTCATTTCAATTGGTCAAGTGGTTAAAGCGTGATTGAATAACAAACAAACAAACACACAAACTTTCAGAAATATAATATGAATTAGATAGATTAGATGATACGCAAGTTTCCTTTCATATTAGTTTTTTAATAATTTATAAATTTAACTATGCTTAGTTCCTGTGAGTTAATGTGTATCCTACTTTCAATTTTTTGTTCTATTTGTCAATCTCACAACAATTGTTTTTCTTCTTTGAATTCAGTGATGTCTAAATTGTGGCCATTGCGAAAATCTGCACATAAATTAATTATTAAAAAATCTCTAGCAATACACATTCCTTGTAGAATTATCACACATACACATACACACACACACACACACACACACACACACACACACACACACACACACACACACACACACACACACACACACACACACACACACACACACACACATACACACACACACACACGTGCGTACGCACACACACGCAAGCGTGCGCACACACACACACACACACACGCACACACACACACACACATACATACACATACACGCATGCACACACACGCACGCGCGCGCACACACACACACATTGTAGGGCAATCTATAATACTTTCTATAGATTGGAATATGTCATATTTTACTGGAAAACATCTTTTGGATCTGTAGAATAGTAAATTTGTTTGTTTGTGTCAAAATTTAATTGTTTGATTTTGTACAACCTACCATTGCATGTGTTAATAAAATATTTTCCTGTAGCCAGCAATAATGTAAGACAGTATTTTTGAAAATCTTGATAAGAGACAAAAAGCATTTAATAAATAGTATTGCTGGGTTACATTACAATTGACTATTGTTACTTACGCTTTTCAATACTGCTTGTACTATAAATTGTGTTTCTCCAGTTTCCTCCGCATTTTTTAGAATTATCACCAGTGCAGGGGAAATTACATTCTTCATCTAAAACCTTATTTTCTAAAGATGTCCTTTGACTTCCGCAGAAACATTCAATTCTAAAAAATAAAGTATATTAAATTACTTACTTTGACATGTTAGAATTCAGTTGTTAATAATAGCCCTGAGTCTATAATGCATAGAGCACCCACCCTATTTTAAAATCAGGATGCTAGAATAAATGGTAAAGTGCATGTAATACAAAAAGTTGACATCAGAGTGATCTGAACTCATTTTTTTACTGCCAATCCTCTCTCCCTATGTCACCCATAGCAATATATGTCATTATTTTCTGCATAGTCATAACAAACAAGACATAAAAAATAACAGTAGTCGAATTCATGTTCATAGTGTTCATATTATGTTTGTGCTAGTGTTATACTTATTAAATGTTTCTTAAATTACTTTTATACTTGATTGAGATGTCTAAACTATATCATTAGAGTTTCACAAATTAACAATTAACCTAATTGTAAAGTCTTAAAAAAAGTTAGCCTAAAATTACATTGTTTCTACCTCCTGAAATTAAAAATAAACACTACACCTCTATTTAAAATAAATGTTGCCTCATTAATATTAATTTTTAATATATTATAAAATATGATTACCAGATTATATGCTGCAGATATGCAGGTTGAATAATTTCAAACCTTAACAAAGCAAGAAGAGTAATTTTGCTCTTTTATCATTGGAGTCATTGGAATAATATTGCAACACTATAATAAAATTATTGGTAAACAGATTTATTTTGACACTAAATTTTAATAGGTCTTTATAAGATCAATAAGCTGTTTAAAAATATCAGTAAGAAAATGTATGTAAATTTTAGGTCAGCCGTTTAGAAAATGGCCTACCAAGAACATCAGTGGGACAGAGAGAAAATGTGAACAAGCAGAAATGAGAACAAGCAATGGTGACTAATCATTTAGTCTTCTGGTAGCGTAGAGCTAGTGCAAACATGTTGCTGCCCGCCTTTCACACTAAGTCTTGATTTACTTTTGACTAGTGTATCTCACAACAAGTAAGCCTTCCTTGTATAAAGTAAATATTTAAATTTTGCATTTAATGATGTGGTTGAACTAATTAAATTTTATACAAATTAACTTAAAATTACATTTTATTTTTTTTTTTTTTTTTTTTTTTTTTTGTGTTTAACGTCTATTGTGCACACTTGGGCTAATGCAGACGATGGGATGATTTATAACGTATGAAAATGCCAAGCCCTGGCCAGGAATCGAACCCAGGGGTGAAAGCCCAGTACGCTATCCACTAGGCCACCGAGGCAACTCTCTTAAAATTAAATTCAAAAAGTTACATTACAATTACAAAAGTGTAGTGAATGAAAAACAAATTTGTAAATATGAATAAGTTGTTCAGAAAGACATGAAAAATGACACAGTTACATTTTTTAAACTTTCAGGATGGTACTTTCCTAAAATTTCCTCATCCAGCTATAAAGTTAAAGAGTTCATATTGAAGATAAATTAACATTTCATCCAATGGCTGATATGAAAGAAAGGTCTAAGGTTATTTCCTGATTAAGACAAACCTTATTTCATGTTGTTTCCAATGGAATTTCAAGGATTGACCTTAAGTAAGAATGATCGTAGAATAGTAATATTTAATTTTTAGAGGATGGGCCAGGAAGAAAGTGTGGGTTGTTCAGTTAAAGTTTTTTAACAAGGATCAGCAATATCTAGAGCCATTATTTATTCCAAAAAATGGAATAAGAAGATAAAATGATATTACCATATAATGAAAAAAGGTAGAAAGATAAAAGGTATGTAGATACTGGAATAGGTATCAATTTATTCCTTGATATGAAGAAAAAGTTTTCATAAATTTCACCTGAAAAATATTACTTTATAAATAATATTTTGTTTTTATGAATTAACTTTTAATTAACTAATGTTTAAACATGAACTTACCCCACTTGCAATCCAGCATAAAAAAAGCCTTTAGATTTACAAAATTCAACACATTTGTAAGGAGTCATTGAAGTGTCCTTTAAGTAATCCCCCAATAGCCTTCTTGTGGGGTAGTCTTTAAAGCACCCTAGGTACATATGGTCAGACGCACCTGTAATAAAAATGAAGACCTGCATTATCTTTAAAGTTTGTTATAATTAATATTTTCTGAATTCTTATTTTTATTACAAATAATTTCTTTTTCCAATCTCCTACTGTTACTCGCCCAGTGCCCTAGGCATCAGTTACCTTCTGCATTGTCTCACCTTTAAAAGCCTTTTGATTGTTCCAAATTGTTTTTGCATTTAACAACTTTCCTTCTTTTCATTGCAATAATGGTGTAATAATACACTAAGCACAGTATTGTTCAACAAAAAGGATTGCAATAACAATAATTATAAACAACAATAACAAAATAATGATGAAAACAATAACAGTAACGATAAACAACAATGACAATAACTTAATTTGCAACGGTAACAACTCCACAAAACAGATTCTAGTGTGTACACTCTCTTGTGCAAACTGTGGGGACTTGGTACAGTTGATGACCAAAACAAGATGCTTTTGGCTCATTTTTTCACTTAATTCTTTTTTAAGTTGTGTGGTAACACGCCCGATAAATGAAAGTCAGATAAATGAGACTCTACTACAATTAGTTTCTTTTTAGTGTAGTTATTTTAGTGAATATTGTTGAGTTATTTCAGCATTTGGCAATTGTTTAGTGAATGGAAGGTCCATTTGTGACAATCATATTGTAATTTGTTGTTTTTTGTATTACTGTAATGTCTGAAACTAATCACCTGATAAAGTAGGGTCCATTCTTTAAAACTGGAATACAATTGTTTGAACATTGAAACTAGGTGATTATTTTTGAAGAATGTATAATTACTAAAACAGTCAGATTAGAAAAAAATTGCACTCAATTGTCGGAAAGCTAAATGTGGACCAAATAGGAGTTTAGAAATTTTTTTATAATTTAAGAAAGCAATTCAGAAAATTTTTTATAATTTAAGAAAGCAATTAATTTCTGAATAAAGAAATAAAAAAAATTATCTTTAATCCAAAGAACAAATAAAATCTATGTGCATTTGTGGGGCTATATTTTTCAATTTTAAATTTCATTGAAGTGAATAAATCACCTACAATCAGTAATGTTCTGGTTCCAATGCTGACATTTGTATGATGTTCCTTAATTGAGATGAATCTTCTATCTTCAGTTCACTCAGCTAATTTAAGTAGGCTCCATATGTATGTCTTCTGTCTATTCACATTCTGTCATCCAAACACTCTTCTCTCTTGCTTTGGTTTTTCAGTAACCAAAAACAATGAGTGAAGCAGCAACTTCCAGTCATCCACACCATTTATTAAAACTTTCATGTTTAATTTTTTGTTCTACTAAAGAGGACTTGGACAAATTGGAGTTGCTTGTAGTTTAAACAGCTAGCAAGAAAATCTTTAGAGAAATTGTGACATAATCTCTACAGACTGCTTGTTGCATGAAAGTGCAGCTCTGCTCTATGCTAAAATTGCAAAAGTGTCCACACTAGATGACACTTCTATATCAACTTCTCGCAAGTTTTATTGCTTCCGTATTTTGTTATTAGGAAAAACAGGACTGTACAGTTGAAGTAAAAACAATTCGTTAAATGTCGCAATAATATTTAACAGTTTAGAATGATTTTTTTAATTACATTAAAGATTATTTACTACTTCAGGCAATGGAATAGCTTGTTATAAATTTAATTTGATTTTATTTGTATCTCATCGAAATATTCTTAATAAACTTTGAGTTTAATTAGTATATAAAATCAAAATTTCTTTTTCTTACCTTGCATACATTTTCCTACAGAATATAAAGTCATTCTCCAGTCTCCACCACACATTGTTGACTTATCACCTGTACAAGGCACTTTACATTCATTTTCTGAAGCTCTTTCTTCTAAAATATTTTGCTGGTTACCACAGAAACATTCCTCTCTGAAAAATATTAATTTTCATAATATATAATGTTTAATTGCAAAAATAGTTAAAAATACTAGCATTTTTATTAAAACAATAATAAATTATAACCACATCTCTTTTTAAAATTTATTTTATTTTGTTTGCTACTAGTGAAGTAAAGGAAACATTAATCTCGATCGACAAATCTGTTAAGTTTTAAGCTTCTGTTAAAATAATGCACTGCTTTAGTTTTGAAACTTAATACTGTATGTTACTTCTCCTCATTCTTGACAAGTTTGTATTCAGTCACGTTGGGACTTTTAGGATAACAATTTAATGTATAATTGTTTACTTATAACAATAACTTTTATTCTGAATATTAATGTATTTACTTAAATAACTACCAATAGGCTACAAAAGCATAGATATGCATACAACCAAATAAATTATAAATTATAACCACATCTCTTTTTAAAATTTATTTTATTTTGTTTGCTACTAGTGAAGTAAAGGAAACATTAATCTCGATCGACAAATCTGTTAAGTTTTAGCCTCTGTTGAAATAATGCACTGCTTTAGTTTTGAAACTTAATTCTGTATGTTACTTCTCCTCATTCTTGATAAGCTCATTCAGTCACGTTGGGACTTTTAGGATAACAATTTAATGTATAATTTTCTTATTGTTTACTTATAACAATAATTTTTATTCTGAATATTAATGTATTTACTTAAATAACTACCAATAGGCTACAAAAGCATAGAGATGCATACAAAAATGTATTCATATTTTTACATTTAACCACATTAATGCTCATTTGGGAATATCCACTGATAAATGAGCCGTGGCTATTTGGCTTAAACCTCCCCCCAATCTAGGACCATGAAATATGCTCCTATCCTGAACTACAATTTAATATTTTCATTCTTTAGTGCATGTATCCGTTATGTCCCTCAATGAGGTTATAATAAAATCAGGTTTATATATGCATATACATATTAACTAAATGCATAAAAGGATACACATGCTATAATAGCTCATTTTCCAATTGAAATTAACAGTAAAAATTTTATTTTGAAAATGTTGATTTATGTTATTGTTTTCAATTAATTAAATCTATTAATAATGGGTTGATACAATATACATGTAGCCTATATATTCAAAAATTGTAATAAAAAGTACAAAATTAAACGTTTTTGTAAAAATATGAAATCAAGCTAATTTCAAATGAACAGAATTATTATAAATAATTCTCAAATAAAACAAGAGAAATTATTTCACCCTGGTGTACATTTTAGTAGCATAGCTACAATCTTCAGAGAGATACAAAACAAAAATAACTATTATTAATGATAATTTAAATAAGGTTTAAAATCTTAAAAATTGTATAACTTGTTTCTTACACCTTTTTGAAAATTTGATTTTTTGATTTTACCATTGCATTGAACACACAAACACATTGGCATTTGAAATTTTAAAATACTAATGTATTCAGATTTTAATATTATTTAAATAAAGAAATATGATTTCCAAAAAGTGTTATATAAAAAGTTCTGAACTTACTTCAGTTGGAGTTATTTTTTGTTGTAAAATAGAAATATGTTTACCTATATTTTATGTAATATATTTTATATATTATATAACATATTAAATACTTGATTATTAAGCATGACTTCATATTTCCTCCATCACAAAATATACAAAAGCATTTCAGTGTCTTTCTAGCATATAAACACTGATCTCTGCCTAGATGTTATATTTCTAAGAAATACTGAACATCTTTATTTGTTAGAATTTTCCCGGAACCAAAATTCAATGTGGCGAAGATCTTTAATTTAAAACAGTAACAATTAAATTACAAATTTAGAGAACACTCACCCAACATGACCTTGAAGTCCAGCATAAAGAAATCCTCTATTTTGACACTCTTTGATACATTTTTCATGAGTTAAGTGCTCTGTATCTTTGAAATAATGCCCTTTTAGTTTGCGGTTTTCATTATCCTTGAAACACCCAAGATATATAGCTGGTTCATTAGTAGTTGTAACTATAACATTAAAAAAACAGTTTTATTTGTGAGAATGTTATTGTTTTTGAAAGGATAGATTGACAAATAAATTACCTTTGTCACAATCCTTGATGCTAAAAAGGTTAAATTTCCAATTCCCTCCACATCTTTTGGATTTTTCACCAGCACAGTGAAAATTGCAATTAGTTTCTGCAAGTTTTTCTTTTAATGCCATTTGACCATTTCCACAATAACATTCTATCCTAAAAAAATATAGAAACACAAGTGCTATTTTAAAAATGGAAACACTAGCCATCACTTTTTTGTATTCTTTGTAACTTTTGTAATTTTAAATCTTATAAGATGGCAAGCAAATAGTTTTAAATACTTAATAATAATTAATCTTGTAATAAACATAAACCTTGTAATTATTACAAGAAACAGCTTTCATGTTAAAAGAAAAAAATAGCAAATTAGACTTGTACATATCTTGTTACAGTTTACTTGAAAATAAATAAATAAATGAACAAACATAAAAATACTTAAAAAACTGTACCAACCCAACTTGTAAAGCAGCATAAACATAACCTCTGCTTTTGCATTCTTGAATACATTTCTTAGTCGAGAGGTTGGCATCCCTGAAGTAATGGCCAACCACTCTACGTGTTGTGTTGTCTTTGAAGCAGCCCAAGTCTAGTGTTTTACTTTCAGAAACAGTTGGCTCAATTACTGGTTCTATTTCTGATCCTAAAGTAAATAAAAATAATTTTTGATTTTTGAAAGTAAACAATTGATTTTAATATTACTGAAACAAAATTAACAGCAACTATTTGTTGGGAAAAATTACAATAGTTGCAGTTTGTGATTAGTAAAAGCTACTATATATTTCATTTTTGATCAGTAAGAATAACTGTTGTAGGAAACTATAAAACAATTTGGAAAAAAACTTGTTTTTCTTTTACCTTCTCCACAATTTCGTACAGAATATAAATTCATCCTCCAGTCTCCGCCACACATCTTTGACCTGTCTCCAGTACAAGGTACATTACATTCATGTTCAGGAGCTCTTTCTCTCAAAATATTTTGTTGATTACCACACCAGCACTCTTCCCTGAAATGTAGGTAGATTCTAATGATTTAATTAAATAATTGTATTTTTATATTTTAATTAGAAATTATCTGCAAATCTACAATAAATGTATTTTACACTTTACAGTTACTCTTGGCGAGATGTTATGATGCTAATATCACAGTTTATAGTTGAGATAAAGGCAAGGAAAAATAAATTTTTAATCCCTCAATATTGAACTTGGCAATATACTGTAACTTTCTCTAGTAATAGCACTGATGATTTCATTACTTTGAGAGTTATTAAAATCAGGAATGTGTTGCAAATTAATAGATTAATAGGTACTTTTGTAATATATAGAATTAATTAACTAGAAAGAAAGTTTTAAATTGATCACAGTGTTTTATTTCTGAACACACAATCAGTTAGCTGTGATTATAATATATTATTTTCTTTCAAAGATACAAAGATTTCATAAGATACATGATTTCATAAGAAAACTATGTTAGTCTTAAAAATCTCAATATCTAAACTCCATTTATGAGACAATATTAGTCTAGGTGTACAATGGGATCACCATTACATTCCTGTATTAGCATTGACCTTTGTTCTAGAACAGGGAACAATACTGTACCTAAAGTACATTTGGTACAGTATCATATCAATGTCAGTGTCTTTTAACTATTGCTTTCCTTAATCTTTAAATGTCAGAAGTTGTGTACAATATATATATTCCTTCAAATATCAACAAAGAATCCCAGTCTAGAGATAATACAGGCCAATATACCTTGATTTCTAAATTTCTGTGTAACAATAATTTCACTAGATCATAAGTGTGTCTATGTACTCAACTATGCATGATTATGTTTTCAATAGAGTATAATTTTTGCAGTTATAATATATGAGTTTATAACACATCATATTTTTGTATTATTGTTCTGATATTGTGTTTTGGTTAATCCATTTTACAACTCCTCAAAACCTTTGTCTTATAAAGTAAGATGAGTAACTTAACCTTTTTGCTACTAAATTATTCATGGTAATAATCTATTATTAGCCTATTAATTCATTAAACATATAAATAATAAAATGTTTTAATAGACACAGTATTATATTAGTGTTATAACAAAGTTGTTGCTATACTAATAATTAAAAAAGTAACTAATGGGTTTTAATAAATCCCACATATTAAACATGTTTCTATATGAGGTATGGAAAAAATACCAGTCAAATATTAATTATAACAGATTTAAGAGATAAATAATAGTTGTGGCAAGATGATATCTCGCTGACATAATAAAAGTGAATTTCCAAAAGTATTTTTCTTTATCATACTCTATTTGAAATTATGATTTTACTATCATAACCAGTATTAAAGATTGCTTATAGTAGAATTTGAAACTTTCAAATTACGCCTGCTTTGAAAACACAAAAATATAGCTTGACTGCTGTCAGTACATTTCTTAATTCTAGCATATTTTAAAAATTCAAAACATTAATTTTTGTAGTTTTTAATGTTGATTACGAAGATGAAATCAAATTTTCAGAAAAGAACAAGAGAGAAAGTTATAAATTTCTAAAGATTTGAAATGGCTGCAATTTTGAAACAGATAAACAAATTTTAGTGGTTAGCAAAATTATTCAAGCTATTTACTAATAATCAAGTAGGTAGTTTAATAATCAAATTGGACTAAAATTGTAAAAACACACACACACACACACACACACACACACACACACACACACACACACACACACACACACACACACACACACACACACACACACACACACACACACACACACACACACACACACACACACACACACACACACACACACACACACACACACACACACACACACACACACACACACACACACACATCCCAAAAATTGTTTTGAATTATGGTAAAAATATAACAATTTAGATTGAGGAAATAAAATTTAAATAGGCTGTCTTTAATTTAAACAGTAAATGGTTCTATCGGTGAATAAAAGCTTTTTGTATGCATTACACTGTGTGTTCAGAAAGTAACCAGAATTTTTAAATTTTGCGAGCTTAGAGAGTCCGATTGTCAAACATTTTTTTTTATTATGTGGGTATACATGCCCTTGAAGTATGATAAAACTTTCAGCTGTTATCATTGTTGACTTTGTCAGTGACTGCCACTAAGGTTAAATGTGTTTTTATGAGCTCGCAGATTTTCATTTGTTAAAAGAAATGGATCAAAGAATTTGGATCAAAAATCAAAATTTTTGTAAAAAATGGAATAAAGTCTAACAAAGTGTGTGAAATGTTAACAAAGGCCTATGGTCTGCTAGGAGTAAAGCAAGAGTTTACAAGTGCTATAAGCATTTCCAAGAAGGCTGTGAAGACGTTGAAGATGATGGAACACCCTGGACGCCCCAGCACAACAACAACAGATGATAACGTGGAAAAAGTGAAAGAAATGGTTATGAACAATCGCCGAATCACAATTACAGGGGTAGCTGATAATGTTGGCATATCGACTGGATCATGTCATGACATTCTTTCCAGTGCTTTGTGTAAGAAATGCGTGATAGCAAAATTTGTTCCAAAATTATTGAATTTTGAACAAAAACAGGGGCGAGTGGAAGTTGCTCAGGAGTTACTAAATGAAGTCAACGACGATACAGATTACTGAAATGTATTCTAACAGGTAACGAAACATGGGTTTATGGATATGGCATCAAAAATAAGGCTCAATCATCCCAGTGGAGGCATTCTGGCTCGCCAAGACCGGAAAAGGCTTGACAAGTGCTTTCGAACGTGAAGGTTATTCGTTCAATATTAATGGCATAGTGCATCATGAATTCCTGCCTCCAGGTGAAATGGTCATTATGGAGTACTACCTACAAGTTCAACGCTGTTTGCGTGAAGCAATCTGAAAAAAAGACCCTGATCTGCGAAAAACAATTCATGGCTTTTGAACTACGATAATGCACCAACTCACACTTCATTGCTTGTTTGTGAATTTTTGCCAAAAAAAAATATTGTAATGATGGCCTTCATATTTGCCAGACATGGCTCCATGTGACTTTTTCCTATTTCCAAAAATAAAGGGAACCTTAAAGAGCCGTTGTTTTACAGCTGTAAATGACATTAAAAGCGCATCGCTGAAAGAACTAAAGGCAATCTCAAAGATCGAGTTTGATAATTTTCGAGGATTGGAAGAAGCACTGGCACAAGTGCATAATCTCCAATGGGGACTATTTTGAAGGACAACCTCAATGTAGAAGAATACATAAATATTTTGTTCAAAAAATTAAAATTCTCATTACTTTCTGAAAACATCTCGTATGTTGAATAAGTAAAGACAAAAATAGCAAACAACTTAATATATTTAAAAAAAAAGCACTCACCCAACATGACCTTGAAGTCCAGCATAAAGAAATCCTCGATCTCGGCACTCTTTGATACATTTCTCATGAGTTAAGTGTTCATTATCTTTCAAATAATGTCCTGTTAGTTTTCTGCCTGAATTATCCTTGAAACACCCCAGGTACAGAGCTGGATTAAAACTGCCTGAGACTGTTGAAATAAAAATAATTTGTACAATTACAATAAAAATATGAGATAAAATAATTACATAGTTAATAAAATTAAAAGTGCATATTTTGAAAATATGATTTAAGAAAATAAATTTAATACTTTATTCTGATACTCTCTTTCTTCAAAAAACATTATCAATGCATCTTGTCTTCTTTGAGTGGTAATTTCCACTCCTAGAAAGAAATTCTTCTCAAGCACTAGCATTAAATTAAAAAAATATCTGACCACATTAAAATTTTAAGTGTATTTTGTTTATTAATTAAAAGTTCTGTAAGAAAGATATTTTCAAGCCAGTATCTTAACAAGCAAACCAAATTGTTTCATTTCTTACAAAGAAATGCAGTTGGTTGTCTTCAATTTACTTTAAATATTATCTCCATATTTATGATTCATTATTTTTAACAGTTACAAACAAATTACCATTGCCACAGTTCTTGATACTATAAACATTGTTCCTCCATTCTCCTCCACATGTTTTAGATCCTTCTCCAGCACAGTGTACATTACACTCGGTATCTGCAGCCTTTTCCTTCAATGCTATTTGATCATTTCCACAGAAACATTCTACCCTAAAAATAAAACTTTCTCTGCTTATATTCTTTTATTGCATATTTTATATTGGTAAATAAAATCATTCATAATGTTTTAATGTAATTTTAGTAATAATAAATATTTTAAAATAATCATAATTAATGTTTAATTATCATTTATACATGAATGTTTAATTATCATTAAGTCGTAATCAGATAACAGCTTCTGACTGAAATACTAAAGTTCAAAAGAGGATGACATTAAAACTATGTATGTTATTTATTATTAATAACTTGTAAAATGTATGCACTGTATTCAGGTATTGCAGAATACTATCACACCAAATTTTGATTTTCCTTTTTTTTCTTCATGTCTATATACTGTGTCATTAAAAACTATGTTGATAGTGGGATCTGTGTTAACAGCAGTAACTTTAGACTTAAACTTACAAGCTTGAGGTGCAAGTTCAGAGATGCAGCAGTCTAGCAGCTTAACTACCTTCAACACTATTCCCGGCCAACTATTAAAATATGCATGGATTTACTGTTAACATTCATTTAATTGGATTTGAATTAACTATGCTAAAACAGGTGACTTTTTATTTATACACAACAAATGTCCCCAGGACCTTTTTATTCTACACTGTGATTACTTCTTGATATGTAAACAAAATTGAGTCCTGAGTCAAGTTTACCTTTTAAACAAATTATACTTGTTTCAAGCAGAAATCTATTAAAACAAGATGTTATATGTTTTTTCCCATAACTGTTAAATCAATATTATTTAAATTACAAAATGGCTTTAAAACATTTCTGTCACACCACCAGTACTGCTATATACAGCAAATGTCACTGAGTTAAAGTAGAAATTTTGTATGTACTTTTTTTTGGTAATCAATTTTTTTGGTTAGATTTTTATTTCAAATTTGCAGGAATAACTTGAATTATAAATTTTCAAATATGACAAAAATTTTAGTAAATTTTGAAGATTTTATTAAATTTAAATTGGTTTTCTCTTTGTATTTTTTGTCAATAGCATTCAAAAAAAAATTTTGTAAGCTGTTCAGAAAAAATCTGAATAAATTCTGATAATTTCATTAAGTTTAAACAGGTTTTTCTATTTTTATTTATTTTTGTTAATAGCTTTTGAAACAGATTTTTTTGGGAGAAATAATTGAATGTGACATCTGTGTAATATTTCTTTACCATTCATTTACTAATAATCTTCCATTATTTTATTTATAAGTTTGTTTTATATGTATGCAATAAACAATCTTTTTTAACCATTTAGCATATGACCAATTTTGGAATGAAGTTCTTGCTAATAGATTTCATCTTTGACAAGAAGAATGAAGTCAAAAAAAGTATTTTAAACACTCATTGCATTTAAAAACCAAAGTACTTTGTATGAACTATCTTTTGGAAAGTATTTGCCTACTAAAAGATAATTTAAATATTCAAAATATACACACCCTACTTGCAAAGCAGCATACATGAACCCTCTATTTCTACATTCTTCAATACACTTCCCAGGGGTGAGAATAATATCTTTGTAATAGTGTCCTCTGAGTCTACGTTCTGCATTATCTTTGAAGCAACCCAAATCTATTGCAGTGTCCTGTGCTGATTGTTTTACTAGAAATTATAATAATTCTAAAATATTATTGCTTTAATAGATACATAATATAAAAAGTTTATTTTTACATATTTCTACGTCCTATAAAGATAATTTAATTTAAATTAGGAATCATTAAAATAATAAAATAAGTTAACAATTATTAATTAATATTGCAAAATTAGAGGCACAGTTGATTCCGAGTAGACATGGCTTTGATGGGACCAAATAAGATTCCTGGAAATGCTGGTGACAAAATTAAAACTCAAAATACTATGTAATTTATCAGTATTATTGTTTATACTTGTGTTCCAAAATCATAAATTTGTAAATATGATAAATAAAATGCATGTTCAAAGTTTGTAACTCGCGATATCTCGAGATATAACACATACAAAAACTTGTACAACACATACAAAAAAAAATTTGTTCAGTCATTTTCTCTGAAATACGAGGGACATCCAGAAACAAGTGCCACATTGTTCTACCACAACCGCTGTGCTGCTTTGAACACATGAGCACATGGGTGCTAGTATTCTTCTTCCAGTGCCTCAGTGCCTCTTCACTGACACCATTACGGTTGATTTGTGTAGCATTTCCAGTTTTCTGTGTGCATTTAAAATTTTTAAGACAATTCATGATCAAGCCAACTTTGAGATACGTTCTATTCCATCATTCAGTTTTTTAATGCGAGGAACGTTAAGCCAGCCAAAATCCCTCATCAAATTTAAGATGTTTACAGTGAAAATGTAATGAGTGATGGAACATTGAGAAAGTGGGTTGGGAAGTTTAATGAAGGATGAACTGGAGTTAGTCATGGTGAAGCACAGACTGGGCGGCATTCTGTTATCAATGGCGATTTCTTAAGGAAAGTTGATGAGAAAATTCGTGAGATTGTTTCAGACTGCTTAGGTTATCACAAACTGTGTTACTGCTGGGTTCCAAAAATACTTACTGAAGTCCACAAATCCCAGTGACTTGAGTTATTTGACATTTCTTACTCTATACAGTAATAAGGAAGTGTGCATTTTTTTAAACAAATTGTGACTTGTGATGAAACTTTGGTTTGCCATATCACTCCGAAATCAAAGCAGTATCAGTGAAGTGAGTTATCAATCTTCAAAAAAACAAAAATTCAAAACGACAATGTCACCTCAGAATGTTATGTGTACTGTGTTCTGAGACAGAAAAATGGTTCTGTCAAATTTCTTCCCAGAGGTCAATGCATCAATGCAGTATGAAATTGTGAGGCCTTGACATACCTTTGATGCACAATGTAAAACAAAAGGAGAGGGGTGGTCAGCCAAAAATTGTGTTGCTTCATGACAGTGCTCGACCCAATGCTGCTAGTGACACACAAGGTCATATATGACAGTTCCTTGGGAGCAGTTTCAACACCCTGATACATTTTTGCCTGATTCTCAAGCTATATTCTTCTTTATTTGTTTCACCCAACTTTGGGGTACACCAAATCAATCACTTCTCAATGCTCTGTGCCTTCCTCTTAGCCCAGTATTGCTTCATACATTGTGATCTTGCTTTTCTTTCTTCGTCAGAGATTTGGATCGTTCGCTTGGATTTGACTTTGCCTTGGAACCGTTGCTTCTTGTCCTTGGTTATTGTTTTGGCTGTTCTGTCCATGAGCATAGTGTCAGTGATCTGCAGTTCTGTTATGTCTTTCTCCGTTTCTCTAAACCAAAGTGGTTTGGCTCTTCTCCTTTTTCTTATTGTGTCTGAAAGTAGTCAAATATATTTTTGGTTAGTCTATTTTTGTCCATTCGGAGGATGTGCCCATAAAAATCAATTCTCCTTTTTCTTATTGTGTCTGATAGTGTTTCAGTTTTTTGGTAAAGAGTTTCATTACTGATCTTTAAAATTTACATTTTTGATCTTGTTCATTGCCAAACTAACACTGATACATAATCACTATTAACCTCACTAGAAACAATGTTTACAAGCAGTAGGACATGTTAATTAAATATTTTCTATTAATCATTTATCTGAGTACACAGTTCAATACATTTTTTAGGTAAACAATAAACACTACTTACCGTGCACACACTTTCCTACAGAATATAAAGTCATCCTCCAGTCGCCACCACACATCTTAGAGCGGTCACCTGTGCAAGGCACATTGCATTCATTTTCCAGAGTTTTTTCTTCTAAAATATTTTGCTGATTTCCACAATAACATTCCTCCCTAAAAATTAGTTATTTTGTTTGTTAGTAAAAATATATATAACATTTTTTGAAAATGAATAATAGTTTACAAATTTTAATTAAGTAAGTAACAAAAAGTCAATACAGGAATAGACATAACCTTAATGTACTTACTAACATTTTTATTTATTTTATTAATAAGTTACATTATACTGGTGATAAAATCAAAGTATGAGTTAGAACATGGGATTAATTTTTATTGTTATAGTAAGTTTTTAAATGACATTTTTAACCTAATATATATTCAAAGAACACTCACCCAACATGCCCTTGAAGTCCAGCATAAAGAAAGCCTTTACTCTGACATTCTTTGATGCATTTCTCATGAGTTAAGTGTTCAGTATCTTTGAAATAATGCCCTGTTAGTTTGTGGTTTGCATTGTCCTTGAAACACCCCAGGTAGGTAGCCTTATCCATACTGGCTGAAGTTGAAAACATTTTGAATATTAAATACTAACTAGGTATACCAAAATAAAATTTAAGTTAATAATAACACAAATTTTGTAGCATTATTAATTTTTATTTTGAATCAACTGTTTCAGTGCACCAAAATCATATCTGGCAAAGCAATCAAGATGGTTTTTATCATTGTAAGTCTAAAGTGAAACTCTAGACTTTACTTGTCCAACAGACTTCAAGCAAGAACCATTTTGAAGTTGTCAGATATGATTTTGATAAAATATCGGCCCAATGGATTTTAATGAATCTAGGTTTTTTGTTTAGATATAGATATAAAACCATTTCAAAATTACTTTTTTGGATTTTGGGGATATGAAAACAAAGTATCATCAAAATCTGATGATCCATTTACGTGATCACCATATATTTATAATACTGTGTATAGTGTTAAAGTAAAAACATGTTTGACTTATAATTCTATCAATAATTATATGTGATAATAATATTTGTTATGTCTCTTTTAAATATAAAATAATTTTGATATCGCACAGTCTTTTACAGTAAAGGTGAGTAAAAATAATAAAGAATAATTGTAACAAAAATAAATATTAATTGTAAGTAGTAAGTTAAACAGTACTGTTTGTAACAGTAATTGTTTCAAAGTAATAAAAAATGAACAGTAGAAATCATTGTAAAAAAAATAAAACATCTAAACATTGCCTCGAATCCAAAATTACATTATCCACGATAAAAATTCCTTACCTTCTTCACATTTCTTTGCAGAATAAACATTCATCCTCCAGTCACCACCACACATCTGCAATGGATCACCTGTACATTGAACATTGCATTCATCTTCGGGAGTTTTTTCTTCTAAGACAGTTTGTTCATTACCACAGAAACATTCCTCTCTGAAAAATAATTATAAGCTTGTGAGCGCTTTTAATTAGATTCTTGCAGATTGTGTAAAATATTACTAAGATTTATTTATAGATTGTAGATTTTATTATTATAATGCCAGTGATTATATTATAGCAATATGCAGAGAGTCCCGTAGGAAGGTTACTGATTTTAAGTGTTAAAATATAAAATATTTTTCAGCTGATTTCTTCAGAATTATCTTCTTTGAAAGGGAATGAAGTGACAGTGTTTCAAATAAATCATAATTATAGCTGATATATATATATATATATATATATATATATATATATATATATAATTTTGTAATACAATTAATTTGAAGTAACTGTGGTATTATCAATTAAAATATAAATCAATGTAATTATTTTTCTCTTCCTCTTAAAATATCATGAAAAAGAAATAATTCGGCAAAGATTTTTAAAAGCATCTATTTTTCTAATTCCTATACCAGTGACAATGAAAAGGAATGTGGTTTTTAAAAAAAACATAAATTAATTTTATTTTTATTTCTTCCTAAAAAGTCTTCTTCTTCTTCTTCCAATGGCTCCTTTTGGTTCACACCGTTTTGGATCTTGCCTCCCAATACAATCCAGGAAAGTCCCTTCGTCCCTGCTTCTCTCTATCCAGGACCTCGCAGATCAGTAAGTGATCCTTGTCCATAACATACACATCTTTTGAACAAATTTTGCACTTGTCAGAGGTTATTAGTCTCATCCTATGGAGATGCTTGGCAAGACAATCGTGACCAGTTTCCAGGCAGAAATTTGCTACAGCTATTTTGCGTGGAAGCATCTTATTGTCCTCAAAAAGATTAAACGGATCATAAGCTTTGTCTTATAGGTTTTTCTTAATTTCACTAACAAATTTTTGCTGTGAGTCTGTTTTTAGTTTTCTTATAACTGCTTGTAATGACAGGGAGCCTGCTGGCTTTTGAATAATTGTTGTTCCTCTCTTCGCCAAATTATCCACAGCTTCATTTCCCATCAATCCCACATGTGCAGGGACCCAATGCATTGCGATATTGCCAACACTATTTCTTACAATCTTGTAATTCTGCCTGATATTTTGTATTACTTTGTTTTTTGGATTATCATTATTGGCTATTGCCTGCAGAGATGATTTGGAGTCAACTAAGACCACTATGTTTGTGTTCAGCCATGGTCTCACAATCAGCTGTTCGAGAGCCTCAATTACAGCTATCAATTCCGCCTCAAACACTGTAGAATTGCTGCTTAAAGCAATGTAGTGCAAGAAGTGGTTACAATATATTCCAGCTCCTGTTTCTCCTTCCATTCTAAATCCACCAGTATTTCTTCCTAAAAAGTTAGGATTTGCAATTTGCAAAATAAGCTTAGGTTAATAGAAACAATTTGGGTTTATCTTTAATTTTAAATATTCTAAGCCCAAATCTTGAAAAATATTCTATTTAGCAGTTAGGTAAAAATAGTCAATCACATATTAAAACCACCCCTAAAGACATCTTAGAAATACTATAATTAATTTCAATTTTTATTCACAGTCAGTCAATTAGTTTTGATTATTGTTCATTGTGCTTACAAAATAAAATAAAGTTACAATCACATTTACTTGTTATTTCAATATCTATGAACATTATACTAACTAAAAAAAATCCAAATTACGCTGACCATAATAAAGGAATCTCCTGAACTAATGGTCAGAAATTTTATAGATGGTTTCTACTTCTTATCTAGGTGCCCACTAACAGTATTTTAAAACTTAAAAGTTATATTGCCTGTCAACAAATTGATTTATGAAATACCTAAAAAAGTGAATTACTTCATATATATATATATATATATATATATATATATATATATATATATAAAATAATAATATTTTTAACATCCAGTAAATTCTAACATGAGATTTGAAAAAGAACTACACATGGAATTTTCTTTTTACTTTGCCAAATAACATAACCAATATATATATATATATATATATATATATATATATATATATATATATACAGAACTGCTGTGATTATAAATCTGGATAATGTCATAACAAATCATAGCTACACAGATTGTAAAATTGTATTTAAAAATACTTACCCTTGATGACCTTGAAGTCCAGCATAAAGAAACCCTCGATGTTGACATTCTTTGATACATTTGTCACGTGTTAAACTTTCAAAATCATTGAAATAATGTCCAGTTAGTTTATGGGATGCGTAATCCTTAAAACAACCGAGATATATAGCTGGCTCTTTACTTGTTAAATCTATGACAACAAATTACCAGTTTTAAATTAATTCCAAAAAATTTTAAATATTAATAAAAATTAACTAATTTTTAAAATAATATATGTATCATTAAATATAATAATAAACCATATTTTTTTGCTTTGTTGTTAAGATATTTTTAGTTAAAGTTTTATATAACATGTTTTCGTAATTTAATTAAATTTTTAAGGCTGGTAACTTTATTTAAATTTACTCCACTAAAAATTCAATAAATAACTTTTAAACCTATTCAGTAGATTAATAATTATTTAAAGTAGAATCAGAAAATATTTTCAAAAATAGCGTACCTTCTCCACATTTGCCCACAGAATATAAAGTCACTCTCCAGTCTCCACCACACATCTTAGACTTATCACCTGTACAAGGCACATTGCATTCATCATCGACTGTTCTTTCTTCTAAAATATTCTGTTCATTACCACAGTAACATTCCTCTCTGAAAAATAATTAATTTTTTTTTTGTTACAAATTAATTAGAAACACTTAATTAATTTGTAACAAAATTAAGTTTTTGTTACAAAATTGCAGTAGATCTAATTATTAAATTAAATGAGCTTGTTATTTTATATTCAATAATATATGAATGAACAAATCATTCATATTTTTTATAAAAATATAGAACAGATGATTTTGTTTTCAATTTATAGAAAATCATACATACAGAAAACTGACTGCTATATAATGAATTAAAAATAAGAAAGATTTAAAAATGTATTTTGAAGGAAATATTTACCCAACATGACCTTGAAGTCCAGCATACAGAAAGCCTCGACTTTGGCACTCCTTAACACATTTTTCGTGAGTTAGATGTTCAGTGTCTTTCATATAATGTCCTGATAGTTTATGGTTTGCATTATCTTTGAAACACCCAAGGTAGAGAGGAGGCTCATTACTGGCTGTTACTATAGCAACAGAAAATACGTTTTTATTACATATTTTATTAAAAATAAGTTATGCTACGTTTTCAAATAATATCTGAAAATATGAAAAACTTGGAATCAATTTAATGTTTGGATATTTGTCTAATGTAAATGTTTGATGAGACTTTCTTTTAATATCTTTATTAAATTATTTGATAGAGACTTTCTTTTAAAAAACACATTTCCTTCTTTATTCTCCTGACAGAATCTTGTTCCCCCGAACAAAACAGAACAAAATCTCCTTGAACAGAACTTTGTTTTATCAAGCATTGCTTATAAAATTTTAAAAGACAAATAGTTTTATGTGATTATAAAATCACCATTCATTTAATTTAATTATTTGAATTGCTTTATCTTAATGTCAACTTTGTTATTTTGTTTTATTTTAATTTTCTCCTTCCCAAATATTTATTTGTTTTAGTGTTAGAAAAAAAACTCTTCTTACAATATTCAATAAATTACCTTTGTCACAGTTCTTGATACTATAAACACTGTTCCTCCATTCCCCTCCACATGCTTTGGAACCCTCTCCAACACAATTAATGTTACATTCAGTGTTTTCAACTTTTTCTTTCAAAGCTACCTGACCATTTCCACAGAAACATTCTATCCTGAAAATAAAATGTATTCAGCCTACTAACATAATTTTTGCATATAAATTTATATAAGATAAACCCTTTTTTACAACTAGTAAATAATATTAACATATTTTTTATTTCACAGGAATAAATGTGAAACAAAAATGTTTACAATATCACATAAACTGCTAAACAATTACACTAAAATTATTTCTAATAGTGTTAATTAAAAAAAATATATAAATACTTATTGTAACTGAAGTGTTCTTACTTTCTCGTTATATATAAAAAATGTCAACTAAAGTTGTGATAGTTAAAATCTTGATCTTAAAAATTTGATATCAGGTTTTTGATCCAAGGAGAAATTTCAGATCGTTATTTTTAAAAGAAAGAAAAATAAATAATAAAGCAGTGAGTGCTGTTTTTGTGTACCATTTATTTATTTATAATCTAATATAGAATATAATAAATAAACAAACAATGTAGTACTATTTAAGGACAAATGCAATTAATTAACAAATAATTTAATATTTTTTGTAAATGTTCACTAACCCTACTTGCAAAGCAGCATACACAAAACCTCTGTTTCTACATTCTTGAATACATTTTCCAGTGGACATAATAATATGTCTGAAGTAATGACCAGTGAGTCTACGTATTGGATTGTCTTTGAAGCAGCCCAAATTGATTGCATTGTCCTCCACTGATGTTTCTGCTGAAAGCATGGTTGTAAAATCAGGGTTAAAAACCCATTAGTTTTGATAAAAATCCATTTATTAAATTAAAAATTTGTTATATTTTTTTAATATGTGTTTTTCTAATAATCACTGTAAATAGTCATGTATACAGCATCTCTGATTCTGCAGTTTTAATTGGGTTCGGAAATTGGGAGGGGGTATATTACTAAAAGTTGCAGGGAGCGCATGTATAACCAATTAATAACTATAAACTTTACTTAGTAATACTTTATCAAATCGCTTCAATCTTTTTTCTAATTTTATAAAACAATTAATTAGCGAACCATTACTTAATTAATTCAAAGAAGGCACTTTAAATATTTAGCAATCAAATTTTGCAAATTGTCATTCATTGGTATAATAATTTGGTTTTCATAATTTTATGATTTATAGGCATAATTTGATTTTGATTTTGATAATTTTATATTGGTAGTGTTTACATTTTGAAGTGATTGTCTGAAGTTTCTTTAGTAGATAGCTGTAATATATTATTATAATTTATAAAAACATTCAAATACAGTACTAATGTAGAAAATATAAACAAAAGTAAATTTAAAACCCCCAATTACTTAACATCACTTGAATCTAGAACATTTGCTTATTATAAATGCTTCTTACCTTCTTCACATTTGCCTACAGAATATAAAGTCATCCTCCAGTCACCACCACACATCTTAGACTTATCACCTGTACAAGGCACATTGCATTCATCATCGACTGTTCTTTCTTCTAAAATACTTTGTTCATTACCACAGTAACATTCCTCTCTAAAATATAGTTGAGCTTTAATAAAAGGTGTTTTAATACAAAATATTTTATAATTATTAATAAGACTTTTACTGAGTATGTTTTTTTCTAAAACTAAGAAAACAAATTGTATAATCATCATTCTAAGTACATAAATTAAAAATGTATTTCTTATTTGTTCATTTTATATCATACCATATAATTTTGTTTATAGTTTAGTAATATCATATCCTAGTCACTCCCACTCCATAACTAATCTTGCAAAGAGCTCATGAAAATAAAATATGTGTACAGTTGACAAAATACATGACTGTAGGCTAGCACATACATTCATACTGTAGTATTTAACATGATCTTACAAGGGACCAGTGTGGAAAGCGTAAGATGAACAAGGTTAATTATTTTCAAATAATTGCCTACATGAAATTTTGTTTAATGTAACAAACGGTTGTTAGAGTTTTTCATTTTTTTCTTAACATATATACTTTATGCAAATTAGACTAATGAGGATCAGCCATTAATGGTAAGGGTAAAGCAACAGGAGTGACTGCATCCCTAATCCAGTTCAGAGACTGAGCACACTGTCCTAATGTCATTAAATAAGGGTAGGAACAGGCAATAAGAGAAATACTGAACTGGCCTGTAATTTGTGTGTTGAAAGTCACTCATGATTATTATTTTACACAGATGTTTTGTACATGACCAGTACAACTTTGGCCAGAGCAAGGTTGCGCACAGTTAAACTTAACTTTGTCAACTACACAATAAGTATTAGAATTATGAGTAATGTAAAACCAATTGTTGCAATCATAGTTAGTTTTGTGTTTCCTGTTCATTCTCTCTCTTTATTTGTTTCACCCAACTTTGGGGTACACTAAATCAATCACTTTTTAATGTTCTGTGCCTTCCTCGTAGCCCAGTTGTGATTCCTTCATTCGTTGTGATCTTGCTTTTCTTTCTTTGTCAGAGATTTGGATCGTTTGCTTGGATTTGACTTTGCCTTGGAACCGTTGCTTCTTTTCCTTGATTATTGTTTTGGCTGTTCTGTTCATGAGCATAGTGTCAGTGATTTGTAGTTCTGTTATGTCTTTCTTTGTTTCTCTAAACCAAAGTGGTTTGGCTCTTCTATTGCGAAAGTAGTCAAATATTTTGTTGGTTAGTCTATTTTTGTCCATTCGGAGGATGTGCCCATAAAAATCAATTCTCCTTTTTCTTATTGTGTCTGATAGTGTTTCAGTTTTTTGGTAAAGAGTTTCATTACTGATGTGGAGTAATTGGTTGTTACGGAATTTGGGGCCTAAGATTTTTCGTAATATCTTTCTTTCTTTGATCTCCAGTCTTTCAAGTGGGCCCTGGGTTGCTGTTTATTATTTATCCTTTTTTCAGAAAATGTAAATGTCTAAGCAAAATTATCAGAATTTTTATACTTTCAATATTAAAGCATATTATGAGAAACATCAAAGTCGGAAATAGCATAACTGATTTGGTTTTTCAGTTCCAAAGAAATAATTGGAAATGCAATATTGTATTTTTATATAACATAATGTACTTTCCTCACTCAGCTAAACTTTGTCAACTGTATACTAAATAAGTATTGTTTTTGGAATTTATGTAAAAACCTGTTGCATTCATAGTTTGATAATTTTATGGTTGCTATTCAATATTCATCCTATTTTTAGAAAATAATATGTAAAAAATTCTGAAGTTTTATATTTTATTTATTACTGCATATTACGATAGAAATCAATTAGTGAAATAGCACAGCTGATTTGTATTATCTCATTTTTCAGTTCCAAAGAAATAATTGTGATGGTCACTTTGAATTTTAATATAACTTACTGTATTTGAAATTCTATAATAATTTTACATTGGCTATCCAATATTTGAAGTAAGCATCAGTTGGTTTACAATAAATGAAAGCAATTTGACACAAATAAACAACTGTTTTACAGAACTCTCACCCATTATGACCCTGAAGTCCAGCATAAAGAAATCCTTGATTTTGACATTCTTTGATGCATTTTTCATGAGTTAAATGTTCAGTATCTTTCATATAATGTCCTGTAAGTTTGTGGTTTGCATTGTCCTTGAAACACCCTAGATATATGGCTGGCTCATTACTAGAAGTAACTGTCAAAATAAAAAAAAAAAAATGTTTGCATATTATACATTAATTTATAAAGTTAAATTTATTACAATTAAAAGAGGTTTCTAATATAACATTCCATATATGTGTACCAATAAAATCCTATATCATCAAAATTAAAGGTTATAAAAAGACAATTTTTCAGTAACTTATAGAATTCTTTTCATGTGAAAGGACTTCTTGGGTCTTGTTATTTTAAATAATTGTTTTACAAAATGTATATAAAAAGAAATAAATTATTGAATTTTTGTTCCTAATAAATTATACTACACTTTCTGGTGGTTACAAATCTAAAGAAATGAATTAATTTTTCTGGAGCTAAACATCTTTGAAGCTAAGAAAAAAACACTGACATCATGAGTTTATACCAAAACCCAACTTAAATCATCCCACTATGTTTTTTTACAGCCTGCAGTTTTCATATTCCCTGACTTCTAACTACGCAGACAGCTGAATAATAAAATCAACTTATTACTTAAAATATTCTGATAAAACATTGTGTGTTTTTATTACTAAAATGACCTAAAATCAAATACATTTTAAACTCTTTAAAACTAGGTCTATCAATATTGTTATAAAATACTGAGAGAATTTTTAATTAATTAGTTAAAAAAAAAAGACACTTTTGGTACTGGCCAACAGAAGAGAAAATAGAAAATTAAAGTAATTAGTGTTCATTGTTGGTTTAAATTGGTCCCACTATATAGTAACTTAGCAGTAATCTTGTTCGTAAATTAAAATTATACACAACTGATAAATTATACACAATTATAAAGAAATTGGACACTGATCTACATTATATACAAAAATAAAACATCAGTCTCCTACAATATGTCCAATTATATTTTATAATTGCTTGGTTAGTCATGTAATACAATGAAGTTTGTTAACAATTTTAATTTAATGAACATATTATTATATAATGTGCAAGCTATATTTAACTGTAAACACTCTAAAACATTTTATGTTAGTTTGGTTGGTTATGTAGTATAATGGATTAATTATAATTTAAATACCTATTATTAAAATTATTTACATACAATACATAATTTTAAACAAATAAATATTGAATATAAAAAAGTTAGTAAACAGCTGATTTTGAACTCACCATCCTTAGTTTTATAAGCAAAAATCAGAGAAGTAAGCCAAAAATGAGTGAGAAAAAATAAAACAGTTGCAGACTTAAATGCACTTCAAAATATTACTACTTTAGCATAGCAATATTATGGTGCCTTCAACTATTAAAATAGGCAGGGCATAGTAATAAGTGTGAATGGTAACTGTGACTCTTTTTTATATATATAGAACCAATTCAGAATAAAATCTGACTTATGTCTATGAATAATAATAATAAAAATACTAAGTATTTACTAGAATAGATAGAGTATATTTCAATTTTTATTTTATAACAGTTTATCTTAACAACAATTGCTTTTGCTGTTTCTTATTGAAGAACAACAAAATGTTTTCTTTACTTTTACTAAAATAGTAGCAATGATAATCGTTTCTGAAACAAATTACCTTTGTCACAATTTTTGATACTGTAAACATTGTTTCTCCAATGTCCTCCACACCTTTTTGTGTTTTCTCCAACACAGTATGCATTACATTCAGTTTCTGCAACCTTTTCTTTCAGTACTTCTTGGTTGTTTCCACAAAAACATTCCACCCTAGAGAAAGTGCAAGAAAAACTTTATAGATAACCTTTAAACAATGGTCTAATTGATTTTGTCAAAACTAATTTCAGTATAGACTATTTTAAATAAAAGAAAGAGTTAATTTCTTAAAAGGAATTCAAAAAACCTTCATTGAAAACTTGATTACGTCAGTAATAGTTATTTGTATTCATGTGTATTGAAATATGATCAATATTGGGGTATTTAAATAATCCCTGATACCAATGTTTTCAGTTTTATTTATAATGGAACAGAGTATTTTTTGTTATTGACAAACACATGTCAAACCTGGAAATTTAATCATGCATCCGAATCAAATACAGTCGAAAACTGTGAGAAAAGTTTCTAACAAAATTGATATCAATAGTATTTTTCATGACAATCCTTAATTATGAAAATAACGTATTTCAAAAATTATTTGAGAAAGAATTACAAACACATAATTTTAAAATTCGAACTAAAACTGTGGAATAGTAGTAGTTTTTGCATTCTGAATCAGTTAAACCAAAATCTTTGTAAAATAAAGATCTTTGTAAAAACCAAGTTATTGTCTACTACTGTGTGTGGGGAAATGGGACATCCTAGTCTGTTAATAATCTGGGTGAACATTTCTTTGGGCTTGACTAGGTGAATCTTTGAAACAAAGTACTTTGGATAGGTGACATAGTACTGAGGTATTTTTCTTTAATTAAATTCTTTTACTCTGAATGCTCTCCACTGGTTTTGTTATATTTGTTCAAGCATGGGGGGAACCACCTGAATGCGAGTTCTGTAGGGAAACCATCACAATAAAACATATATTGCTCTATTGTGATGGTTTTCAAAATTTGCTTGTTATGTGTGGCCTAAGCAATTGTTTGCAGACGATGTTGTGAGGTAGCGCCTCGGCTGCTGACTGGATCCTAGACTTCCTTCATCGTCTGAATTTTGTAAATAAAATTTAATTTATATTTTTGTTATTGTTTGTGGTAGGGCCCATTTACAGCCCTGGAAAGATTATTTATATTTGCTGTTTTATTAATTTAATTTTTAAGTTGTTTTTATTTTGTTATTTAGTTTTAGGTACGTTATATTTCTTTTATTTTTCTTATTATTGTTTAGGGCCAATTTACAGCCCTACAATAATTTATGAGTATGTTGTTTTTAGATATATTATTGTTAACTAGTCTTAGTCAAATATCTATAACTGTTATTTTGTTTTGTTTTATTTATTTGTTTTTGTTATTATATTTTGTTGTTTGTTTTCTTATTAAACTTAAAAATTTTGTTTATTTTATTCGTTCTTTTCTATTTCTATTTTGAGTATCGGCGATGATAACCACATCGGTTTTTCACCGAAAAAATTCAAGTATGATACAAACATCAGCAAATTTTTAAGGGCTGATTTTCATACTCGTTTTAATTGATTCAAGTTTCAATTTCCTCCCAAACTGCTTAAATGACAATTTTTAAAAAAAGACCAATATGTATTGTATCAATCTGTGAGTGCTGCATCATGCATGGAGGTTGATTTTAATAAAACGTACTGTGATAATTAAAAAAAAAAATAATTTAAAACAGGTGTGTTATATTTTTGGCATTCTTTCTCACTCTACTGAGTAGGGAGGAAACAATTACACAAATTTATAGGCATTACCATGAATGGATTTTCATATTACTATATTGTGTTCTATATGGCCATTATGTAAAGAGTGTATAGAATTAACTTCTTTATCTATAGCAAATTTGCTAAGGTATATTAATTGTACATACAGAAACTACACCAAACTAATGGCCAAGACATTTATAAATCTGTTCTTAGTAAGTGCTCGTATTTTTTAAAATAAATCAACGAGTAAGGTTGCACTGAAATTAGAGTAATTAAATTTATTAGTATAATAGAAAGTAGTTTTGTTTCAATAATACTGTCAGAACTAAATTAGTATAGGTATTCATTATATTACTTCAGAATGACAGAACATTATAAAATAATCGTTTTCTTGAATCATGAATTCACTTAAAAAGACGATGTGGTGCATAAGGTAACAAAACAGTCGAAAGTAGTGAAATTCCATACAAATGGAAAAAGAAATAGGCTACAACAAATTTTACAAAAATGTAATTAAGCAACATGTATGTTGCTAATTAATGTGCTACTAAATTTAAAGAATATTTTTAGTTACTTCATGCAAAATCTGTGAGAAGGGGTGAAAGGAGGGTAGAATATGGCCTAATCATGGAAAATATATTCAAGAGAAATACAGAAGAAAAGTGCAATGACCTGAGAGAAGGTAATGTTAAACAATGAGTTTTAGACAATTTCAATTAACAACAGTTAGTATTTGACTGTTATTTGACTGTATTTGACAGTTAGTAATAAGACTAAAATGACAAAAAACTAAGATTACAAAAATATTTTTTAAATATGTTTTTCGCTGTATGGATTTTATAGCCAAGTGATTCTTAACTGGTAAATTGAGGATATTGTGCTCGAATAAATTATTTTTCTTAAACACATTATTTTTTTACTTATTTCTATTAACTGGCTTTGGTATTTTACTGAAAGTGAAATAATAAATAATTTAAAAGTTGTAAATTGGTGTTATTGATAGTGTTATTTATAAAACTAGTCATTTAATTGATAAAAGATCAAAGTTCATGGCAAATTTTTAAT
Source organism: Callitettix versicolor (assembly GCA_022606455.1). NCBI lineage: Eukaryota > Metazoa > Arthropoda > Insecta > Hemiptera > Cercopidae > Callitettix > Callitettix versicolor. The sequence goes on from CM040184.1 coordinate 58,882,051, forward strand.
TTGTGAACCAGAAAATATTTAACCTTACAGCAAAACAAATATTGTTGAAATAAAGGTTTTATGAAACTCATTTAATTATTTATTTCCATTTACTGTTATAGTTGTATATGTTCTTAGGGTGGTAAACTGTAAAATATAAATATTTCTTGCAAATTAGTTAGCTGATAATGTTATCTAAAGTATTTTACCATAACATTTAATAGGTGACTCTTACATGCTCGCTGTGGAATCTAACTTCCCCAGTGTGATATTTAAAAATGAAATTCACTAATATACAATTAGTTAATAATGAATGAAAATAAATTTTGTTAAAAAATACACTTACCCAACCTGCAAAGCAGCGTACATATAACCTCTGCTTTTACATTCTTGAAAACATTGTTTTGTAGAGAGGTTGGCATCCCTGATGTAGTAGCCATTTAGCCGACGGATTACATTGTCTTTAAAGCAACCCAAATCTATGATATTTTCCGCAGTTACAGTCACTGTACCTGGTACAAATAACACACAATATTTTGTTAAAAAACTTTTTAATTAGTTCAGGTTTTGTAATAACAGTAAATTTATTTATTGGCCTGATGATAGTTTCATATGTTTGATAATTCTGTCTACCATCTTGAATTCAATTTAATTTTTTTATATATGTGATAAAAAATCCCTGTAATTCAATACAGTTCTACATAATGCTATTGAAATATTATTTATTTTCAGTACTTGTAATGAATGTGTTATCACAAAAACAATTTTATAATTTCAAACCTGCTCAAGTTATTTGAAATTACCTTTAAACATTTTACAAATTTCTTTTGTGAAATTAGGACATATATATTTGCAATAGCTATACAAGAGTACTCAAGGGTATAAATAAGGAAGGGCAAGAAGTGACCCCCCCTAGAGCCAAATATTTAGACAAATTTTAATTATTTTACAAAAATAAACATGTCTTTTGAATTTTTTACATTTATAATATTTTTTTAACAGAAAGTAACAAATTGAATTCTGGTTTAGTCCATTCTTATGGTTAGATTATGTAATATAATTAATCTTGATAATGTATTCACTTAATATAAATTACTTTTGATTTATTAAAATCATGTTATTTCTCATTTTTTAAATAATAATGCATTTCACTAACCAGCCTAAAATAGCTGAAGTATGGCTTAATTTAGGGCCTCTGAATATTGATTGCAAAATTAGGTAGTAGCAACATGTATTAGGCATAATTAATTATGTGCAGAGGTAAGGACAGTGTACAGAGTATGCACATTTCATAAGTGGTAATTTTACATCAGTTTTTCAGATTTTGAAAAAGCACTCTGATAAGCTGAAAGTGTTTTTTCCGATAAATCGTCTTGTTGAAAATTTCCCAGACCCACATGCTTGTACCTTTCCCACCTGGAAACAGTCCGAAATATATTGTTGTAGCTTCAAACCTTACCTATGCCCAAGGCTATACAAACTGCAATGCCTGGCTGTTTTTGTGTTTACACTAGATGTTGGCGTTTCTGCTACTTTTACAAAACGTCAACAAACTGTTTGTTGAGGAAAAAAGCTGCTTTTTTTAACAGTTGGAACAAACAGGATTAGAAAAATGAAACTCAAAGTTGTCTTAGGAGCTAAAACATAAAGCACATACGTTCAGTTTTCTAAGACTACTTTTTCATTCCCATTACCACCATGTCCTTAACTGTTTTTGGGTATAAAGCATTTAGAATGGATACAAATAATTCTTACAAGTGTAGTAATAATTAAATTACATTATCAAAACGTAATAATTATTAATGCCATTTTATATTTACAAAATGCAATGAATTTCTAATAGAAGCTCTTTTTTTACATAAAAATTAAATAGTCCTTTGCATATTTACCAAAATGCAAACGATTTATAATATTTTTAGTTAATTAAAAATATTGATGATTGATAATAAATATAAAAAATATGTTTAAATAAAATTAGGATCTGTATTTACAAAATGTGAGGTTGTTACTACAACTCGCAACAAAATAGAGATAAACGTTTACATTGACCAAACAGTTCTTACTTCAATACAAGCAACAAGCAACTTTTAAATAAAAGGAAAAAGCATAAAAGCAGGTAGAAGAAAAGCAGTTAGCAGGAAAACAGTTTTAACGCTTGTGGTAACGTTCAAATAGAACGTGGGTGTGGTAGTGGGGAAAGTCAGTTCCTTGTTTAAATCATAAACAAGTCCAAATTAAACTGCTTGTTTCCGTTTGGAAAAGCAGCTTGTTTGTATAGAAAGCAGTTTTTTTTTAACAGTTTGGTGTTTTGTGCCCAACCACTACTTTACACATGACAGACTTACAAGCATTCACTGAACAATACCAAATCTTGCAAAAGAGTTTATTACAACAACACTTAAGTTACAGAGAATGAAAGTTAACAGTGAGAAATCTGCGTTGTAGGGCTGAAAAGTAAAATGGGATTTCCACAGTTTTAAATATAAATAACCAAAGGCAAACTATAAATAAGAGCTATTAGCAAATGTAAACTGGGAAATGAAGTATGGAATGGCCATCAAGGCCACTTAGCCTCAGGACCTTCAAATATACGCACATCCACTTTTAATGGGGTAGTTAACCTCATCATATAGGTGTGTGTGTGTGTGTGTGTGTGTGTGTGTGTGTGCGCGCGCTCACGGACTTTTTCACGTTCTTAATTTTGGTCCGATTTAATTCAAACGTGGCACAAACGTAATTATGGTAATAGCTTGGACAAGTTCACTACCCATGAAAATCCGTTTAACAGCTTAAAAATGATGACTTTTCAGACCGTTAAAAATGCTTAAGTTAACTTTTTTATCTATTTTTTGAAAATATAAGCGTTAACAACTTGTAAAACAGTTTTCTATTAAAAAATTTTTAAATTCACTGAAATTAAGGAAATGTATTATGTAGTGGTTCATTTTAGTATTGCCAATATAATTTCATTGTTTAATGTGTTAATTTTGCAAACTTTAATGCTAATTTTGATAGTGTTACCAGATTTTTAAAAGATTGTAAGAAAAACGTGTTACAAAATCGTTTCCTACACGTCAGCTTGCGGAAATTGTTTATTGTATGAAACAGATACATTAAGGAAATAGCATACGAATAATATAATTGTGTTAGTATGATGTTATTAACAGACATTTTATAATATTTTTATTTTTCTCGTAAACTTATAAAGTTTAATTAAGGCAAATGTAAATCATACTTAGTTATTTATTTGTACCTACTTACTTATTTTATAAATCTTTTTAAAACATTTAAATAAAAATGTATGCACAACTATTTACGTTACAGCACACCAATAGTCCTATGTTTGGATGCCACACACCAGTTTAGAAAACCGATGTTTGTATCTAGTAAAAATTATAAATTTAAATGTAGTCCATGGACTCCTACAATTAATACAACAAACCATTTGTGAAATAACTAGCAGTATAGGTAAGGTATTATCTGTGGAAAATTTATAAATATATGAAATTAATAAGTGTTTTTTGCCATTGCAAAATTATATAGGCTACCTCTTTTTTATTTCTTTAAGGGCGAATTTTTGGAAAACGCTGAAATGCTTGTTTCAACATTTATTTGTGTTTTAAAGTTTGTATATTAAGTTTCAAGAAAAGTTGATAAAAAATATACTTTTACAATAGAAACTATTATAGCTCTTTATTAGCTTGCACCTTTTAAGAATATTGCAGTATTTTGGTTTTTTAGAATATTAATATTAAGTTTCAAGAAAATCCGAAGAAAAAATATTTTTTTACCTCTTTTCACACCTTTAAATAAAATTTTGGGAAATGCGTGGTCATTATTTGTTTTTAGAGTATTTTTTGTTGTTTCAAGAAATTCCGATCAAAAAACGTAGGCCTAGTTTTTCCAAAAGAGTCTTTTTTTACCTTGGTTTTACCCATTCAGGGGTTGAATAATGGAAAATCCCTTCTTAGTGAACCATATTTGAAACAATACGAAAATATACTAAACATTTCAAGTCTCTAGCTGTTATAGTTTCGGCTCTACATTGTTTATACATCAGTCAGTCAAGACTTCTTTATATACTGTATGTATATATATATATATATATATATATATATATATATATATATATATATATATATATATATATATATATATATATATATATATATATATATATATGTGTATATATATATATATATAGTACATATATAAGATGAAATTATGTGTGTGTGTGTGTATATATATTGTAAAAAGTACATACATAAGATGAAATAATTGGGGCTTTATCCCTTCTTAATAGGTACAAGTTTACAAATTGATATTTTAAAATTTTTCTGGTCACCACAACCAACAAAGGTAATAATACTAAATATATCTTCAAAGTTTGAAAGTATGTCTTGACGTATTGTACGTAAATACTTCGAATTTACACACACACACACACACACACACACACACACACACACACACACACACACACACACACACACACACACACACACACACACACACACACACACACACACACACACACACACACACACACACACACACACACACACACACACACACACACACACACACACACCTTACTCTTAGGCCTACGCCTAGTACTAACCTATATCACCGTGGTTACACAAAGCTTCGATACAAAAATAACTATAACCTACTTTGTGTAGTAAAGAACAAAAGTGGAAATAAGTTTGAATTGTAAACAAATAATAGCATAAGACTACTCACTCACACGATACTTGACCTGACCTGACTGAAACCTAGTTGACCTTCACAAAACTTACCTCGCCATGTTTAGGCTAACAAATAAATTATACTTTTACAAATTATTGTACATTACCTGATATGTGAAATAACAAGTAAATCCAAAATGAAGCTATTTGAACAAGCTTCATTGCTGAATGACTAAACACAACTGACCCTCGTCCCCCCCCGGCCACTTCGACCAGGAAAATTGCTCATGGAATTCCCAGCTTAACTCGCTCAGTTAATAACAGGCTTTGATATATAGTAGTTTACATTTCTGGTATAATCTTCTTTGTTTACATTACTGATCCTCTCCAACGTTATTTATTTTGCCAGGCCAGTTTCAGAGCCAGGAGATTACACCCAATCGAATGTCAAAATTTCAGGAAATTAAAAATATTAAAAACACTAAAATGTCCGTTTGCATGTTTCTAATTTCTAAACTATTGAATTTTGCACTAGATTAAGGTTGTTAGATTTACTTGATGAGCATGTTGGAAATTATTTATAAGTTTCAAATTTCCATGGGTTTTTGTGTTTTTCTTTCTAACTTTAAGAAGTTAACTCCTATAAAAGTATTGTTGTGAGAAAACTCAAACTTGAGATTTTAATAGGTAGTTTTCAGGACTAAAAAAGATGTTTTCACAAATATGTCTTTCTGTCTGTGTGGCGGTTTGTCTTCCACATCGCTGATGACCAATTGAAGCTCATGAAATTTTGAAAGCATGTCTGGTTGTGCTCATAATTTGGGATCATTTTTGGATTAAAAACAAATTCAAGCTATTTTTGTTAAATGCGAAAAAAATGTGTATTTTATCGAAAAACAATTTAATGATTTTACTTTCAAATGTAGTCCATAAATATCCAAGCAAACGTCTGATACCTTATAACCTAAAAAAAAAAATCTGTTTTCGGAGCTATCAAAAAATACGGAAAAAGAAAATACGGAAAGAAGTACAATGATCCAACTTTGATCAAATATTGGTCTTACATACACGAACATAACTCAATACAGCAAATTTGAAATAAAAGTATAAACCTGAAAAAATAAACTAAATCATTACCACCAAAAGATTTTTTTAATTTATTATCGAATCGTAATTTTTTTTTATTTCAAATTTTGCACACTAGTTTGGTATAAATCTTAATATGGGACTAAGTTTTAAAGAAAAACATTAAAATCTATTTAAATATACAGATCGAACTAACTTTCTCGAAAACTCAAAATCATTTGATTTAGGCTCTACACATTATTAGGACTTTCTTAAAGAATGTCGTAATTAAACCAAAGTATTGAAATTTAAAAGATTCGATTTTTCATATTTTTTGGACAGTTAATCATACATGTTGAATCAAGACTCAAGTGTACAAAAAAAAATGTTTTCTTACAACAGTATCTTTTAGAAAATAGGTTATTTCGTAATAGGCCTATTAGTTGGAAGATTAAAAAATAATACTAAGTTTTAAAATTTGAACAATTTTTAGTGAGCCTAAATAGTTTTTGTTGTAATACTAATAACATATGTTAAATATAGGCCCTACAAATAAACATACATTTTAAAACATATTTTTAACATCTATAGATCGTGAAATATGAAAATTCGTTGAAATATTGACAAACTGAGTTTTTGAAGAATGGTAATAATTTTTTGAATCAAATCTTTAAACAATATTCAAATGCTGTTTTTAAAGAAATTATGAAGTTGAACAGGATCTGTAACAATATGAAAACGAAGATGAAACAAAATAAGTTATGTAGAACCTATTACGTATAAGTAAATCCATAAAGTTGGAGGATTGATAGAAAAATATTTCTTGGCTCTTCAAAGTCAGATGCAAAAATCCGTAAATACGAGTATATCTGGATGTGAAGGAATTTGTGTACGAATTTTGAATTTGAAAGTTACTTAGAAAATGTTAGAATTATTCTATAAATAGGTTTCGGGGAATGGTCTGTTGTGAAACACATTATACCTAAGCCTACAAACTCCTTTGTCACAACGTGAAATCTAATTTTAAAAATTAATTATGGGAAGGTAATATGACAACTTCAAAGATTGGTTTTATAACAAAGAAAATCATATATTTGAAAAAGTTAAGCATTGTAGTCCTATGCTGAAAAATTTAAGTAACGGCATCTACGACTATACAATGCTTGCTTAAGTAACCTTTCCTAGCTACATTTCTTAAATCCTTTCGAAAAACAACAAAAGAGCACAACATAATACTCCCGTGTAATGGCTATAACAATACACTGTAGACGTTTTTTATTTACACTAAATTGAATTTATAACTTAAAACACGGGCTGATAAGACTAGGAAGTAATTTATGTTCTTTTTTAATAATTTTGAAGTTCTTAAACTGTTGAATTATTAGCAAAAACTATGTACTTATTTACCTCACACAGTGGTAAAGCATTACCATAAGCAATGAATACAAATTTTGTATTTATTTATATTTATTGTATTTATTTTGTATTCATAAGTATCATACTTACTTCTTTAGCTCTTACGTGACTGTGTAACTTGGGCATCTTTTAACATTTCCTCTTTTATTAGAATTAAGGAAACAACACAAATCGTTTTGATCGCACGCATAGATTCCAGGTAAGGAAAGTCGAAATAGTTTTACCGGAAATGGTAATCTAAACTGTAACCGGATGAAGATTAACGCTATTACACACTCACGCAATTGCACTATTTCCTCTGGACCACGGATAAAACATCATTATATTTGTATACACAGATCTCTGATAGCCTGAATAGGTTTCGCTTTGTACATGTTAACTCATGTTTCATTTTGTAAATCATTGTTTTCTTTGGTTAGGCACTTTGCAATAAAAAAAAGTAAATCCAAAAGTGATTTGTATAAATATATTATTTGTATTTTCACTTTCTTCAAGGTAAAATCTATTAAAACTGTTCAATACAAACACTGAATTTGTTGTTATAAGTGTTGAAGTATTTGTTAATAAACGAGTTAACCAATAATATTTTTAATTTTTAAATTTTGTATAGGCCAATCAAAAAAATGTATCGTATCAAAATGATTGCTTCCGAGCTGTTGCCCAATATTATTAGATTTTGTAAATTTGTTTCCGTTACGTCAGCGAGACGTAAGTGCCGTTACGTTTCCGTTACATGCCGCCATTATTATATAACTTTGTAATAAATGTTTAAACTGTTTTATAAAAACTGTTTTATTAGTAAACTGCCTTAATAAAATAGTAAAACGCTGTTTAAATGATTCGTCCATTAAAAAAATGTTTAAGCAGTGATTAAAATCGTTACATTTTACGACTATTATTTTTAATTGTAAGTATTAAAGTTTATTTTTATCTGTATTTTTTTTTTATTTCGTCAATACTTTTTAAGAAAGGTTATTGCAAGCTTATTGGCTTATACGTAAACACAATTAAAACAATAAACGTGCTTTGGTTCGTTACAAATATTCGTTTGCATAAGCTTAACAAAAAAAATTCAGAAATGGCTCTAGCGATTTTGTTGTAATATTGGAATACAGCACGTACCATTTTCTGCTCAAAATAGTAGTTCTCATTTTGCGATGAATTCGTTTTAATAATAAAAAAATGTTTTTCTAATAATAATTCTATAACAAACAAATAGTTGAGTCGTATAAGGTTAGGTTTTGTAAGAAACATAATCATAAATGTTTACCATACCCTTCTTGTATTTAGTCCTTATTTTTAAACGCGATTATTTATCTATTTCTTTATTTTGACTGAGCTTTGCATTAAAATTTGGAATATTTGTGCAGACATTAATAGGAATAATGACTGTCAGTGTTTACGTATTGTTCAATATTCCCAAAATAAAATTTTCATTCAGCGAAGATCGTTCACCAAGGCTGTAGTCAGAAGTCGACGTTGTTAATCGGCTCAAAATATGTTCATTGTTACGTGACAAACACAAGTAGAATAAAAAAAATATATTATTAGGTTATAAATGAGGTTATTGTTAGGTTATATTATTACAATAATGAGTTTAATCATTTTTCTATGCAATTTCTGTACAAATTTTATTATAAAATCATATTAACCAGTAAAAAAAGATTTGAATACATTTAGCACATTTATTAATACTTAACATTTTCAATTAAATCAAATATTATTTAAAATATTCTTGCGACGTCAGATGGTTTCAGAGTGAAGTTACTTTGATGTGTTCTATTTCCAAAGCGGAACCGCCAACCCAAGTCGGCTCCCAGTCTTTTTGGGCTTTCCAAAAGTTGAGGAACGACTGAAACAATTTGTTTTCTTTTTAACTAAATACAAATATAACACAATGTATTCCGTTATTAAAATTTTCAAAATATTGTTATAATATAGCAAGGAAGGTGTAATGAGAAGAATTTAATTTGAATAATTTATTAACTTCTTCAATTCAAAATCCATGACTGAACGTACAAACGAGTGTTTTAGCAAATACATCTTCAGACTAAACATTTTTAAATCGAATATTGTAAACGATTTTCAGAAATAAAATTATAAGTGCGATATTTAAAAATTATACTCAAATTTTAAGTACTTTTTCAATAAAACACATTTTGCAATATTTTCTTAGAAACATTTCTGAAACAAGCAGAATTTTTTTTAAAATCTACTTTTAGTGTATCTTTTTAATCGTAACATAAATATTTGGCCTTACTTGGTCTGTCGTAATTAAATATATTTTAAAATTAGTTTACATAACTTTTGAAGAGAGCAAAATTAGTTTTTTTCACAGTGATGTTTTAAATAAATAACTCTATTTTTTTTAAGAGAAAGATATTAGGAAAACATGAAGAACTAACGCCCTATCAAAAGGTTGATGTGCTCTTGTAGGACATGCCATAATATTATACTTACCAACTGCTACTCATAAGTACCATGCCATAACAATGTAGCAAACGTCCTTTACAGGTATTGATTTATAATTTAAGTAGTTATTGATCTATTAAAAAAAAAGCTAAAGTTGAATTTAATATTTCTAATTTAAGAAAACAATAAAAAGAATTTCTGGGATTGCTACACTTACTTATGTATAGGGTAATTATCCTACGACATTAAAATGCAGTATTTAGTATACTGGTTTACTAGTTTTATGAATTTTAATATGGCTCCAATTAAAAGCCTATTTTCCTAAGTGTGGTAAAACGTTTGGGCACACATTATAAAACTCCTCACCCGTAACTCCTTGTTCCTCCAAGGTTTATTTCTTCCACTGTTAAGAACGTCATCAGGAAAACTTCTGATTCCACCCACAGAAAGGCCTAAATGAAGATAAAACTAAAACAGAAAACAAAATGAACTTTATTACAATTTGGCAAGCATTATATTCAGAAAGTTACACATTTCATTATATTACTTTGGTTAAGGTCTGCACTATTATACGATGCAAATACTGGTCTGCTCTATGTTAACGAACAGGATTTTTAATGATTTACTTGAAGATTTACGTCCATGGCGTAAGTATGATTGATTTTGACGAGACACAAGAACCACTCGGCCTAAGTACACGATCCAGCGGCTGATTAAAATTACCAAACACCGGACAGTGCTAAATTATTTTCATAAATATTCTTCCAAATGTGCTCGGAATTTCCCTCAATACAGATTTACATTATTAAGAGTATTCTCCCTGAACGATCACAAAGGCATTTGCTTCAAATAAGAAACTTACTGAGAAACTCCCGCAGCTGATTCTTTAATGTACGTAAAAAAATACAGCTGATTAAAACAATTAAAAGTTTCGTTACTGCCAGTTATTTACGATTGTTCAATATAGCTTTATATTACGAATCCTAAATGCAGTTGAAACCTTCAAATTAACTAGGATTTTAATTAATAATCATTCAGGTGGAAATACTTTATCTCTAATTTCTGTTTTGTGACGCCAAAAATTTGTCTTAAGAAATCCGAAGAAGGAAATTAAGGAAGCCTATTCAATATGACGAGAAAATTTATATAAAAATATGTCTAAACAAATTACATGTGAGAAACAGTAAAAGGTTTGAAACAACAAACATTAAAAGTATTCTGGCTAATGGAAAGCATTACTTTGACCTCGTTTATCAATCAATTGCAGCATTCAGAGATTAAAGATTCAGGGTTTATCTGTGATTAACTAAATAAATATATAAGGTCAGATAACGTGACTTGCTTAGAATTTTAGTCCTGGCCGCCACCAAATGCGGAGCGGAGCTACGCTGAACTGAACCAAGCGGAGCGGAATGAACATAAACGGCAATCGGAAGCGGAACATTTTAAAGAAAGCGTTTTTATCTTTTAAATCTAAATAATTTAAATCCTTATAACGGATTCTAGGAAACCACTATGTTTAAAAACCGTTACCTAGGTAACGTTTTGGTAAGCTTTGAGGCGTGTTCAGCACGGTGGGGGAAATGGAGTCCGCATCAAACCAAACCTAGACAGAGTAGAAGCTATACTGAGCTGAGACCAGTGGCGCCAATTGACTTCGCTCACCTCCGTTACGCTTTCAGTGGCCACACTTTCATTAAAAACAATAGGTTAGGTTCATTAAAAACGTACTCGGATCCGATCTTGGTGGCCATCCGGCCAGGGTCTTGTTTCTGTATTAGTGGGTGCACAGTAAGATGTTTTCAGAATGACCTTACACTTCAGTAAAGTTGAAATCATCGGCATTTAAACAATCGACACTACGAGTCGTACTACGTACAAGAAACATATTAATAGAGATTGTTATTATTAATAAATATTGTTTGAGAAACTATTTAACAGGAAAAGATTATGATTACTAATTTATTATTTTAGAGTAATTAAAAAAATAATATATAAACTTACTTCAGTGTCGAATGGTGCAATTTTGGAACCAAATCTCCACAAAGAAGAAACGTCTTTACTGAACTCCAAATAACTGCTGAGCCTAACTTGTGGATTGGGTAACAGAGGTTTTGTCTCTTCTCCGTCAATAAAAAACATCATATTTTCTAAAAACAAATTACTTATTACATCAGTACATAATGTTTTAAATTTTTATTTCTAATAAGAAATCAGTCGTGTTGGTTTACCTGGAGTCCAAATAAACGTATAATTATGAAACTTTTCGTGCCAACATTTCTTTAAATTCTTTTCCACTCTGCTTTCTTTGATGACCTCTCCTACGCCGACCATCACACCGCATTCAAGATGGTGGCAACTCAAGTCATTGCCTTCTGAAGTCAGATCTCGGTTACCACGAGACATGGCCATATTAACACGTCCGGATATGTAACCTGGGCCGTATGTGCGCTCTTTTGGCTCCAACCATATTTCTGCAATCATAACAAAACACTATTTATTTATTTACTATTTCATTTTATGCAAGCAATTGTATAAACCATAATTTTAGGTAATAAAAATAGTTAATGTATATTTTTTTACTGAAACGAACCATTTTCAGCAATACAATGTACAAAAAAACAGTAATTCATTGTAAAATCTTTTTCTCCTATTACGTACACATTCTAAAATAGTAAATAAGTAAAATTATATTTTATTTGTTTAACTGTATTTTGTAATTAGTTGATTTTTTAGAAATAAAAATACAGTTTTAACCCACTGTAGAGCTTTATCCCTGGCTTTTTTATTATTGTTGATCTGTGATCTCTGTACCATAGATTTTCCGATAAATTATTAATTTCCTTACTTATTAAATAAATTAGGCTAAACGTCCACCAAATGCGGAGAGAGTGAAGGTAAATGCAACCAAAAGGTGACTTCATACAGTTTCAAGAACGTGTTTGTATATCTTAAATCTAAATATTTAAGCATATTGTAGCAGATTTTGGGAAACTACCATGTTTAAAAATCGCAGATTACTTCAGATTATATACTAGAGGAAGGAATACAAAACCCAGACACTGCGATCGACGGACATATTGTTGAACTAAAACGTCATTACTAGTTCAGCAAATTGATGTCCTTAGTAAGTTCTACCAATCCACTGACTAGCTCATCCTGCTGGATGTCCCTAAGGTCCTGAAAACCAAAAACCCTTAACCTCCTAATAGCTTGTTAACAGTCATAAATTATGTGTTCTGCAGTTTCATCCTCTTCCTTGCATAACATACTCACGGTTTCTTCGTGGTATATACCTATCCTGTTCATATTCACCCTCAGACCACAATGCTGCCTCCCTCTAAGTTCTCTATGAGAAACCTTACCCAAGAGGCGCTTGCAATAGGAATGGCCAGCCAGGTTATCCCATCTAGCCAGTTGTTGCTTGTTATAAGAGATCCTTAAAGCCTGCTTGGGTCCGAAAAACTCATATGCAGATCCTTAAAAACCATATCCCAGGTAATGAGAAATAATAAGTTTTGACGCGTGGTCGGCGTGGGGGGAAGCGCAGTCATCTTCAAACCGAACCTAGGCAGAGTCGAAGCTACGCGGTGTGGAGCCCAGTGACGCCGCTTGACCCTGTTCAACAATAAAAGCAATAGGTTATGTTTTGAATACGTAGTTCACTCCGCTCTGCATTCGGTGGCCTTAGCCTATAAATATTTTGTGCTGGTATTAACGTTTCTGTAATGTGATAGTGTACCTCTAGGCCTACTTTAATTCAAGCTTTCTACAAACAGTTCCCACCCCACCAAAACTTTCCAATCTAGTCTGTTCTGATTTGCATAGTTATATTGTATCTGTGTTGTATCTCTGTAGCTTAGTAGTATATAGCCTAACCTAGCAAATGACAATAAAAGGTTGACCGGTTGTAAGTAATAAAGCCCTACGGTGGATTAAAACTGTCTTTTATTTTATAATTCTGAATATGTCTGATGTCTACATAGTTTAAGCATCAAATTTCAAAATAATTGCATAATTAATTAGTATATTCAATTTAATTAGGACACGTGACGTATGTATAATAGTATGTTTAATAGAAACTGAACTCGTTATAAAAAAAAAAACATATTCAGTTAAACGTTTTGTGATATGGTTACATTTATGAAAAAAATACTTAGTGATTTTACTTTCATTTTTTTTTTTAATGTGGTAGTTCCTATAGCCTATGTTTATTCTCTTCCCTTCGCATTAAGTTCATCAGGTTTATTAATGTTATAACTGTAAGAGAAACTTAAAATACGAATATCTGTCAAGACCCAATACCTGGCACTATCCAGTCTCCCACAGGTAACTTGGCTAGAATCTCAACTTTGCCGTAACGAAAACTGAAAGAGTTTCGAGTTATCAGACGGGCCGTTTGTACCGGAGGCAAGATTAGGTACGTTTTTGCATGTTTTGAACACAGTTTTGAATCTGTTTTTGATGTACACCTAAAAAATAATAATAATAATGAAATATTTGTGACCACATTATACAATACCATTGTATTGTTTTAGTTTTGTTGTATTGTTTTGTAAGTGTTAGTGTATTTCGTGTACTTACTCCGTCAGATTTAAAGTACCGCGCCTAACTAATTCAAAAGGCAGTATGGAGGGTTTTATAATCAGTTTGTCGTCAGCGGTGTAAGAGTTGGCTCTGTCGGAGTTGTAAACTACGAAGGCGAAATCCTGAAAAATAACATACGTATAAAAAGAAAGCAGACATTTTATTTCAAAACAATCTTTTAATGATTCTTTAGGACAAGCTAATGACAAAACTTGTGATTACACTTTGCGACAATTTGTTCTTTAAACTAATGCCAATATTTTATCTTACTCAGAAATATGTCTTAAAATATGAAAAATTAACACAAAACATAGTAAAATATTATAAATTGCAATGTATAGTGAATTAAAAATAAAATAATGTGTATATGTTTATCACTTAAGACAATATGGATTAATTATTACCGGTTCGTCAGCGAATTCAACAATATGACTCCATTTCTTCCTTGAAATTGGTTTTGAAAATGTTTCTTCGAACACGACTGCACCCCTGCATGTTTGTCCTCCATTCACTATTGTCTCCGATGTTATGCATTGCTTTTCATTTTCGGGAGTTTTCGTATCAGATTCTAAAAGATGAAAGATAAATAATAAACACCCAACAGTCAATACACAGATTTGTTTTGTCACTATAAATATTATTTTATGACTACGAGTAATGCTTTGTTAGTTCGTGGAAATAGATTAGCAGTCCGTGTGTCCGATCTAATAATCGTAAATTAAAATGTGACTTTTATATACGAAGTATATAGAATGTACTGTGATCGTAAAAGGTCTATTAGGTCGAAAAGGTTCTCTGTCTTTGGTTTGGGGGTGATAGTGGTGCTGCTGTATAGTAAATATTTCAATAATAAGGCTATTTTGAACTCTTAGTTTAGTGGAAAACCTCAGAGGGCTAAAGCGACCAGACCCTAAAATAGTTGCAGACCAAACCCTACAGTTGCAATTCAACTACCTGCCCGTTTTTTTGCCCTCCCCTCTCAAGACGAATTTTGATGAAAGTTTACATGAAATTGTAATTTTATGTGTATTTCAGGAACTTTAAATGCATTTTTTATCCAAATCTCTACCAGTTAACAAGAATCTATTTTTCTCAAAAACGGTTTTACAGATTTTGATCAAATTTTACTGAAATTCAGTCCATAAGCACCCATCATAAAACATGTGGTTCGTTTATCTCCCTAAATGAATGTATTTGGAAACTAATAACACAAAGGTCAGAGCACCGAATTTGAATTAAAAGAAATTTAAAGTTTGGCAATAAATAAAAAACGAAATTCTGATACAACAAAGTCCATTTTGTTTTCCTGATTTACTCTCGAATTGTATTTTTGTTTATTTCAAATTTCACACACCGACTTAAGTTAAAAATGTTCTACCATAACTTAAGCAAAATATTATGAGTCTTAGAGATATTTTACTTTTTGTCGTTAGCTTATAGAACAGATTTTTTGAGAGCAATAACCATTTAAATGTGAAAAAGTTTGTGTAATTTTTTCATTCATTTCAGTAATGTTGTTCTTATTGTTTCCACGATTTTCATTAGTATTTCAATAAAAAATGTTTATCGTACATCTTTATCCTCTACACAGATAAAGTTAAAGGCTTAATTACTTAAATGCCAATGATAATTTAATCTTTATTAATATTAAAACACTAAAAATAATAATTGTTATTTATTTTTAGTGATACGATTAAAAATAAACAGTGTTTTACTCGTATTAAATGCTAATATAATCTGATATGGTAAACTTCAACACTTCATAATAGATTTTACGTAAAATGATATAAAATGTTAATTTACCTCCGAGAGTTCTTGCGGTAATGTACCCAGTAAATGCATCAGGACCTCCACATATCTTGGAAACATCCCCTAAACATTTAGAAGAGCATTCGCCTTCAGGGACTTTGTCAGTTGATGGAGGACTGGAATCACCGCAGTAACACCAAGTACTGAAATATAACAACCATGATCTGTTAGGAGTTAATTATTTTTTCGATAAATTAATTAAAACCATAACTTTTGTCGATAAACCAGCGGCTAGACGTGCATGTCTCGTGAATAAGCCAACCATTAATTAATTTCTGTGTTTCAAGTGAAATATGTTGTGCTGCATGTTTTGCAGTAGGCTATTCAATTTCCTTAGCAATTGAATATATTAATCATGTTGTAATTTTGTTCTGCGATGGGCCATTAAAACACAAAACTGTAATAAGCTTCGAGAACCAGATAAGAGTGTTCAATGCAAAGCTTAAAACTGTAAAATAGCTCACATATCACAAGAAGCAAGATTAATTTATTGATTACTGTAGCCATAGTGGAAGTATTGATACAAGCCGCCTCGGTGGCCTAGTTGATAGCATACTGGGCTTTCACCCCGAGGACCCGGGTTCGATTCCCGGCCAGGGCTTGGCATTTTCATACGCTATAAATCCCATCGTCTGCATTAGCCCAAGTGTGCACAATAGTCAGACGTTAAAAAAAAAAAAATATTGATACATGCTTTTGGTTTACGTAAGAACCATACGCTTGAAATTTTCAAAAATTAATAACTTTTTCTTCACTCACCTGTAGTACAACCCACAATACAGATGTCCGCTTTTTTACAAAATTCAACACATTTTTGCGGCGTCAAAGACTCATTGAAGTTTTGTGATTTCACAGATAACTGCATTGGTGTTTGTTTAGTGTAACAACCGATGTATTGGTGACCTGCGTCTGCTACCAGGGCTACTGCAGTGCCTGAAACCATGGCAACCGGAAGTTTTAATAAATAAAAACAAACATTCCTAAATGCCTATTGCCCTTTTATGTACGTACATTTTTTAACTGTAGTAGAATTTAAAACGAGTTATAAAAACGGGAAATAAGTGTTTTGTGATATTCATGAGTATATATCCAAAACGTTGTCAGTTAAAGGATTGCAAATTCCAAGAAAAATTTTTAAAGTATTTAACCTACTACGATAGAATTAGTTTTTGTCTTATAATTTTAAATGTTTTTTTTGGTTTACCCTTATTTTTGAAAGTAGTACTTTAATGGTAAGGAAAAATAAATGCATTCAAATTTCAGATATTCCAAATTTATTGTCATTTATTATGTAAGCAGTTCAGAAGCAATAGTCGTTTGTTCTTCCTTTTCGTTATCAGGTTGTTCTTTCAAAAGTATTTCCGCTTTCAACTTTAGAACCTTCAGCTGGTGAAGCAATACCAGCCGCTGCAGTTCTGTGTCGGTCAAGTTTGCAGTGTCTTCAGTTTCCAGTTGCTGCAGACTATTTGGTTTGGTTTTCTTTTCGGGGCAGGCTCCTAAGAAATATACACTTGTTTCACTGATTACTAGTTTAAATTTTGCACTGGAGGTGTTAGTTTTTCTTTTGAGATTAAAGAAACGCAGCACATTTTCAGGATGTAATTAATTGTTTTATTGTCCTTTTCCACCATATTTGGTTTGCCTTTTTCTAATCGAAAAAAGTACTTATTCCTAAAGCATGAAAAAACTATGACTTTTGAAGTTTTGTTTAAAAAAATGTTGACTACGTTTTTGATGAATCACAACAAAAAAAACTAAATGAACTGAAAATGTATATAATAGAGTTAATTTTTAAACTTGTTTAGTCAATTGTTTATATATATTTTATTCAATAAATATTACAAAAAAGAAATAACAACTGGAGTAAAAAAAAATCATTATCAACAACCGGTAGGCCTACTTTCCTAGTGTCAACACACGTAAATGTAATTTATTATCCAAAAAAATTTCTAAATCGTTTTGAACATCTCTACTCATGCAGTAAAAACCTTTATATGATACAAAAAATTCTTTCAATTATTATGTCTATCACTATTCAAACTACAGGAATTTATTGAAGTTTTATTTAAAAAAGAACTTATAATTTCTTCTTAAACACTAGTGATCTACAAAAATAATGAGAAATAATATAATAAATACTGCAAGTACCTGAGTATCCAGTGACGTACATAGTGTTTCTGAGTATCCCTCCACAAATCTTGGAAATGTCTCCAGTACATCTAGAGCTACATTGAGTGTCGGCCAATTTGTCCGAAGGTGATGGATATTGATCTCCACAATAACAGAAAGAGCTGTAAATAATGAAAAGGTTTTATAAGTTAATAAAATTTCAACCTAAAGTAACTTCAATTTTTAAAGTCATTGTATTTTAATTGATACTAATTGCCAATCATCATGCATATTTCAAATTAAGGAAAGAAAAATATAAAAATAAAAATACCACATTTTAAAAATATTGTTTGTTTAAAATGTCACAACCTTTTAAACTTAATAATTGCTATGCAAAATTGTTTACCTATTTTGCAAACCAGCGTATATGTATCCTCTAATCTTACACAACGTTACACATTTTTCCGGTGTTAGAACTTCATTGTAGTCCTGGGAATACCCTTGAAGACGACGTTGTGATTCTTCGTCCTTGTAACAGCCCAAGTAGTGTAATTCTTCACTTTCAACTGTCGCTGGAAAACCAACAAAAAATGAGTAATAAGTGGAAACAAAATTCTTTATAACCCAAAATATATTGAAATATCAATTATTTAATTACAGAATACACAAATTTCCCTTATATATCCGTTATGTCTATTTCGTTTGGTACTTATTTTTCATTAAAATGAATTTTGAATTTAGAAACCAACATAGGCCTATTTTACCAATGATTGATAATGTTTATTAGGCCTACATACAAGTAACATAAACATTTGAATAAATTTTGTCAGAATGAAACAACATATCCTGTCTTCGTAGGTATGTTTATAAAGACTATACAATAGATTTTGAATTAACGTTGTTTGATCTTCCGCATTTAAGAAAGCAAATCATTGCTAAACACAGAAGGTAATATCTTTAACCAAACTTGGTTGTTATTAATTTTTTTTAGTTTGTAGCTACACAACATTATAGCTATTATAATGAATTTAAAATGCATTAAAATATTGTTTTATACAATTACGTTTTAAAGCAATACATTTAAATAAAAAGTATGCTATTTAGTTTAATAAAAGCACTAAAATGTGTCTTAAAGCTGAAAAAGTTTTATTTACTTGAAAAAAAATATGTTACTTCGCATGTAGAAGTTTCAGAAATCTTTTAAATTGTCTTTCTTGCGCCTCGTCAATGCTATTGAAAAAAAATGAAGCACGATTAATAAAAGAGTTGCCTGAACAATGAATTGAATGCCTTGGAAAACCGACTGCAAAAATACTAATTTCAACATTTATAAGATCAGCTGACTTTTTACTATTTTGTAAATAAGAACCAAATTAACATATTACCAATAGCATTATTTCCTGTGAAATAAATAAGATTTCTTCGGTTCCCACCGCATAACTTCTTAACCTCTCCGGTACACTTGGAGTTGCAGTCATTTTCATTCACTAAGTCCAAAGGTATTGGATGGTTGTCTCCGCAGAAACACATATCGCTAAAAAACAAAGAACAGAAAATATGCTCGAAATTAAAACAGTACAATATATCAACTAAAAGTTCCCACCAAGAATGCCTGGGTTACAGCATTGAAAATAAACCGACTAAAATACAGCTACTATAAAAAGCGTGCTCAATATTAGCGGCTAAAGATCAAATAGTTGGACTATCTGCCGTTAGGAACGCTGTAAGCTGCGAGGACACTTTTAAGAAATATACAGTACTACTACCTATTTAACTGTAGTTGATTACTTTGCCGCTAGATGCACTCTAGCAATAAGCGTTTACATTCTTCTCATAAGAGTTACCATTCTAGTAGGTTTATATTCAATGGTCACAGCAAGCAAAAATGCACAATTAGAGTATATAGTAGAACATTTTTAAACATTTTAAATTCTACAGGTTATTGAATTATAAAGTGATATATTTTAAACGTGCTAAGGCTCAGATCAGCAATTTTTGGAATGACTAAATCACTTTTTGACAGATCATTGTCATTAATAAGACGCACCATTGAAATTAGGTTGTATGTATCAGTTGTTGTTAACAGTCTAACGTTCACAGTTTTTGAACCGATATTAGTAATAATTTGCAAATGTTCATTACCCAATACAACGGTTTCTAAATACCGGTTATTCAAAATCTATTTAAATCATAACTTTCTATGATAAACGTATTTTTAAAATTTTATTTCCACATCCCCAGCGTTAAAATACATATAAATTAGGTTTTTTTAATTTTTGTTCATTCACATCAATACCATTAAAATATACGACTAGGTGGAATGAACTTAAATTCTTGCTTCAAATTTCTAAAAAGATTTTATATTTTTAAAACAGTTATATAAATCTTATTGTTTGGAATGAAATAAACAAATTTCGCTTACCCGTACTGAAGGCCTGCATAGTAATATCCCCGTTTTTTGCACAGCTCCACACAGGATACTGGTGTCAAACTGTCACCGAAATTTGATACGTACGAGTCCAGTTGGCGCGGATTTTCTTGGTCCTTGTAGCAGCCCAAGTATCTGTACCCTATTTCTGCTATTCTCGCTTCTAAAACATTAACACATACTTGCAATCGTTGCTTAAAAATATAAATATAACCATCTTTTTTTCGTAGAACAGCGGTGTAAAAATGTATATGATTAGCTTGTTTACAGTAAAATTTATGTATGAATGTTAGAATTCTAAATATCTCATAAAACCAACAAATGTTTGTAAGTTTCACAAATGATGTAAATACTCTAATCTAAATCAAAATTGTAACTTATTTAAATGCACTTAAAAGGAAAATATCATTGCATTTTGTATCAGTTTCAACTGATATTTTTACAACTTATATAAACAAATACTTCATGTAGTACTATTAGTTTCTACCACCCTTTGACTATTTTAAATCTTTATTCTATAATAATGTTCCAAAATGTAAAAATTATGTTTACCTGACCCGGTACTACTTGTGTGGTAAATTGTATTGGCCCAATTTCCACCACAAAATCTGTACAAGTCTCCAAAACACTGGAAGTTGCAGCTGGTTTCTGGCAGACGTTCGCTGGGCTGTGGGTGTTGGTCGCCGCAATAACATTCGTTTCTGTCAACAGTTGTTTATATTCATTCATTTGAACCAAACTCAAACATTGCAAATATAAAAACAGCAGTGTTATGATGCAATAGATATTTTCACTGAGTTGTCTTCATTCCAAAAATTAAAGTATGGCGACAAAAGGTGTATCTATTTTATTGAGAAAAATGATATTTTTGTTAGTAGAATTCAAAAGTTCATAAGTTAGATCTGCAGATTTGTTTGAAACATACGAGCCGCGTTCAATAAGTACTGGTGTAAGTGCTGTTTTGTTCTACCGCCACCGCAGCGCTGCTACCGGCGATACACGCATGCGCGATAGTCTTCCTGGTTTACTGCCTCTTGTCTTCACTGACGCCATTACGGTTGCTATGTGTAGTGTTTTTAGTTTTCTGTGTGTATTTAAAATCTTTAAGACAATTCATAAATTAACCAACTGCTACGTTCGGTCTGTCATTCAGTTTTTGAACACAAGAAACAATAACCCAGCCAAAATTCATCGTTAAATTCAAGATGCTTAGGTTTTTTTGTGTTTAACGTTCGACTATTGTGCACACTTGGGCT
This sequence comes from Callitettix versicolor, assembly GCA_022606455.1. NCBI lineage: Eukaryota > Metazoa > Arthropoda > Insecta > Hemiptera > Cercopidae > Callitettix > Callitettix versicolor. The sequence continues at coordinate 58,903,800 of CM040184.1, forward strand.
AATGCAGACGATGGGATGATTTATAGCGTCTGAAAATGCCAAGCCGTGGCCGGGAATCGAACCCGGGTCCTCGCGGTGAAAGCCTAGTACGCTATCAACTAGGCCACAGGCGGCTAGAAGATGCTTACGGTAAAAAATGAAGTGAGTGTTTGAACAGTGAGAAAGTACGTTAGGAAGTTTAATAATGAACTATATAATGTTTATGCAGCACGGATTAGGCGTCCTTCTGTTGTCAACGATGGTTTAGTAACGAAATTCGTGAGAACAATGACAATGCTTTCTGATGAATTTCTTTAAGTTTCACGATCTCTTCGACAACAGATTTCAGCTGGTTTAAAGTTTCTTGAGTTCAAAAACCGAATGACAGAACGAATCTCACAATCAGTTGTTTCGCGAATTGTCCTAAACAATTTAAATTCAAACTGGAAACACACAGATCAACCGTAATGGCGTCAGTGAAGAGGCAATGAATCAGGAAGACTAGCGCGCATGCGCGTAGTGCCGATAGCAGCACTGCGGTGGCGGTAGAACAAAACTGTACTTTTTCTGGACGCTCCTCTAGAATCTATATTATTTTCAGTAAGGTTATTTACTTTTGGATCATTTAGCGATAAGAGTATGTTTGTTTGATTAAACTTATAACATTTAAATAATCAGCCGATATTATTGCTTAAAATAAAATCGTGGTAGCCTAAGACGTTAGATTACCACTATTCCGATTTTGCATTTCAAAATTGTCTTAGTGGCCACATTGAAACAACCACTTTGAACAAGAGTTACCAAAATCATAAAATTGAAATAAAAAAAATTAATTGTTTTAATAATTTTAAAATTATATTACTATTAACAACTACATTGCTTACCCAACTTGCAAGCCAGCATATAGGTAATTCTTTGACTTGCATTCTTTAACACACTTCCACGGGGTCAGATTTTCCATGATTTTATACGATCCCCTCAGTGCACGAGGATCTCCTCGATCCCTATAGCAGCCAAGATAACGGCTTCTAATATCAATTTCACCATCAACTGAAAAATAACTTACGAATTATTAAATAAAACATAAAATACAGTAGAGTATTTTCATCAAAGTTTATATTTTTTTATAAAATTGAAGATTTTTAATTTTTACTAACTTCTTTTCACATTGCAATTCAAATAAACTATAAATAATGACACTTACCAGATTGAATAGTAGTCTTATAAACGGTGACCCTAGAGTTTCCACCACAAATGCTTCCTTCTTCGCCAGTGCATCTTGTGTTACATTCATCATTAGGAACCATGTATCCATGGACTGGTTCTTTGTTACCGCACAAGCACGTAGATCTGTAATATAAATATTTTTACATTATAATTTTTTAGTATATTTTAAGTTGCTAAATTCCACTTTTTTAAAAAGTATTATAGGTACGAGTACGAGTACTTTATAAAAAGAGTAACCAGTATTACAAACAAAAGTACTGACACCTCGAAGTATATTCTTAATTAATATACCAAACACTAGTAACTTTTCTGCCTATTTAACCGGTAACTTAATATTTACGAAAAATGTTACTGGACCACCCATGTTAGAAATTGTGTTCTCTTTCTCCATGAAGAACTCTTAAAATTAATAGGAAGTGAATGCGAAAAATTTAACATATAGGCCCTAAGTCTTTGTGGCTTTATACAAGGTACCTGTGTGCCATATTTCAAAACAATCGGCTAAAGTGCTTGATTAAAATTGCGTTCACTCGTCATAGTTTTGTCAAAGGTCGCCATCTTGAAACTGAATTAAATAGGAAAAATGGTACACTTACGTTATTTGGGCTTTATACAAGATAACTTCGTACCAAATTCAAAACAATGGGTTAATGTGTTTGGCTAAAACTGCGTAAACTCTTTAACCAGAGGCTTTAAGTTCCGTAAACTTCTTGAAACGTAAGTGAATGGGTAAAGTCGTAAACACTTTTGGACTTTTACCAAATTTCAAAACAATCGGTCAATTCATTTGATTAAAATTGCGTAACTCGCCGTTGTTAATTAAAAGGCTGCTATTTTGAAACGGAAGTAATTAAGGAAAATGTTATACATACGTCATTTGGACTTTACCAGATTTCAATACAATCGGTCAATTTGTTTGGCCAAAGACGCGTAAATAAGAAGCCGCCATATTGACACGGAAGTGAATGGGAAAAAATCTTACACGTACGTTGTTCGGGCTTTATAGAAGGTACTGAAATATCAAATTTCAAAACAAACGGTCAATGCGTTTGTTCAAAACTGCATAACAAACAAAGAAACAACCATACAAACCAAATCTCGAACTGTCGAATTGAAACAGAAACGCTCGCTTACACTTAAATAAGTGTAAGTTTAACCTATTTTGTAGAATGCAAGCAAACAAATTTAATGTGTGCCACAAACTTCAACTTGATTAAGCACTTCATTCTTGGTTCACAAAGAAAACGTGGGTAATCCAAATCTAATAATGTGCCGACATTTCTAAGAAGTACAGATTGTACTAGTTGTTAGAAACACCATTGAAATAATATAAAAACTGTACTATTTCTGATGTTTCTGTACTAATATTAAGATGTTAAATTTATCTGCAAAGTATAATAATAAAAAAACAGGTTATTGTCTTTGCATGCAAATACTTATAGGAAAAAAAACGTTCATAGCACCTTCTTAGCTTCATTAGATGACATAATCATCGTATGACATCATGCGTATGGAAGAAACGCAATTACTTTATTGTTGCAAAAATTTTAAAAGTTTTTATACGTTAACACTACTGTACAAACATTGTTACATTTTTGTATCTAGGGATCCGATAAATATTAAAAAAATTAAAATGTAAAAATTCCAGTAATTTGTTAAAACTGTTTTATACTTGCCCGGCCAACAGTCCGGTATATTTAAAGCCAAGACGAGAACAATCATTAACACATGTTTTGGGATCCAGCTGATCTTCGTAATCAACAATGTACGCCCTCAGTTCTGAATGTTTAACTTGTTCTCTAAAACAGCCGATGTGTTCAACGCCAAAGTCTGCAACTTTTGGTTCTAAAACAAAATAATTATATTTTCTGTTATACTTTAACCAACAGAAGATTATTGTTTTTTATGTAATAAAACTAATAAAAGCTTAAAGCGCATTATGTCCTTGTACCTGGGCCAACGTTGCCGGTAATGTACACCGAGTGTTTCTGGTCTCCGCCGCACTTGCTCAGTAAACCCCTTGGACACGGCAGATTGCATAATTCATCGGACATTTTGTCTGAATCTTTTAACTGCTTGTCTCCGCAGTAACATTGATCTCTGTAAAGTAAAACATGTTATGCAACTTTGATAGAAACACACACTTCGCACAAATTTACTGATGGCATGTCTAGAGGGCAGCTTTGGTAACAGTCATGTTTGGAAAGGTGGTAAGTGGCTTCACTCTGGTCTCTTGCATTAGTCACGTGATCATTACTACAACGCGAATAATGCAGAACCAAAACATTTTACGGATTAGTGAGTGAATGCATTAAATTATCCAGAGTGTGTGTTGTGCTATTGATCGAGTGGGCTGAAATATGAGTTCATTATTGCAACATAGCCACCGGAACATTGTTGCAATAATAGGCAACAATGATTGCCTTTGAATAGGTCATAATCTTAAATAATTAAGATTATGACCTATTTTTCCGTCTAGTGGTCTATTTGTCGTAAAGGCTACTGCGGTTTTGAAACCTTACTGTTTCATCTTCAGGCCGTAATACAAAAAGTCAAATCCCTCTGTGGAGGTCGTCACAAAGTTAAACAAAACATTGAAACACACGTCACAAACAATAAGCACAATTACACGATTAAAATACGCACGATGGAATTTATTTTGGCCAAGCGATGCATGCAACTCTTATATCGTTACATTCCGGAAAGTAACTAGGCCGGAATGTAACGACATACGAGTTGCGACATAAAGTTTCGAAACCGCAGCAGCTTTACGAGGTCAGTAAATAGACCATTAGACGGAAAAATAGGTCATAATTCTAATTATTGAAATATGATCGTTTCAGCTTATTTAAGATGGATGTTTCTTTATATTTGGGCAAGGTTTTTTAACCACCTTAACTCATCGTTTAGTGGCCATGGTATATGCCTCTGACTTACTCAGATTTAGACTGTTTAAAAAATAGTCAGTAGTGTATATTTTTCAAAAGGTGTTAATTTTACTGAAGGACGAAAATCGACTTCCCAGACAGATTTTGAAATGGAAACCACATGGTGGCAAAAAAACGAAAGACCGAGCTTAGTTGGAGAGAAGGAATTGATAAGGAAGTGAGAGAGAGAGAGAGGGGGGGGATTGAACGAAGATGTGTGGAGTGACAAGGGAAAATGGAAGCTAAGAATCGGGAAACGTCGGAGAACGTTTTAAACCGAAAAGAAGAGATTAATTTTATTGCGTTCTTGTTTTTAATATTTTGTACTCACCCGTTACTGACTCGAGCGTACAAATAACCGTAATATTTGCAAACTATGATGCATAGTCCCACCGACATTCTGTTATTTGTGAAGTGATAACTGTTGTTGACGCTGTGGAAGTCTTGATTGTAACAACCCACGTACTGCGAGGAATAGTCGACCAGTGTTATATCTGGAACAAAACTTTATAATTAGGCCTACACAAAGTTGTTTATATTTTTGCTTTCTCCACAGTATGTATGAAAGTTGGAAATATATTGCGCAATATTTTGTGCTAAGGGCAGGCGCCAGTGAATCTCTATCCAGATACCAGTGCATATTTGTTATTTTAATTTCCAACTAGTCATATTTACGGAGAAGATATTGTGAACTGATTTTCATAATTAATTTTCTTTTATGTTTATCGGATATAAAATTGGTGGACATTTATAAAAATACCAAAAATTGTACATGAAGGATCATATATATTATTTCCTTAGTCAACATCCCTTTTTCTCAGCACATACTATTCGCACAAGCATAAATGAGGTATTTTTAGAAAGATTTTCTAACCGGCTTCTGACATTGCAAAACGATCTCGATCTAAAACTTACTGTTTGTGAAAAAGGTTAACATAAAAGACACTTTTAACTGTCACAAACAAAACGGTATCACGGATGCGCATGCGCGGTATCAAAAGTCAGACAATATTTTGTACACTTTACGAAGCTAACTTATTAAATCACGAATCTATTGCAAATGCCACTTTTTTGAATAACGTGCTTACAACAATTTCAATATTTACTTAAAAGTCATTAAACTTACAGGTTATGCGGCCCTACTGACAGTCCCCTATCCCTGTCCGTCGTACAAGCCGGGACAAGCATTTCGAATAAAAAAAAAAAAACAATTATTTGTATTGAAATGTATATACTACAATGACTCATAAATCTGTGATTATTATTTCAAACCGATCGCTTTTTGATTTATTTTTTAAACATGTTCCCCTTCCTTCCAACTACCGCCCTCACCCCAACGACTGCTCTTAATCAAAAGGTTGTATTTACTTAAAACTTTCATAGTGAGAAATTTTGCACGGGCCTCTTGCTTAAGGGAGTCACAAAAAGAAACAAGCTTTCTTTATTTATAATTGCAAGAAAGTAAGTGTAGAAAGTAAGTGGTGTGTACCCACAAAATTCTGGCTGGTTTGTATATGCATATTTATTATTTCTTCTTTTAAGAAACATAACCCATACAGTTATACCAATTCTTCGAAGTCTGTGACCTGGACTTGAAAATTTCAAAAACAAAACCAGTTCTACTAAATAAAAGAAATGAATTACAAATTTAGAAAAAATTGATAAATATTTGCGTTTCCCACATTTTTATTTCTTACTTGTTGTGTGTTAACTGAAATAAAAATCTAAACAGCATCAATGCCATAGCATCTGCTTAGAAATGCATATAGTTGTAAAAATAAGATCATAGAGTTTCTTTCCACTATGTTTTTAGACCATACTTACCATACTTACGGAAATACTCGTATATACCGTTGTATAATTGGTATTTATTGGTGATTACCATTTTTGTCTACCAGTCTAAGTTTTACAAATGCAAGTTTCACCTGATATTCCAGTTTCGTATACAAAGTCCATGTCCATTCCTCCACAAACCTTAGATTTATCCCCTGCACATTTGGTTATACACTGACTATCGTTTGATAAAGCCTTAGCACTAGGAACGCTTGATAAACATTTGCAAAGGGTCCTGCAAAACCAAATTTCATTTTACCACTTCTACAGCAAAAGTATATTTATGTATTAAACTTAAATTAAGCTATTCTCAGTAACATGTATTAAAAAAATATTTAGTAAACGAAACAAACGTAAATTCTTTACAAGAGCAAAAATTTAATCCTCCTCCATTGTTATATATATATGGGAGTTAACAGTGGCTCTATGGCCCCCGACACGTCAGCTAAAAAGCTTTTTGTGTACCCCTATCATTTCACCTTAAACCGACTCTAGTACTCTTTACGAGCTCCATTGGTATAAAACTGTCGTATTATTTTGTTTCTATACATTTTTATTTAAAATTCTTTTAAATAAGATTTAAAGTACTAAAAAAATATTATATCTTCATATAAGTATAACCTAATTAATTTTCACTTCTAAAAATGTGTAAACTCTTAATTGAACCATTATACATTTTCAATTATACTAAAGAGTTTTATCCAAAATATTCTACCTATATGAATAAAGTTAAAATACGCCATTATATATTAATATTACTGAATAAACTTTAATTAGAAATCGTTTAGTTAGGCATACCCTGCTTGTAATGCAGCATAAGGCAGTCCGTGTCGCTGACAAAACTCGACGCAAACTTTTGGTGTAAGACTGAAACCAAAGTCTTGATGTTGGTCGCTGTCTTGGCTTAATGTTGGCTTATAACAGCCAACACAAGTGTAGGCTGGATCAGTCGTAGGTGATTTTCCTGTTAAACGAAAAAATGTCTTAAATGTTTTAGTTTTGTTAGGCTATTTCAACACGGTATTGTAAAGTGCTCCTTTCTACAGCAGATTCAATTTCAGAATTATAAAATGAATGCTTTGTGCAAGTAATTTAACTATGTGTAAAGCTAAAGCAAAACTTCAAACATTATCTTTACTTCATATAAATGGCTTTAAATACCATGCTAAAGGCATTACAATTTGTTAAAGTAAAAATTAACTACAAACTTATGATAAATAGGAAAAACATATATTACGTAAAAGTTCATTTGAACTCCATATTGAAACCTACGCTACTGATTAATGGTAAGAAGTTATAAACCCAATACAGATGAAAGGTAACAGATTATTTTTCCAGATTAAAAAGTAAAATAGAAGAGATATATAAAGTAGATGCAGAAATATAAAGTAGAAAGCATAGAACTCTTTGATTAAGAACGTACATATTTGAGGTTAACTGTTAAAAAACTGTATAGAAGTAACTGAAGTTAACAATAAAACCTTCTTCCAACTAGTTTATGTAATTTTGTTAACAATTTCAGCAACCTTTAGATTTCCAGCCGTTCAATACTGGCGGTTTTTTTTTTGGTTGAAATGAAAGGAAATATTTGATTTCTTTTTGCACGAAGTGTTTTTGTTGATATAATTTCTGACTGTTTACCTGTACTGACGTATTCAGTTGAATAAACGGAATTCCTCCAGTTGCCTCCGCACTTCCTTGAATAGTCGCCAAAGCAAATAAACTGACAGTCGCCGTCATTAACCTTGTCGGATGCTGAAGGGGGCGTATCTCCGCAATAACATTCAGATCTGCGGTTTTGCAAACAAGACAGTAATTATTGGGTAAGTACTACAGTTTAAGAGATCTATTCAAAAGAACTAATTGAACGCTATAAATGTACCACAGACGTATCAAGGAACGCGGCAGCGTTCCGCCCTGCCAAATCACCCAAGCTACCGCATTATTGATATACGGGAGGTAAAGATTAGCAGTTTTCGCGTATCCATAGGTTAAAAAGGAACACTTCTTTAGCGTTGGTAGTAGTAACTACCTTAAGTGACATGACAAAGCAGTAAGAATTTTTAAAAAATGTAGAAAATCGTTATATTTAAAGCGTAGTAAAACGCTTTTGAAACCATTTTTTTTTCTTCGACATTGACGCGTCTACAACTTAAACTACTGAACCGATTTTGATCAACGATTGCTCATTGTAACCGTTCTTTTTGCAGACAGTTCTTTTAGCATATAAAAATCCAAAAACAAGTATTTTTACGCTTGTAAAGTTGCAAACAATTGCAATACACTTAATAAAATTAAACACTTATTCACCAACATTACTCATTTATTACCACTACTTTATTACTAATTACTCAATCAACTTTGATCATCGATGACTCATTTTATTCCTCTTGGTTATGGAACTGTATGTGTTTCTTGCATACAAGTAAAAAAAATATGATAAAAACTATAAAATTGCAAAAACAGTCAGAAAATTTAAAAAGTAAAATTAGAAACTGTGATGTACCCACAGCCTAAACTGAACCAGTTTTTGTGGTTGCAGTATTTGCCTTTTGTATAAACCTTCCAAAAAAGGTAGTAATAAACTGCCAACAAATTTCGCCATTTTATATTTTAATCAACCGAACAGCTGATCTACCAAAGGTGACTTGTGCCTTGTAATATAAATTATGAAAAATTAAAAAAATATTTGCAAGTTCTCTAAAATCCTAAAAATGTTCAGGTCTTACAGTCTTGTGCTATTATAATCGAATGTAAGCACTAATTTTTTGCATAAACATTTTTTATTTTGCATAAATATTTTTTATTTATAAAAAAGAAAGAAAAACGTTTTCCCCACGCACAGCATATTGGCAGAAGTATTTGTGCAGGTGTAAAATCATCAAATAAAACTTGAATTACGCACTTATTTGGGTTCAAATTGTACAGTTCACTCAGAAACCAAAACTACTTTAAGGAGGCCACTTACACTGTGAAGACCTAGTCCTTAGTAATTCACAAAAAATAAATTTTACGTATTTAATTTCACATAAAAACTCTAAACTAAAAGACTGCTAGATCCAAGCTCAATTCAATATTATATTACGTACCAAATGTAACCGCGACTGATATCAATTATTTTGAAAGAGAAAGGCACTCCGCCTCTGTGTGAAGATTGTTATTACTCAGTAAACTGCACAAGCGGGTGACTGGTTCTTGGCGGAATTTAAAAGTGATTTAACAATGTTTTAATTGTAGGGTTGGCGGGGAAAGTTTTACCATTTGGTGGTTTTTGTTTAGATTTACTCGATGTCATGTACCCATCATCATATGCATTATACACAATCTCAATACCGCAGATGCATTGCTCAATTTTGTTGTTCACCGTGATTGGTCAATTTTGTAGATAGATTGAATTGTACTACTGGAAGGGATAATAAAACTCCAGGCAGTGTAATCAATGTAGCTATTGTGCAACTAAGTGTCTTGAGATTTCTTTCAGCAATCCACTGACTAGCTCATCCTGCTGGATGTGTCCTCAGGGTCCTGGAAACCAAATAATTATGTGTCCTACAGTATACTCTTCTTTCCTGCACAATCTACACATTGTTTCACTGTGATATATTTACCATTCTCTTCATGTACACCCTCACATCACAATGCCCTGTAATGAGCCCCCATGGATTTCCTGAACTGTGCTATGCCCAAGTTATCTCTAAGAAGGGAGGACTATTTAAACTAAGAAGGGAAGACTATTTAAAGCTTTTTAATACACTAGGACATAATTTTATAATAGGAGGTGACTTCAATGCAAAGAACACTTATTGGGGGTCACGATTGACTACTGCAAAAGGTAAAGCATTATACGAATCGGGGAGAGAAATTAAATGCGATTTCTACTCCACCGGCAAACCAACTTACTGGCCATCGGATTCTAGAAAGATCCCTGATCTTCTTGATTTTTTCATCGCTAAAGGCGTGTCGGATGGGTATGTGTGTGTTGGTGAAAGTTATGAGTTGGCTTCTGACCATTCTCCAGTTATTATGACAATAAGTGGGAATATAATACAAAAAGATGAACTTCCTAAGTTAACAAATCTTAAAACTAATTGGGATGATTTTAGAAAGGAGTTGAGTTGTAGAATTGAACTGCAAACATCTCTTAAGACTCCTGATCAATTGGAAGACGAAGTAGAGGCTTACATCCACAATATCCAAAAATCAGCTTGGAATAGTACACCTTGGTTATCCAAACCTAAGAATAATATCACATACCCGATAGAAGTACGGGATTTGATTCAGAAGAAAAGGAAAATCCGTAAAAAGTGGCAGAAAACTCGAGTGCCTCAATATAAATCTGAGTTAAATGAACTGAACAATAAACTTAAGAGATTATTGAAACAAATTAAAAGCGAATCCATTTCTAGATATCTTGAAGGGCTATCGTCAGATAAGGATAGTGACTACAAAATATGGCAAGCCACTAAAAGCATCAAGAGACCTAGAAACCATATTCCACCAATTAGGAAGGTTGACAATACTTGGGCAAGAAGTAATAAGGAAAAAGCTGATTTGTTTGCTGCTCACCTAGAGAACACATTCAAACCATTTGAGGCGCAAGCAGCAGGTGAAACATTAATACCAATAGAAAAGAACGACCTAGTGGATATTGGTAAAGTAACATACAACGAGCTTGTAAAGGTAATAACAGGTTTAAAAGCTAATAAAGCTCCTGGTTATGAATTAATAACTGGAAAAATTGTTAAGGAATTACCAGAAAAGGCTGTTCGAAAATTATTACATTTGATAAACGCCTCTTTTAGGCTAAGATATGTCCCAAGACAGTGGAAAATAGCAGAGGTTATAATGATACCTAAGCCAGGAAAAGATCACAGGAGAAAGCATCTTACCGTCCCATCTCTCTTTTGCCAATTATCTCAAAAGTCTTTGAAAAACTCTTGGTAAAACGCCTCAAACCTATTATTGAAGAGAGGAACCTAATCCCACATCATCAGTTTGGGTTTAGAAGTCAACATTCGACGATTGACCAAATACATCGGATTACCAATGTTGTTGAAAGAGTACTTGAAGAGCGTAAAATCTGCTCATCACTGTTTCTGGATATGGCACAGGCTTTTGACAAAGTCTGGCATGAAGGCTTATTATATAAGTTACAAAGAGATCTTCCAAACCAATTTTATGAATTACTGAAGTCATACATGTCAGAAAGATGCTTTAGGGTCAAATGTGATGGTGAATATTCTAGAATAAAGGATATAGCTGCAGGAGTTCCTCAAGGAAGCGTATTAGGACCTATTTTGTTTCTGTTATAATACAAGAGACATACCTCAAGATTCCGATACAGTAATTGCTACTTTTGCAGATGATACTGCAATTTTGGCCGTTGGGGATAATGTAGAGGAAGCAAAACTGAAAATTCAAAAATCTATTGATAAAGTCAGTATCTGGATAAGGAAATGGAGATTAAAATTAAATGAATCTAAATCAAACTACATAAACTTTACCAATAGAAAGATAAACCCAACCAATATTGAACTAAATGGTCACTCATTAGCTCCTGTTAATACAGCAAAATACCTTGGGATGACGCTTGACGCAAAACTTCATTGGAAAGAGCATGTCAAGAAGAAAATAAGGGGATTAAATATTAAATTCAAGAAAATGAATTGGCTGCTTGGTAGGAGATCTACACTAGACCTACACAATAAACTTTTAATTTATAAGCAATTACTCAAACCTGTTTGGACTTATGGAATACAGCTGTGGGGTGTACAGAAGAAAACAAATGCTAAAGCCGTTCAAGTATTCCAGAACAAGGTTCTGCGTAGTATTGTTAATGCACCATGGTTCGTGCGTAATGATGACCTGCATCGTGACCTCAGGATGAATACGGTTTCAGAAGAAATAATGAAATACGCAATCATGCATAAAAACAGACTACAAAAACATGTCAATCCTGAAGTGTTGTGCTTGTTGAATAACACAGATGATGTTCGCCGTCTTAATAGAACAAAGCCCTTGGATATTAGTGGACGATAATAAATAAAACAAGAGTAACACATGAACATTGTGTTTAAAATTTATGGGACTCCATTACTGAATGGTGATCCAAACAAAGTGACATCGTAATATCAAATGTAAATTACTTGTTAAGTGTAAATTCTTAGTTGTAATTGTTATATATAAAAAAAAAAAAAAAAAAAAAAAAAAAAAAAAAAAAAAAAAATGCCCAAGTTATTTGCGGCATTTGCTATGGGAATGTCCACGAAGATTGTCCCACCTTGCCTAGTGTATACTCCACATAGTAACTGCTTACTACAGTAATTATACACTACAGTTGTGCTTATACTGCGTGCACCAAAGATGTACCTACGTAGAGAAATTTTCACCATAAATTCAACGTCATAATAAAAAGTAAGCATTAATCTACGTAATTTCATGAATACTTTTACCGCACTAAAAGGGCATTAAGAGATATAAATATTATTGTCTACCTAAGTTTCATAATGTACAACTTATTTAACGTACCGCAGAAGTAAACTACGTACCCAACCTGTACGGCAGCGTAGAGATAACCGAGTTTGTTACAACGTTCGACACAGATCTCAGGTAACATTGTCTCACTTTTAAAAAATATTCTTTAAAACGCCTCTCCTCATAGTCCATATAACATCCAAGATACTTTAACGCTTTCCGAGGACCCTCGACATCTGTAAGCAAAATTTAAATAGCTATAAGCAATTAAGAATAAATAACAAATTATTATGTCGTATAATTAAGACTTACAACTTACTTTTGTAATAATGTGTGAATAATTTTTAAATAATAAAGAAACAAGTAAAAGTATTTTACTTTTTGTGAATTAATAGTAGTAATTAATTATTCAAGAGCATTAATTAAATAACAAAGAAATTAATAAAATTACTGCCTCTGAAAAACACGAGAAACAAAACACCAAGAATTTATCATTTTAAAATAAATAATATTATCACAGTTTGTCGTAGGCACTATAAATTGTGTACAACAATTACTGAAGAAACACGAACAAAATAACTATGACGAATAAAACTAAAAAAATCAGGAAGGCTACATTTTGTAGATTATAGGCTGTCGAACCAAATGTAGATGACGTAAAGGACTAGAAGCCACGTTTTTAAGGTCTAGTAATTCAAGGACGTCTGAACTTGTGGAAAAGGAGAGTGTAGGATGGAAGAAGTGCATATCACTTCATCAGGATCACCGCAAAGGATTACCTGAACTCTGCCGACGCTAATCTCTCCTGTTAATGGATTACAATCTCCTTTAATATTGATCCTTATTAGCTTATTAAGATTGCTCTGTAACTGGATTTCATTTTATTTGTTTAATTCTATTGATTATTTCGTTTATTTACTTCATTAGATTAAACAAAAATTACTATTTTATTGTAAATTAAGGGAATTTATTGATATATTGTATCGTGCCAATAAACAAAATTTGAAAGTAGCTGGTGTGGAATAGGATACCTTTATTTTCCTTTCGACAGCCATAAAAACTACTTCTTTATTACAGTTGTTTATCGACAAACAAAAAACATAGCTTTTTATAAACTTTGTTAACTTCAACAAAATATAACACGTTCGAAGACGTTTATTAAATCCCATTATGCTATAACTATATTCTCTAAAAAATATATTTATGTAAAAGAATTAATAAATAAACATTGTCATTGTTTGCATTTATAAGTTCAATATCAAATAAATAAAATGTTTGTTAATTCACCTTTTTATTAACGTAAGTTCTTCGTATTCCAATTATTTAGGTAAGGATAATTTCTTTCAAGACCCCCGCAGGAGGTGCAGATTAACTGCACCTATTGAGAGGATTTAGACGTCCCTCGCGGTACCCGAGTCTAACACATACTTACACTTGTAACACTTTCGACTTTAACACTTTACTCTCACACTTACATTTAGGGATTCGATAATAGCCTCGATGTGCTTTTCGCCTTAAAATAAAAACAATTATTTCAAAACACTTGATATATTTTACAAATACAAATAAGAAAATACCTTCCAAAGTATATCCAGTGCTGTAAACTGTGTTCCTCCAGTTTCCTCCACATTTTTTCGAATAGTCTCCGGTGCAACCAAAATTGCATTCAGAGTCCCTGACCTTGTCGGCTTCCTGCAGCTGCTGGTTGCCACAAAAACATTCCACTCTGCAATATCAACAACAGAGTCTACACACAATTAATGTATTGTTATTAATTAATTGTTTTAATGTGCAAAAACACTAGAACAAAGGACATTTATAAGTCAAAGGTAAATTAAGCATTATAATACATGACGGTGACTTGTTTTTGGGTTTATTTTACACCTGCAAATATCATTAATTCTGTATATAGATAATACTACAACTTCTTTATTTGTTAAGAAGTTATTCTAAATCTGAATGTTCGATCAAAATGTAAAGGATGATGTTTTTGTTTTAAACAATAACCTAAATGTTAGTAGTCAATTGCTTACCATCACTAATATTGATTTATCATACAATTACTACTAATGTTTTTTAATGAAGGTACGAACAAACAATATGTTTAAGCCAGTGATGTAATCACAAGATCCCTATGTTAAGAAAAGAAAAATATAAATTGTTCAGTTTAAGCCACTAATGTTTTAACGAAAGAAAACTTCTAATTAAAAAAATATAATTTTATGCAAACAGAAGAGAATTATCTATTCCACTAATATAACTACATAAATAATAAATAAATAGCATACTATATGCCGATTGTTAGTTATTAAACACTGTACTACGCATTTGAAAAGTTTAATTTTGTACTTAAAAATAATATCATTAATTATAATTTGTATCATATCTATTAAAAAGTGAGTAAATAGAATTATTGCGTTTTACTTAATAACTCATTTTTTATATTACGTCTGGCCTACGTATGAAACAATAAGATTAGCACACTATGAAGGCCAACTAGAAGCGTACATCCACCTAATTTGTCTATTTTTTCATAATTTATAAAATGATCTAAATATGTTATCCCAACACACATACCCGACTTGAAGTCCAGCATACATGAACCTATACTGGCCGCACAGATACAAACATTTAGCTGGAGTCATTCCGTCAAGTCCATAATCAATAATAAAATATTGTCCTTTTATTTTTCTGTTATTTTCGTCTCTGTAACATCCACGATAAGCTCCTGGAACATTTAATTTTAACAACAGTTATTAAATATTAACTATAACTTACGTTTTTAAGAA
Organism: Callitettix versicolor; assembly: GCA_022606455.1. Classification (NCBI taxonomy): domain Eukaryota; kingdom Metazoa; phylum Arthropoda; class Insecta; order Hemiptera; family Cercopidae; genus Callitettix; species Callitettix versicolor. The sequence goes on from CM040184.1 coordinate 58,919,029, forward strand.
AACATAAATTTTGTTATCTTGAGGTGTAGGCTAGTATTTAAAAAATAATCCAACTCGTATCTAAAAAGTACTTTAATTCTTGATGCTCGAAAAATAACGTTAATATGGTAAATTATATTTTTTCTGAATTAAATTTTAAAATAATGAGGTATATTTACTATAAGGGAAACATTAAAAAATAAAATATTTTGTGAGAAAAAATATATTTCCTACAAATACAAGGCTTCATAAAGATTTCTCTATAGGACTATAACATGCTTAAATTTAAAACTTTAAAGTTAAAATCTGAAAAAATAAAATATTTTATGAGAAAATATATATTTCCTACAAACACAAGGCTTCATAAAGATTTCTCTAAAGGACTATAACATGCTTAAATTTAAAACTTTAAAGTTAAAATCTGAAAAAATAAAATATTTTATGAGAAAATATATATTTTCTACAAATACAAGGCTTCATAAAGATTTCTCTATAGGACTATAACATGCTTAAATTTAAAACTTTAAAGTTAAAATCTGAAAAAAAAAATATTTTATGAGAAAATATATATTTCCTACAAACACAAGGCTTCATAAAGATTTCTCTGTAGGACTATAACATGCTTAAATTTAAAACTTTAAAGTTAAAATCTGAAAAAATAAAATATTTTATGAGAAAATATATATTTTCTACAAATACAAGGCTTCATAAAGATTTCTCTAAAGGACTATAACATGCTTAAATTTAAAAATTTAAAGTTAAAATCTGAAAAAATAAAATATTTTATGAGAAAATATATATTTCCTACAAATACAAGGCTTCATAAAGATTTCTCTAAAGGACTATAACATGCTTAAATTTAAAACTTTAAAGTTAAAATCTGAAAAAATAAAATATTTTATGAGAAAATATATATTTCCTACAAATACAAGGCTTCATAAAGATTTCTCTAAAGGACTATAACATGCTTAAATTTAAAACTTTAAAGTTAAAATCTGAAAAAATAAAATATTTTATGAGAAAATATATATTTCCTACAAACACAAGGCTTCATAAAGATTTCTCTAAAGGACTATAACATGCTTAAATTTAAAACTTTAAAGTTAAAATCTGAAAAAATAAAATATTTTATGAGAAAATATATATTTCCTACAAACACAAGGCTTCATAAAGATTTCTCTATAGGACTATAACATGCTTAAATTTAAAACTTTAAAGTTAAAATCTGAAAACTAGTCTAAGGGTTGATTGGACTATAAGTTAATTTAAAACTAAATTTGGAAATTCAAACAATATGAAGGGCAGAACAATGTCACATTAAACTTATTTAAGATACTTGACAAAATAATTAATACAGCTCATTTTCCCCAAAACACAATATTTTAATGTAACGTTTTTGACAAGCCATATAGTTAGACTTATTTGTGTTAAATACTAATGATAAAGATACTTACGTTTTTCAACGTTGCTTGTACTGTAAATTGTGTTTCTCCAATTTCCTCCACATTTCTTAGAATTGTCACCAGAACAGGGGAAGTTACAATCCTCGTCTAAAACTTTGTTCTCTAAAGATGAACGCTGATTTCCACAGAAACATTCAATGCTGAAAAATATATTTTGTTATATTTATCAATTTATTTTACTATAACATCGGGTAGAAGATTTAAAGATTTAATAATTTTAGTTTTGTATGAATATAAAAAAAGTTTTGTACATTAATCTTTCGTATGTTATTACGCTAAGCATTCCACATTTTCGATTTTTTACCATATTATATTGAAACTAAAATATCACAAACTAATATAACTATACTTTTACGCCTGTTAAATTTTAAGCAACACAATTAGGAACTGACCCCACTTGTAGTCCGGCGTAAAAGAAACCTTTAGATTTACAAGCATCAACACATTTTAAAGGAGTCATAGCATCGTCTTTTGAATAACCTCCAGATAGTCTCCTCGTGGGGTAGTCTTTAAAGCATCCTAAGTACATGTGATCGGATGCACCTGTAACAAAAATAATCAGTCACGCTTAATAAAAATGAAAATAATATACTTGAATATTTTCGGTTCAACTATGATATTTTTTTGTTATTAATGAAAACGATAAAGAAAGTTTTTACAACATTTAATACACCTTGAATTTAAAATTAAATAATAAAACTACGGTTCAATTTGTTTTCAACGCAGTTACTCAAATGTAATGGAGAAATAAGTTATAAATATATTTATTAGAGCTTTGGTTCTAAAATAAAAATCGAAAACAAGTGAGCTATAATACAATACGGTAAAGGAATATTGTCAGAATGAAAGAAAAATTGTAAAAGAATGCAAGAGGGTTGAATAGGCCACACATTGACTTCCGGTTCCAACCGGCAGCCATGCGTGAACACACGCACAAGTGTTTTACGCACACGTCGCATGTCAAAGTATACTATGGAATACTCGTTTAAATGAACCAGTACTTACCATATTGAGGAATGATTATAGAAAATATGGCAATAGTTATTTTGGAAGAAGAAAAAGAAGAAGATAAGTTTCATTATATAGAAATAAATGATTCTTACCTTGAATACAATCGCCTACAGAATATAAAGTCATTCTCCAGTCACCACCACACATCTTAGACTTATCACCTGTACAAGGCACATTGCACTCGTTATCAGGAGTCCTTTCTTCTAAAATACTTTGTTGATTTCCGCAGTAGCATTCCTCCCTGAAAGTTAATTTACGCTTTTGTATAAAAAATATGTTTTGTAAATTATTTTAGACAATATTTCTTTTGTAAAATACGAAGTAAATTTTCTGAAATATTATTAAAAGTTGTAAAATTACTTTAAATATTGAATTGTTTTGAGAGAAAGAAGTTCAATATTACAAAGTGCTTAAATATTCGAAACAGTTAAATAATTAAATATTTTAATATTTATTAGTAAGTGTTACATTTACGAGTGCAGGGTAATGGTAAACTAAGCTCTGTGGGTGAAACTGATGTTACGCAATATTAATTGATGCCATTATGTTTTATTTAAAGTAGTTAAGGCTATTAGTATTTCAGTAAAATTACCCGAAATATTTCAAAATTAAAAAAAATTATTTTCATTATATGATCGTAAATTTTTTCCTGAATAATACATTAACCTTTAAAAGATTCTGTTAAAGCCACACAAATTTATCCTGGTATCACGCTAGTCTTTGTCGATGCTACCTTATATCAGATGGAATTTGGATTAAGCTGTTAATATTCAAACTTGAAGCTATGAATCACATGCCACAATTATATTTATTATTATTATTATTATTATTATTATTATTATTCTCTCTTTATTTTTTCACCCAACTTTGGGGTACACTAAATCAATTACTTTGTAATGTTCTGTGCCTTCCTCGTAGCCCAGTATTGCTTCATTCGTTGCGATCTTGCTTTTCTTTCTTCGTCAGAGATTTGGATCGTTCGCTTGGAATTGACTTTGCCTTGGAACCGTTGCTTTTTGTCCTTGGTTATTGTTTTGGCTGTTCTGTCCATGAGCATAGTGTCAGTGATTTATAGTACTGTTACGTCCTTCTCTGTTTCTCTAAACCAAAGTGGTTTGGCTCTTCTATTGCGAAAGTAGTCAAATATTTTTTGGTTAGTCTATTTTTGTCCATTCGGAGGATGTGTCCATAAAAATTAATTCTCCTTTTTCTTATTGTTTCTGATAGTGTTTTAGTTTTTTGGTAAAGAGTTTCATTACTGATGTGGAGTAATTGGTTGTTACGAAATTTGGGGCCTAAGATTTTTCGTAATATCTTTCTTTATTATTATTATTATTATCATCTTTCGTAATATAATAATAATAATAATAATAATAATAATAATAATAATAATAATAATAATAATAATAATAATAATAATAATAATAATAATAATAATAATAATAATAATAATAATAATAATAATAATAATAATAATAACAATAATAATAATAATAATAATAATTTTAATAATAATATTATAATATTATAATAATAATAATAATAATAATAATAATAATATTATAATAATAATAATAATATTAACATTTATAATAATAATAATAATAATAATAATAATAATAAATATCGAACAAGAACCTTTGGCTTAACACAAAGAACTTTGCTTCTAGACTTTCAAAGTTGTTTTCTTTTCAATGTTACTAGTGCTAAATGTTTTTTGTAAAAGTAGTAGTATTATACAAGACACGTGGGAGACCAGGATAAATCATTGATTAGAGAATTCAGAGTTTTTGTTTAATACTTTTTCGCTTATTAATTGTAATCACTGGAAATTTTTTACTTTTTTAATTCATAAAACAAATAAATCATGGACGATTATATTGATAAAACTTATAACCTCGTTTACGTGAAATCGACAGTTTTAAACTTACCAAAAATACTTTAATATTTACAGGAAGACTTTATGTTATTTGTAAGAGATAAATACCTAACAAGGAAAAGAAATTTAGAGACCGCTTTCACAAAAAACGTTTCAAAAATACTTACCCTTGATGACCTTGAAGTCCAGCGTATAGAAATCCCTGACTCTGACATTCTTTGATACATTTATCATGTGTTAAACTTTCAGTATCTTTTAAATAATACCCAGACAGTTTGTGGGCAGCATTGTCTTTGAAACAACCCAAGTACAGAGGTAGCTCATTACTGGCAGTAACTACAGCAACAGAAAGTTAATTACTTTTCATATTATACAATTTTATTATTTTTTTAAAGTACCTAATATTCAAACAATTTCAATTTAAAAAATAAATATACTTTGTAAATTTGTTTTTAAAAAAATTGAAAATATAGTAACAAAACTGTAACTATAAATGTGGAATTTAATTAATTATGTTAAATTAATATTTAACTGGTTTTGTTATTTGAATTATTTATTTTAAAATTATTGCTAATATGAAATACATTTATTGTGTATAAAAGTTCAAACAATTATTAGGCGACATAATTATTTATTGAAATATATTTGAATGTTTTGATAATTTAATTTACAGTAAAATAGTAGTAGGTCTATTTGTATATAGAACAGAAACATTAAAAAAATGCTACAAACCAATATATTTATTTTTGTAACATATTTAATTAAGATAAAGCCTCGTATCTTCTAAAATTCTTGTAAACAGTACGAGGAATTGGATCATACAAAATAGGGGAGATAAAACATTTCCTGTTCTAATTAGGATAGAATCGTTAAAGACTTGTTATCATTAGTTAGCCTTTGCCAAATAAAGATGTTGATAGATTGTAAACCACGATTTTAGATTTGTCTTTTCAGTAGTTTTTTATCTGCAGCCATTATCTGAAAAATTCTCGGCACGCAGCTGTCTCGTATGATATGATGAAGACGAATTTCGAAAAGTATATATTTTTTATCTTAATTTTTTTGTAATTCTGATTTCACCATCATGATCAGCATTAAAATGTGTATATTACAGTTGTTATATAAGGTTGTAATATATTGTGGCTAAATATAACATGAAACGAAAATAATTTCATAAAATAATGCATTTTAAACTTTTAAATTATATTTGAAAATACAAAAAGTTAACCCTGACCGACGTCAAATTAAATTTGTTAATTTCAACGGATTTCAAAATGTTAATTTATGAAATTTGTAACGCTGGTTACGATGGTTAAATCAGATTTTCAATTATAATTTAAGACAAAAAGTTATTTATTTTTAAAGGTTTTAAACTGTAAACTATTTTGAAACTGTTTAACAAATCTTGATTGGTTAACGGACAAGATACTGCTAAAATACGAGTATAAACAATTTTAAAAGACCTCTCATAAAGTGATCGGAGCTCGGGAGCCACTGTCTCTGGTCTGGGTCTTACAATGATGGTGCTCATATAGCTCATTTTCTAATGGCAATTCGTTTAAGATTGAGTAAACCACAAAAAATAAACAATTTGATCAATTTTAATTATTGAGGATTAATTTAAAATTCATCAACGGTTTTTTGACTTCTTACAGAACCAGTGAATAATTGGTCGACGCTATTTTAAACAGGGCGTAATGTCCTTGAAGACGAAATGACGTCGTCTGACATTACTGAGCATGTAAACGGTGCTGAAATGGTGTCCGAAGAAAAAAGGAGAACTATTTTATGATCGCAGTTTTTAACACAAATCTTTTATAATTCTTCTTGTCGCCACAGGAGTGATAGGAAGGTTTCCTCAAAATTTTTTTCACCTAAAAAAGACTTCGAATGAACAACTGCAGCGATTTTATGAGAATGGTTGAAGGTGATCAGGAAACAATTTTGGTCGAATAATTATAGAGGATGAAACTTGGGCCTGTGAAACTAAGATCAAATAATAATCCACGCAGAAGCAGTCAGTCCTGTCGCAATTTAAAAACATGTACTCAGAATATTTTATTATGATTCTTTTGAAATAATTATTCACCGTAAAATTACGGGAGAATGATATCTTATTGTACTGTCTGTACTACGCTAAGGTACAAAGAAACGCTGAAGGATTGTTCGAGGTCTTTTAACAGGAGAATCCTGCACAATGGCCCGCCTCCGAATGCGGCTTCCACGAAATCATTTATCCGCCGTATAGCATCTACTTCGCCTTTAGTAGATTGTCTATTCTTCAACTTGCAGTGAGATCGTTGATTTGAAAGTTAAAAAATCATAAAAGACATTGTATAACCAAGCCCCTTTCAAGAACAAACAGAAAATTACTGTAGAGGAACTTCATTTATAACTACTAATTTTACCACTGATTAATGAAATTTTGTGGGAGGGGGCGGTTGGTTCAATGATTCAATTTAAAAGAGGGATTCCTTAGGGATGACAACTTTTAAAATAATACCTACAAAAACTAGCACTATTAATCTGTTTTGAGACTTAAAACGCATATATAACAAGTGTACAAATTTACACCATTTTAGACAAGAAATTATTTAATTTTTCTATATTCCTTATTTTTAAAACTTTTGCAAAACTGATCCACTTACATAATAATTTCCCTTTTCTCATTACACCTATCTCTAGTTTGTTATATACAGCTGCAGTTACTCCAATTGCTTTACCATTACCGTTAACGCTGATCCTTCGTCCTCATTAGCCTAAGCAAGTCCAGTTAAGCGAAACGCAACAGTTTCTCGACCAAGTTTTGATCAATTTTAGGTCAAAAAGACCTTTTTGTTGTTGCAAAACACATGAAAAGAAGAGAGAACCAACATAAAAAACCCAATTGATTAACTTTGTTTTCACTCTCAATCCAAGCAATTCAAAGTGCACAAAAGTACATATGTACACACGGACAAAACGTCATGTACATACAAAGTTGAAATCGAGATAATGTTACGTGTTTCGGAGCCCTCAGAGGCCTTTGACTATTTTCTTCAAAGCTGCGATACTTTCACTTTAAGGAAGTCATTTTACATTATTTATATTCTTTTTTCGTGTGAGGGGTGGTCGACCCTTCGCCCCCTTTTAATTCGTCCTTGACTTTTACTGCATTTATTTCAAGAAAAGCCAAATAATTACATTCGTCTAAAAAATATATATTTAAAAATAATGTTTTCCTTTAATGAAGTCCGATCAAAGTAGAAAAAGAATTTTTTTATTTTCGTTCTGTATTTTTATAGGTTTTATTTTAAAAAAACATAGAGATAATAAAAATGATAACAAATAGTAATAAACATTCATTGGAAGGTGGAATAATATACTAAGGTAAAAAAACGGATGTTGAATTTATTTTAATTAAATTTTAATATCCTAACACAAACTAGAAACCCTCACAACATTTCCTCACAGTTTTAAAATGAATATTGAAGTTATGTTTCATAACCACTTTTACTGGGCCTACTGTCTAGTAACTTGATGCTTCATGAAGTATTGATTACTTCTAATAGTTACCTTTGTCACAGTCTTTGACACTGAATAGATTAAACCTCCAGTTTCCTCCGCATCGTTTGGATCTTTCTCCTGCGCAGTAAAAGTTACAATCTGTGTCTACAACATACTCTTTTAGCGCTACTTGACCGTTGCCACAGAAACATTCTATCCTGAAAATAAAAACGAAAACATTTGTGACAAATAAGGACTGCGTTTTCATACCAAATAGTAGTCTAGGTTTCCTGTATTGCAGAACTTGTTTGAATTTCTGACACGACTATAACGAAACTACTGAACCGGTTTTGACAAGCGAAGGGTCATTATGTTCTTTATGGTGGCAAATAATTTTAGGTAGGAACAGGTTTTTTCTGGTAGACGGAAAGTTTAAAAGCCCATAAAAATAAGCCAAGATATGCAGTTTAAATAGAACTGCAAGACTTATTTTGACGGAAATAAGTTTTTTTCAACTTTAAAATTCTTGAAGTACAATTATTACAAACTAAATCAATTTTAACTACTAAGTACTCATTTTAACATGTGCCATGTTTTAGGGCTGGTTTTGATGGTGGATTTTGCGGGACGAGTGTTGCGAAGAACATGTTTATATTGATATATAACAGTATATTTTGCGCTTATCAAGCCTAATATTAAATTAATTATAATCAAAAATTTTTGTGTTTCCGCCGAGATCAGACCGGGGACATCGCGCATGTGATGAACCACTACACTACGGAACTACGAAAAAATATGGTCATATTTTATCCTGATGGTCATATTGAAATATTACTTAAGCATTTGAAATTAATCGTTGATTTAATTTTGATAGTTATATTAAAAGACCTTTGTAAAACGAAGAATTGCCCATCTCTTCTACATCCTTAGGATGCCCAACAGCAGGATTCTGAAACAGCTGGTCATGAAAAATATTAATAGGAAGACCCAAGGACGCTACGTCTTGAAGACTCTGAAAGATCTGCAAGAGATCGGTTTGCGGATCGAGGATGCACCGGACAGAACGAGAATCAGAAGCGTTCTGAAAAACATCAGGTTTGACGTAGGAAAGCCGGAACGACGAGGGACGGTGGAGGTGCCAGATGAGGTCAAGAGGCGGAGATCGGATAGGATGAAGGAGTATTGGAGGAAGAAGTTGGAATCCTCACAGTGCACTAACACGGATAAGTAAAAGAGACCGAAATATTGCCTCAGAGTGGTCCCATGTGGCCTTAAAATTTTAAAAAAATAGTTGTTTTATATTAATTCATAAATATCAGCTGATTTCGTTGAACAGCTGATAGGCTATAATAAGTTTTAGGTTGTGTCGTTAAGAACTAGCTATGATAATTTGTCGTTTTCGAAAATTATCATAATTAAAATAAAAAATGTAAAAGAAAACATGACATGATTTTTATTTTTTGTTTTACGAGAACACAGGTAAATCTTATAAAATACTGAACAAAGTTTTGCAAATAAGACATAATCCAGGATATTATGGAAAAATATATATATTACTTGAAAAAAACAGAAAAATAATCTTCTAAAAGTCCGTTAATAACCTATCATGACATATTAGTTACATTTTAACAAATAACTCGTTTTGTTTGTCAAACAGAAAGTAGCGTGATTTGTATATACGTTATAAATATACTACCGACAGACTGAAGTTAGTCTGTTAATTTGTATTAAAATTTTGGGTTTTACAAATAGACCTAAACATTCCCAGAATTTCTAAATTTATAGATATGTTTGTAAAAACCGTAATTTCAATGTAAACGAACCGACTAACTTCAACCCCCTCCCTTACTCAAGCCTATTGTTTAGGGGTTTTCCCAACCTGCCGCTCACCGACCTTCTTATGGTGTCAATCCTTTTCTTTATCTTCTCCCTTCTAATTTTAACATCAACTGTATTGGTATATTAGTACATATAATTTTCAGCTTTACTATGTCTGAAGACAACTTATGGTGAAACGTAAGCCACGTCACTAAATAAAAAAGAATGTTTGTGAAACTACATGTGTTCTGATTTTCCTGGATATCGTAGAGATTCACCAAGCACCGACTGTGTGTTCAGTAAAAAAGTGTATTTTGTCTTTCGATCCGTCCTCCTGCTATGCAGCGACACCACTCCGTTGGATTCAGTGAGCACAGGTCGTCGCTGAAATGTGACCGCATAGCGTTCCATGCATTTTTTTTTTTAAGTCAAGAAGGAGGTACAACATCCATTATATACATCCAGTTTATCCTGGTTTGGCATATTACTGTTAACTTTTTTGAAACTAATTGCTATTTTTTGTTTTATAGAAGAAAGAAAAGCTTGTACAGCGGGCTCACCTCGTGATGATAGGGGGCCACCAATGAATGAAGAAAGACCAAAGAATTAAGATTTGGCAAAAAGGGTTAAATTACACTTTGACATGGCTACAACGTTCTCCTCGCCGCTCTCACACTAGAGACCAGATCTTTTGCCCCACAACCGAAAACAAACTTCCAGAGAATTCTTAGAAATACGATTGCAAAAATCACTAACTCTTCTCCTTCTCAGACCCAACTCCCTCAGGAAGACGTTCAAAGACTTCGTTTTCATATCTTAATAATCTTAATCTTCTACCCAGGCCTAATATATACTACATGTTGAATGGTTTGCGAGTTCCTTATTCGCCTAGCCTAATCCAATCGACAAACTCACGGCTTCTCTAAGGTTAGTAAGTTTTCTGTTATGATACCAGGTGAAACGTGCCTCATCCATGACTTTCGGGCATCCAACCAAGATATGCTTAGGCAGCAGAGCAAAGATGACATGAGCCGAATGAATCTAAGAGCCAAGTTTCTCAGGTCTTCAAGTTTCCTGCAACATATTTGTATAAAACCAACATCCTAGATGACCACTCATATATAAATACTCTCCATTGCAGTTTGGGAGGAATATAAAATTCTCCTACCGTGTCCGGTCATGTTTTATGCCCTTGCCCCCTGGCAAAAAGTGAATCCTCATCCTCCTGCCGTATGATTTTCTTCATCTAAGATATTTTACTGGTTTCTCTTGGTTTGTTATAACCTAAACCAATAAGCAATAGTCGAATGCAAAAACAACTGCTATTTAAATTCTTCGTTCATCTTGTTCTCTGCTACTTTTTAAAACACTAACAACAGGAATAATTGTTTTACTAAAAAGATGTAAACATTTTTCACAAAATTTTCACTGCTGGGAGGGCGTCTAGTGACGCTGCAGATTCCTACTTGTATTGAAGTCAAACAGATTAAATGAAGTTAATACAATAACTTTCTTTGTTTGTTCGCTAAATCCATTGAATGTTAATATGTTTACATGTTTATGTTTGTCTGAGCGGGCAGCCAAACGTGGTTCTATGTTTTTATCCGCATATAAACATTTTAATTGGTTTTGAAGTGTCTCTGCTGAGGTAAATAGTGAAAAACTACTTTATGTATGTAACAAAGCAGTAAGAAATTATTATTACTAACACTATATTTCCATGAGTTGTAAAAAATACAATTGTATTTTCATAGATGATACATACTTGTCAAAGTCGAGCAAAGTTTAAATAAATAAAATCAAAATCATTAATTAATATATATCAGCACAAACTTGCTCTCATGCAGAGAATACAAATTATTCATGGTTAGCTACTAGGAAAAGTCACATATATTAAATTTTATAAAAAAAACTATTCGTACAAACCATTACACCAATATTAAATTAGACACAAAATTTAATTCATAAACAACTAAACGAAATGTTCGTTATTGCACCTTAATAGTTTCGGTTAGGATACATTCAAAAACATGAAAATAATAAAGTAAAGAAAATTTGAAAAAATTTCGAAATGGTTTGAAGAATTATGCTCAAAGTTGATATTTTTTAAATAAATATTCACAACTCAAAAGAATTTTATGATTGACAAATATTTGAAACTAAAAACGAATCCTCCGTTAGGCCAAAATTAATCAATATCTGTAAAGCGGTTTTTGTTAAATATGTAATTTGAATGTTTTTTTGTTTTTTACTTGCAACGAAGCAACATTCAAAAGTAAAACAAACGAAAGATATGCCCAAATTTAAGCAGAATAAAATCATCTGTTTGTTTGGTAGACATATATAATTATTTATAGAGACTAGCCTCAAAACAGAGACATTAACTGAAAGTCTATTGTCATTTTTAGGCTAATCACACAAATAATGTCTTCATTTATTCGGAAACAGCGAGAAAGTAAATATTACCAAATGTGTTTCCGGAATAACTTATAATAATTTTTGTCTGCATTTATAATTAAACTAGTTGTTATTTGCAGTCATCTGCAGGATAAAAATTTATAAAACCCTGAAGAAACTTTTACGTCTAATACATAAAAATAGCATGAACATATAAAAATAACTATAGCCTACTAACCCAACTTCCAAACCGGCGTATACAAAACCTCTACTCCTACATTCTTGAATACATTTTTGAGTGGATAGGTTGGCATCCCTGAAGTTAAGGCCTACCAATCGACGTGTCGTGTTGTCTTTGAAACATCCCAAATCTATCGTTTTGTCTTCGGCTACTGCTGGCCTAGACCCTGGTACAGAGTGTTAAAAAATAATTTATTTAAAATTTTTAAAATTAACGGTATGCACATTAAGTAGTAGGAATAGTATCTAGTCTTTTAGGTATTAAAACAAAACGTTTTAGCTTTAAAATCAAATATGCTTTCACAGCCTAAAGAAAAAAATAAGCATCAACTTGAAGGAAAGAATTAGTCAACCAATCAAGAGCCTAATATTAAAGTGCAACGTTTGTAGCAAAAGCTTCAAAAATAGGGAACGTCTTAAGATTTGGAAACATGGCCAAACTCAATTACTCTGCGAAATATTTAATAGTCAATAGTCACATTATTAAATTTGATAAATTCTCCATCCTCTATATCCAAGACAAAAAAGTTTCGTCTTCTGGAAAATTTCAAAATTTCTAAACGCATCAAAAATGTCAAAATTAATATTATTAATAAACAAAAATTGTCTTACAAATCCGTTGTTTTAGAGTGTTTAATTTGAGTCTAACATTTCTGTATAACTTAATACTGTATTTGTTATTTTATTGGACCTGTAAGGTTTGTTAATTTACTTGTCATACCTGCTCAGGATCTCAATTTTCTTTCAAGCTCTATATTTCATCTTTAGCCTCACTTTCTTAAGAGTACAGTACATATTAAACAGTTAGGCCTATTTCTTAAGATAAAATTACAATATCTATCATTAAAGATTTTCTACATGCAATGAATTCTACGTTTTAAATTTTGTATAATTTTCATGTTTTTAAGTATGTAGGACAAATAAATTTCAACAACTTTTGCCTTCGTAACATAAACTGTCATAAAATTTTATCAGGGAAACGACGGTCACTCGGTAGGATAGGTGGCAGTTTGTTACAATTCTAACCAGTGCACAGGATCGAGTCCAGTTACTACAGGTCACTTTTTCCGTTCGTTATGTTAATCCCCCGTTTTAGAATCTAAATTGGAGTACATAAAAAAGTTAAAAAATCAATAAGTGAAACAAATTTGTATTTTATTTAATAATTGAAGATCTTTATCCTAAACTTCTACCAGTTCCAACAGAGGTAAAAAAAAAAAAAAAAAAAGTTCCAACAGAGGTTCTTACCCTTCAGTGCATATAATATACATCGATGTTGTTACCCAGTCTCACTCCTCTATCCTTGTTTGCTATCCTAATATTTGAAAACTTTTGAATGGAACTTTCGGAAAAATTCCATTTATAGAACACTTTCTTATAGTATAAATTGAATGTAAGCTAGTTTCTTGCTGTTTGTATTTCATACTTATGATAACACGGGCGATAAGGCAAACTGAAAAGATCATATAAACTTCCGTTTATTAAAGTTATATCTTCACAAAGGTCAAAGACAGTCAAAGGTCACTACTGAAAAACACTGTATTTGGTAAACTTGTGTTATTCCAGAATACTTGAAAACGTAACGTAGTTCAATTTTATACTTGGCAGCAAATTAGCAAGTGTATATTTTATACTTGGCAGCAAATTAGCAAGTGTATATTTTATATTTGACAGCAAATTAGCAAGTGTATATTTTATACTTGGCAGCAAATTAGCAAGTGTATATTTTATACTTGGCAGCAAATTAGCAAGTGTATATTTTATACTTGGCAGCAAATTAGCAAGTGTATATTTTATATTTGACAGCAAATTAACAAGGGTATATTTTATATTTGACTGCAAATTAGCAAGTGTATATTTTATACTTGGCAGCAAATTAGCAAGTGTATATATTATACTCGGCAGAAAATTAGTAAGTGTATATTTTATACTTGGCAGCAGATTAGCAAGTGTATATTTTATATTTGACAGCAAATTAGCAAGTGTATATTTTATATTTTACAGAAAATTAGCAAGTGTATATTTTATAATGCTGGCTTGTCTAGAACTTTTTTAAACAATTAATTCCGTCTCTTACATATAAGGATATTTACAAACCAAAGAAAAACATTAGCCAGTAATTGGACAAACAATGAAATTAATTAGACAAGTAGCTGCTTAATTATCGGAAAATGACGAGATCACAACATCAAATCTATGGAACGAGTTTATCAGCTGTGTTTTCCCAGTCATGCTATGACTATGTTTTGCATTTGTAAGTCAATAACGCTATTCTTTATTTAAGCAGCTATTCCCTTTGAATACGTTCATTATTTTGATTGTCACATAAATCTAATTGTTACAACAGAACTAAGAATTATTTCGTAAGTTTTGTAGCACCATCTTTAATTTCTAGTGGCAGTGAATAAGATTTTGAAAATGTCTCATACACAACTTAGTTGTTTGAAAAATTGAAAATTCGTTTATAGCAAATCCGTTGTTAAGATTTTACTAATACGCCTAACATTGATTTAATTTCGGTTAGTTCTTAAGAATTTTAAATGACGTATCCAGGAAAATAAACAACAAAAATATCATTGGAGAAAAATTGTTAGTAATTTTGCTTAAATCTATTGATGGATTATTAATGAGAGGATACTTTTAATATTTACCAAAAATAGTGAATGTTTTAAATTTTATTGGCGATATGAGTTAAATTTATCGATAAACGCAGAATTTATTTCACTTAATCTTTTTAGAATCTTTGGCCTATCATTTACTAATTTTGAACGTGAATTTTCTTTCTAATTTCGATATTAAAAGTAATAACAATAAACAAAGACAATCATCATTTATTACTAAATAAAGTTATGTTTTAATTTTGAAATAATTACACAGAAAATAGTCTTATGCGGCGTCTTATTGTCCTAACCTTTAAAAATTCGGATTGAAAAACAAACATAACCTAAAAATTTACCTTAGATTAGTGTTATTTATAACTGTAATGCAATTAACACTAACAAATAATCACTTAGACTATTCATAATTATGTATTTGCATTTTGCATGTATATACGTATGTTATTCACGCATCGAATTAGGCTAATTATAATAACTACTTTTAAATTCAATAAGGAAAATAGTGTGGCCTCCACAAGGAAAGACTGTTTACTACAGAACTAAGACATTGTATACTACAACAACCTTAAACTAGTTAGCCTTGGTAATTAGTAAGCCTACTTTGGTAGGATGAAACAAAATATTTCAAAACAAACAATAGTTTCCGTTCGACAAAGTCATTAAATTAGAAATAATTAAAGCATTTTTCAACAAAACCAAAACAAATATCCCTAAAACTAATTATAGTTATTTTATTGCGGAGGCCTATCTAAATCAGTATGTATTTATTTACAACTATACCTGATAGCGCAAGTAACAGATAAAGGCTTAACGAAGCCGCTGGAACAAGCTTCATCGCTGAATGAGCAATTCCAACTGACCCCAGACCACTTCAACAAGGAAAAATTGCATCGATTCGCTGCGGAATTCCCAGTAAAACTTGTTTAATGGACGACTTTGACTGTTCGGCTGTTCATCTTTCACGTTTTTATTGTCAAATTTTATGTCTTCACCTCTGCATTCTTTGCATCTGCTTTGAAGGTCAACTTGCTCAGGTCATACTGCTGAACAGATACTGCTATTGTAAAAATAGCTAATATTTACTTAATACCTTTATCTTCAAGAAAAAATTAATTTGTTTGGAGGTTATGTTTCGTAGGACGAGGATAAATAATGTAACTATTTACAAAACGATGTTACCACTAATGTGAATTCACTAATCACTTGAAATCACAGTGAAACTAATTCACTTGTGAATTCGATAATCACTAACGGCATTTTCACATGATAATTTTATTCCATTTTAAGTATAATGGTCAACGACTAGTAAGTAAGCCAAATTTTGGATTAGATGATTAGATCGCATTTTTACTGTCAACTGGAGTATTTTATAAATTTTTTACCTATCCCATAAACCTAATTATTGTTGTAAATGATCACCAGTGTCGTAATATTATGATTTTGTCATCGTAAATAGCGTAAAGTATTGTAAATTATTGTACAATAAATTTTTAATATTATTGAATATATTATGAAATCTATGATCAAAGTTTATTTTTGTATTAAATACATATTTTTTTAATATATGTTTTACAATGGAAAATTAATTAATAAAAATTGGTTTATTTTTTATTATTTTTTAAAAATATTGACCTTAATATCGAAAAAAGAATTTTGTTACTATGAGATTTATTTATAAATATTTATTTCAATTAATTGATTAAAATGATTACGTATGACGTTTATTTTAATAAAATAAACAATACGTTAAAATTGTGAAAACGTAGGCGTGGATAACATAATAAATACAAAATTTACAAAACGTTTTGTATTTTTTTATGTTGTTTATTTTCTTTTGTTGTTTGATAAAATATTTAGTTTAATTTTTTTTTTGCGGCGAAAAAGCGTTAAAGTTATCATCGCCGTCTTTTAGTTTAAAAATAACTAACTTCAATACGAAACTGATTTTGAAAATTGTAATATCATCCTAAGTTCTTGAGATTAATTTCGTTTAATTGAAAATATTATTTATGAAAACGGAAAGCAAATTGTCTGTACAAACTTTAATTCAAACTCAAATAGCTCCCAAATAGTAACTTATTTTAAAAAACACAGAACAGAAAACTAAATTTAGACTAACAAGTTTTTTAAAATTTTTGTTTTGGATTAAATTCCATAAAGGTAACCTATATTTAGTATTTCTTCTTACACTGATCAATTACTTGTCCTTTCCATTCCATCGTTAATAATAGAATAGTATATCTTAATATATAAAAGTCCTGACTGACTGACTGATTCATAATCAACGCTGAGCCAAAAACTATTACATCTAGCGACTTGAAATTTTCAGGGTACATTTATGTTACCATGTAGGCGTGTACTAAGAAAGGATTTTTCAAAAATTTGATTTTAACGCCATTAAACTACTTACCCAGTCCAAATTTAGTAATCAACGTACAGCTAATAATATTACAGATGGAAGCTTGCAGTTTTTAGGGTACCTTCTAACAACAATATTGTGATGCAATAAGAAAGGACTTTGCAAAAATTTGATTTTAACGCCGTTACACTACTTACCCAGTCAAAATTTAATAATCAACGTACATCCAATACTAGTATAACTAGAGATTTGAAATTTTCAGGGTACCTTCTTATAACAATGTCAAGTTGCACTAAGAAAGGATTGAGCAAAAATGTGATTTTAACGCCATTAAACTACCTACCCAGTCCAAATTTAATATCTAGTAGCTTTTAATATATTATATTATTTAATCCAAATATAATAATATCTAGAAACTTAAAATTTTCAGGTTATCTTCTTACAACAATGTAGAGGTGCACTAAGAAAGAATTGTGTAAAAATTTGATTTTGACGCCATTAAACTACTTACCCAGTCATAATTTAATAATCAATGTACAGCCGAGACTATTATAGCTAGAAATTTGAAATTTTCAGTGTACCTTCTTACAACAATCTTAAGGTGCAACAAGAAAGAATTGTGCAAACATTTGAGTTTAACGCCATTAAACTACTTACTTAGTCCAACTTTAATAATCACCGTATAGCCGAGACTATAATAGCTAAAGATTTGAAATTTTCAGGGTTACCACCACATGTAGTGGTGCACTGAAAAATGATTTTCCAGAATTGAACCCCTAAATAGGTAAAAATGAGGTACAACAATTTTTATTGGAAAAACTATGTTTTTCGTCTGACATTTTTTAAAAACGTAGCATAGTCACTCTTAAATATAAGTAATGAATTATATTTTTCACTATTTCTCAAAACACATTCCTAAAGAGATTGAAGGGGTAGAAAATGTAAAAAAGGGTTTTTGCACTGAATTTTGCATTGAAAAATATTTGTTTTGATCCTATATTCTAGAAATATGCTATGAAATACAAATAATGAAACACATATTTCAACATTTTTCCGAATTCATTATCTAAAAGAATAAAAATGTAAAAAAGATGTATAATTTGAAAAAAGAGTGTTTTAATTGGAGAAAAATATTTTTGTCTGCTTTCTTAAAAGTAAACAAAATATTCTAAAACAAAAATTATGATACACGGAATTCAGCATTCCCCCTCCCCGAATTCATCCCATAAAAGGACAGAAATATAAAAGAGGTATAAATATTCTGTTTTAGAAAAATATTTCTTATCAGATTTTCTTAAATTCGAATGGAACACATTTCAAGACAATAAAAAACATATTCAAGTTATAATATTTTTTATATTCACTGTAAAATAATCTTGAGTTTAGATGATCACGCTTTTATCAATATATTTTTTTTTACGTTTCTAAATTACTACATTATTGAAACAGTTTAAGTTTCGTGAGCGAAGCCGCGACGGGTAATGCTAGTAGACTATAAACACCTAGCAAACCATTTATTCTTAAAAATGAAGCATTTCTTGAAGATTTTATAACGTAACCAGTATATAATATGTTGAAGGTAGTGTAATAACTCTTTAGCCATTAGACCAAAGAAATAACGAGAGACACAACCAAACATAAAGTCTTTATTCAATCAGATTATAAAAGTGTTAGTAAGTTACAAATCAAAATACAAAACGTTACAAAACTGTTAGTACAATACAATATTATCAATAAACACTATTCAACTTGAAACCTCAACCAAAGCTATCTTTATCCATTATAAAGGTATGTTTGTGTATTATCAAGGTAAAAAAAACCAGAAAAATTAAACGTTTTATGTTGAATGTTTTATTACAAAAATGCCTTATATATATACGCGTATTATTAACATTCTATTTACAAATCAGTGGCGACATAACCTAAGTCTGGTCTGTTACCGTCTAATAATTTATAAGTAAAGAACAACAGTAAACAACGAAATAAGGAATAAATAAACAGCACGTTTAGAGTGAAATGTCGGAAATGAAAGATGGATGAACACTTGCACACCTCAATGTCACGTGTCCTGAAGGAGAAAACTACACGACTGAAATTGTTTTTTTACAATTACTTCTTGCCTAGAAGAGGATCGAAAGCAGTTCCTGCGTGGTTGTTGAAGGATGCTTGTCCTGTGGGTGAGCCGCTGAAGTCTGCCCACTTTGTTAAATCGATGCTAGGAAGTATCCCGCTACGACATGGCACTCTGGGGTTGCTGCAAACAGAATAGTTTTCCATTTTATTTCCAAAAATTTTCCCTATGGGTTTCTTATAAAATGCAAAAATAACAACATAGAATAATAGGTGGTTCCAAATAAAAAGTTCCGTTTCGGCAGAAAATGAAAAAACTTCGATTACAGTAATTAAGGAAAGTTTAGAAGTTAATTTTCTCAAAATCAATTTTTATCATAAAAAGTTTGATCAGTTTTACAAATTTAGAATTCTGCTTAAACGTTTATCAGACTAATTTATATTTTTCTATAAATCTTACACGAAGAGAAATGTGATCTCTCAAAATAATTTAGATTTTTTTCGAAATTTCCGCCCACGGAAGATTTTAGGTAGATTCAAAAGAAACACACAGTAAAAACACAATAAGAAAAATGACACTTTGCCTAAAATGAAAACTAACTAATTTTATATGAAAAGAATCAATATCAAACTAGTCTTGTTAAACTTCTCTTTTTAAACAATACTTAACTCTATTGTGCATTTCAATAACATAGAATAGCTACCATCTTTGGAGAATATCAAACAGAAGTAACCACTTTCACTTTTGTGAATTCCTTACTGTATTTGCATATCACGCCACAGTTTTCCTTGTATATTATTAACTACGTAATAAAAAGATCTTTGGTATGGTGCTATATAGAAAGCAATAATTAAATCATCACAGATTCTTGTAGCACAAAAACTTCATTGTTGATTCATTCTACTAAATGGTTTTATATTGATAATTTGAAATTTTTCAGTGACAGCTGGGTATACATTCTTTTTCACAAAATAGAAACAGTAGTATATGCGTTAAATATTCATTTGTTTTAACAAGCTGATGGAAGGAAGAGAAAGATTATTAGACTAAAAACATATTTATTTGTGTAGCCTATTACTTAAACTAGATTCGTATTTTGAGTGAATAAATTACAACTACAAATAGTACTTATTCTAATAATATCTTTTGTAGTGTATTAGCAAGTTGTAGCCTACCAATACAATATATTGTGAAGAACGCCTGCAAGATACGGTAGCGGCAATGTTTTTACTCTACGTGCGCATACTTTTCTCTCAATAATTAATTTAGAACAAAATACATAATTAATATTAATTCAAAAGTAATGTTTCGTTTTTAAAGCAACCTCGATACTAATCCAACTTCAAATTAATTAATCTAAAGTTTGATAAAGAATATAGTGTTAATTTTTGTTGTACTGTTTTACCATTGAATATAAACGTACTAGAATGATAACCCTTACGAGAGCTTTGTGAACGCTCGCTGCTGGTGGCACTTTGTAGTGTTCAACTACAGTTAAATATATAATAACACTGTCTATTTTCTCAAAAGTCTCCACCCAGGGCGTTAGCAAAAGTCTCCTTGCAGTTAGCAGCGTTCGTAGCGGCAGATAGTTCAATTACTTGTAATTTAACCGCTAATATCGAGCACGCTTGTTATAATGGTGGCTATACTTCTAGTCTGTTTATATTTAATATTTTACTGGCCTACTGCTTGTCACTGACTGTATTTAAATAATAATATACTCTCGTATGTCATATTCTAAGTACTACTTAATTTATTACTTTTTTTAATAGATGAAATTTCAATTAGTCAGTTACATTACGTTTAAATTAAATACCTTCAAATGTTATAATTTTGTTTCATAAAATACCTTAACAAAGACTACTTACATTTCATGGTCAGCTAAGACCATGGGGTAAACTTGTATTGTGTCTATCAAATCTGTATTGTCACACATTACTTTTGCAAGTTTCGCTTTTCTGATTTCTTGAAGTTGTTCTGAAAAAATATAAAATGAAAAATACATTTATGTATCAATTAAAAAAAGTGTGTATTATTTAAACAATGTGTTTTAAAATGTATTTTTAAATATGTCTTAGTTAATTTTGTTTAACATAAAGTATTTTAATCTCACATAAATAAATCGATTTTATAGAAAATAAAAATATGTTTTTTTAAACTTTCCTCATGGGAAAGAATTTTTTTTAATATTTTTGAAGCACAAAATATTTTCTTGTAAATCCGAATATTTTATTGCATTTACAGCAACTTTAACCGTCTTTACCTAATTATAATTCTATTACTAATTTACCTAAAAATTTCTATTAATCCTCATTTTTCTTAACGCACGACCAGATTTTGAAAGTTTTTTGAGTGTTGTCTTTTCATTTCATTTTTGTTTCAACGGCGTTTGTTTTTAGTACTATTTTAAAAATATTTTTTTATTTGATCTTGAATTGTGAGAAACACCAGCAAGTTTCATAAAATTCATTTTACTTTTATTACAATTAAGTTAACAGACGCTTGTCTGTTTGAGAATTTTGCCTTTTAAGATATTTTCGATCCATAAAAAAAATGTTTTAAGAGAGTTAAAGCAATTCAGCAGTTACAACCCTCTCACAAATAAATATCTTCCTATTAAATCACATTGGAGTTAAATATCTAGTATTTTAAAAACAATTCATTTTTTCTCATAGTTCATTACAACTAAATACAGCTGATATAATCACGAGCATTCTAATATTTAATGTAATATCACCTGGTGTAAACGAAGAAGGCTGGTTGGGCAATTCATACCAGAAACGGTCCCCTCTTCTGGCATAACTGAACTGCGTGGCGATGATACAACCAAAAGTCGGTCCTATCATACTTCCTGGGAGAGGACGCTCGGACACACCTCCCGACCATAAGTCTACGTCAGAAGGATGTCTGCAAAACATTACATATACGGTATTACTATTATTACAATCAGTTCAAAAAACAATCGTTCAACTGCTCTGACCGGGCTCATGATATCCTCTGCATAGAAAATAACCACTTAATTTACCAAAAAGGACCCAGAAAGTAAGTTGTTGCAAAATTTAGACAATCTGATGAAATTTGGTTCAGTCAGTAATTTTACATAAATCATGTGACTTTGCATAAATCGAATGCTATTGCAATTTGCAAGACTGATCAACACTTAGCCATGTTCAAACCACCACACAAGACAGACCATTTGACATTTTCAGTAGTACAGTTTGTCATCGTCTATACAACATAGGAAATGAGTTACACCACTTAGTTCCGTTTACTAACACCTAAACAACCACACTAAAAATCCCTGTACTTCTCTCCCGGACCTGAAAAGGGCCGTGGCCTGTGAAACCTAATTCACTCCCGTCAGCCAAGACTCACTTCCGATTGTTTCGCAGTGCCCGCTTATCTCGGGTCTCT
Source organism: Callitettix versicolor (assembly GCA_022606455.1). Lineage (NCBI taxonomy): Eukaryota > Metazoa > Arthropoda > Insecta > Hemiptera > Cercopidae > Callitettix > Callitettix versicolor. The sequence goes on from CM040184.1 coordinate 58,941,767, forward strand.
ATTACGTTAGCCTAATTCACTTCTGCTCAGGCACAACTACCGGCGCATCACATCGCGTCTCCCGTGCACAAAAGCTGCATTCTTTCTCCTGTTTTAACAATAGAATTCTGAAAATTATGGTGACGCCATAATTTTTACTATAAATACTGGTCGAAAACGTTTGATTTTGTGCGAAAAAACGTACAGGTTAACGGAACACCGACGAAGACCATCCACTACACTACAACAACCGGTGTGAACACCGGGACCAACAGACACCACAACTTGCTCGGGAGTAAATAGGAGGGATCTGGCCAACAAGCAACACCCAGCGAAGTTATTTCACAGTCCTCGCCAGCCTGCGGCCGACCTGGTGATCTCCGGGTACTTCTACTTTCTCCCGCAGACTACAACACTTTGCAAAAAAAAAATACGACTTTAAAACTATTATTCAAGTTTTTTAAAAGTTATTGGTATTTTGGAAAGGTGTCAACTTTACTAAAAAGCATTTTTTTTAAATTGTGAGGTTAGAAATTTATCTGGCTAGATATATCAAGAGTTATTTCCATTGATAAATCATTCTGCGTGTAGAAATTTAATTTCATATCATCTATAAATTAATAGATGATTTAATACCTGTTATCATCGTTCATTCTCGATCTATCAATTTCTTTTATTTCAAACTTGAGTTATGATTTTTTTATATATTACCAAAATTTGAGCAAAAATGAACAGTTTCGGGTCCAATTTTTCTAGAAGTCAGCATCCCATACCTATAGGCTATGACCATACCTATAATCTATGAATAGATTACACTTACCCAAAATGTTAACAAAATTTTAGAGTCGATTTTGAGGAATTTTAAAATTTCTAGGGTTTTTTAACTAAGGAGGGTTGTTAATTCTTTCTATTCTTTAATTCTTTAATTCTTAATTCTTTTGTTAATTCTTTCTAAAAAAAAAATAAAAATGATCCAGTGATTTGGATGAATCAGATTTACATATGCAAATTTCATTTAAATTAATTAATCTAGACTTCAGAAAGGCGTGTGTGTGTGTGTGTGTGTGTGTGTGTGTGAGAGAGAGAGTGAGAGAGAGTGTGTGTGTGTGTGTGTTTTAACGACTATAACAGTGTTAGTTTTCTTTATATTTATACTCCTTCATGATTAGTATATGTTTAAACAAATGTTAGTTTATTCATGTAAATTTTAAGTCAAATAAATTTTAAAAAAATGTATGATAAAATAACAAACAAACAGAAACTTTATAGGGATTGAAACTTACTCGTAAATCGTACTGTATCTGCTGATGGTAGTGTTAGGCATAGCTCCAGAGAGGCCAGTGAACGTGTTGGCTCCGGGCAGACCACAGAATTTTCTGAAAACAAATTTTAATTTATTTACTTAGAGAACTAGTTTTGTAACAGCAGGCGAGTACTTTAAGAAACTGTTGCAGTTACCTGAACTCCATGTAACCAGGGATGCCGAACTCTCGCCCACGTTGCATGTTGAATGCCACCAAGTCGAGACCATAATGGTGGCCTGGCTTCTTGAATAGGTTATTAGTTACCTGTTAACAATTTTATTGAATCAATTAAAGTGCTTTGGAAGTTACTATTATTTGAAGGTACTAGAATCAAACACTGTATTTTGTTTCTCTAACAACGATGAGTTTTTTTGTTTTTAACGAAAACACAAAATTTCCCAACATTAGTATGAATTTCCCAACATTTTATGTAGTATTTGTTAGCGTACAAATACATCTTGTATCACTGTGTAGGATAATATCTATCAGGGATAAAAATATGCAATATGCTACAGCGGTGTTTTTTACACTCCCATTTTAATTGGCGTTCTTAAATTTTAAATGAAACAATTGACTAATTTGAAACACGTTAATTGAAATATTTGTTTAGGTACACATAAGTTAATTTATGTGTTAAATTCAAAACTTATTTTGTATCCAGTAAAGTACGATATATTTTCCATTACAAAGATTGAATCACTAATTACAATATTCATTTTGTCACTAAGACCACTAATTGTTATTTATTAATAAAACGAATCTTTAATGTTATCTTTGGCGAGAGAATGTAGCGGAAGTATGGAATGAACGAACAAACGAATTTCGTCTCTCTATTTCTGTCTCTTTCTTTTTCTTCCTTCTTTTCGATAAAAGTACAAACATATTATATTAAAACATTGTGTTGGTTTGGTTTTGGTAATTTTCCTTAGTTGAAGAACACGTGCACGTTTAATACATTCGAAATTAATATAAACTTTTATAATAATTGTTAATATTTCTAGTTTTTAACAACATAACCTTAAATTTATTATAGCCTAACAGCTCTTACGAATTAATATAAAACAACTGATCTTTTACTACAGTAAAAATATTTAAGCTAGATTCACGTATTTATTTATTTAAACAAAACAAGTTATTTTTAAACATATCTTCAAACTAATTATATATTCAGCAAAGATATCACAAACACTTCGCTTCTGTGGGTAACTCACCGAGTTCCACATGTGTACTTTTTTTTTCTTATACGGCACTAGTAAACACCAAGAATTTAAAAAAACTTTCAAACTGTTTTTTCTGTAAATTTTTTCCTTTTTAAGGTTATAAAAAGCAGGCACTAATTTTTCGGATATAAGAGATCTGATTCGTTATTTCAAGATTACTTTTAGTGTTCGTAAGTTTTACAATTTTTAAATATCCATTAAAATTTTTAGGCTACCTAACATTTCTTTGTAAAGATATTTACAGATAAACTTCGAAACACATTTATTAAAAAATTGAACAAAAATCATAAGACATCACGAATCTTCGAGCCATGATTTTTTGTATATTAAAAAGTTGTGAACTCACAATTTCTTATTACATTCTTTGCGTATATCTCTATGCTTACGCAATTTTTAGAATTGATAACTTCAAAATAATAATTTGTTAGGCCGTTTTAGAACCCTATGATGCCCTTTCTGTTTACAAAATATCTCATCAAAATTTATGGGTTCAACATATTGAGCTTTTTTTGTGTAATTTGTTCGAATCCAATTTTTATTTAAGAGTGTATTATGGATTGTTTATATATTTGATTTGGCAAAATATTTATGTCATGTAACTATAACACATTTTTGAAATATTTTAAATCTTAGATGACCAGATTTAGATTAGAATCGATTTGGAAAAACTAATCTAAGTTGCACTTATGTACGTACAAGGGTTGTCATATACACTCTTACTTATTAAATCTTTAACTGCATTACAATATGTTTAAAATATTGTCTACAACTATTATTTTTCTATTTTTTTGCAATAATAATGTATAGTTTAAATTATAAGTGTGTAGATTTAGATAATATACTTCTTGAGTGACAGAGTCGTCCATTGCTTGAGCTACTTGGTTCGATAATCCCATGAAATACTCGTCAAGAACTCCTGCTCTGTATAAATCGTAAGGCCTGCGGATGAGGTCAGACAACCTTTTCGATGCTGAAAATAAAACACATGTTAATGGACTGATTGATCGAACCTCTATTCAAATAATACCATTTTATTTGAACACAAAGTAGAAAACAAAAGATAAACGGAGGAACTAGGAAATTTAATTTAACGAAGAGTTTTTCTTAAACAAATTTAAAATAATGCTCTAGATTGCCTAAGGTGTTTACTTTCAAAAACTGTACTTTCTATCTTGGCATATTTACAATAAGTTGCTTTTGTTTTCCATTAAATAAATAATCCATTCCAAAATATTGGTTTTACAGTATGTTTTAATCTGGATTACAGTTTTCTAGATTGCCTAAAAAGGCAAATTATTATTGAAGCAAAGGTTTTAATATTAGCTTTGGCGAGAGAGGTGAATAGAAAAAAAGTTTCCCGAACCTTTTTAATGTAACAAAAGAAACGAAACGAGCAAACGAATTTCGTCTCTCAATTTCTATCTTTTTCTATTTCTTCCTAATTTACGATAATAGTACACGCGTATTATTTGAACACGTTTCCTTAATTTAATGTTCACGTGTTACACGTGCACGTTGTAATGATTTATAATACATTCGACATTAATATAAACGTTTATAATAATTGTTGTTAATATTACTAGTTTTAACAACATAACCTGAAGCGTTTTTATAGCCTATCAGCTGTTCAATGAAATCAGCTGATAGTTACGAATTAATATAAAACAAGTGATCTTTTACTATAACTACAGTAAATAATATCTAAGATAGCTTCACGTGTTTATTTATTTAAACAAAATAAGATATTTTTAAAGATATTTTCAAACTAATTATTTAATCATTAACAAAAGCTTCGCTTTTGTCGGTAACTCCCACAGTTTCACATGTATACGTTTTTTTTTAAATTTGTCTTGTCATGTTTTAAAATTCACTACAAATAACAACATATTTCTGTGTCAATTTTGTATTTTCTGAGATGTTTATATTTTTCGAATGACTGTGATTTAGAGGGAGTAGCGTTTTATAAAACATACTCAGACTTTAATATTACTTCTCACTCACATGGAAAACACAACATTTGCCAAACTGTACACAGAAGATTTTAAAAATAAACAATTATTACTCAACGTATTTAGTCACAATGTTTAATATAAATACTATGTTTTTATTAAAATTAGTCGTTATTTTTTATGTTCCATTCAAACAGGCCTAAGTAAATTACAAAATGAACAAACTATGCAGAAACTCACCAATAAACTTGTGAGCTTTGCTCCATCTTTCAACAGCTGTCGGAAGTAAGGTATGACCAAACCTGAAGGCAGCGGCAGAGAAAGCGTCTATAACATTGGGGTTGACCTCTGGGTCATAGCCGTTCCAGTAACCCTTAAATTAAAACATAAAACAATCATATTTTTGTTTTACTGTTCTTTATATCTACTTTCTTAATGTTCAAACCGTCTTCGAACGCAAATTCAAATAGAGCAAACAATCCTAGTTAGTCTGAATCAAAATGTAGTTACAATATTACTAAAAACATGAGTTTTGTAACACATATTTACAGTTTAAAATTTAAGATTTACTATGGTTAAATTACGTTCTTTTATTTCGAGATCTAAAAATGAAGGCTGGCTTTCGAAACTGGTAATAAAAAAGGGCTTCATAGGATTGTATTTTTAATAGAAGACAAACTTAACTAACGATTAACCTAAAAACTTTAAACGATACAAAATTTTTAAAACATATTTAAGTTGTCAGCGGTGTCTCCTAATGTTGATAAGCAAAACAAAACTGATCATTTAACTAAATGATCTAGATAAGACGTAGACTTACTTCTTTTTGTGTCAGAAGGCCAAACTTTTCCATCACTTCTTTGCCAAGTAAGATCGGAAGAAATTCGTTGTAGGTTATGTGCTGAATTTCAGCAATTACTATCCTTCGTGCTTCCTGAAACAACAAATATTAACGTAACAATCGTTTATTGTTGTATGATTCAATTACAACGAACCCTTATTTTCTTTTCTCTTGAATTGTTATGCAAACAAAAATAATTGTTTCTGAAAATAGGCCTAAATTTATAACATATTTTTATACGATTAAATGATAAAGCAATAAAAAAAAATGTAACAAGTATATTTTTTAAATGTAAATATAGTGTTTTATTAGAGTTTCATAACGAATACTTCAACTTTAAATTACTTTGAGTTTGGCAAGATAGGAAATAGTTCTATCTTAATAGTAATAAATAACAACTAGAATTTAAAGACAGTTCCACTGAAAAGTTAATTTCTTTAATGAGTTTTCAAGTGAAGATTATTGTTACGAAACTGTAAATCTTAGAAGAAACGCTTTATAAATGATAAATTTTAAATCTATTTTATGCTTTCACTTTTGGTCTCATTCTGCAGTTTCTGAATTGTATCAACGATCAGTTTATGGAGTGTTTAAATTACCGATCATGGTCTTAATGATTCTATTGTTCTGCCGTTCTGCATTTCAATTTGCAACTGTACAATACGTGATGAATATGAAAGGCAGTTTGTAATAATAGTGTAATAATAAATATTGAAGTGATAATTTTTTCTTGTTGAGGCGTGTTGTGACTTAGCCCATTATAGAATATTTTTTTAACTGTATAACGAAAAAGATCCGCTAAAAGAAGCTGATAGATGAAAATCGAAGTATTTTAAGCACTCAAACTGAATGTCTTTTGATTTTATTATAGATTCAATTGAATGACGGCACTAAAGATAGTACCAACTCAGCAGTACCTGGTACAAAGTCTCGTCATCCCAGTGAGGATTAATCTGCTGCAGCCCGTGTGCCAACCTGTTGTGCTCCCTCGCCATCAGAGTGTGCATGCACGTCAGTACCAACTGTTCGTTTACACGGATCTCACCTGAAAATACATGTTGTATTAACGTTTTCATTCGATTAAAATTTTTCAATTGCGTAAACATATGTTTTGCCAGCAAACCCCGCTTAGTTATAATAACTAACATAACCTTAAAGTCAATGTAAAGTTGTAACAGCTGTTATCCGAAATCAGCTGTTTTGTGATGCAGAAAATAATAGCGAAACCTGTGTCAGTTTAACGGTTCAATTGATTCCCAAAAATGAATTCCAGAATTTTGCGTAATTAGTAAATACACAAAACAAACAAACATTTAACACATTTTGGTAAACTGACATTAATAAAGTTGTACTTGTATGAGGATGTGTATGGGATATAAATCAAGTATTTATCTAAGCAAACAATTGGTTCAAATAATTATTTAAGTTTTCTTATAAATTTTATATTATCGAAATTTGAAAAATCAATTTAATGCAATAATTTGGATATTTCAGTTTTGTCAATAAATTTTAAAGCGAAGCTTTGGCGAGAGGAGTGAATAGAAAAACAGTTCGCAAAACGGAAGAATGTAACGGAAATAAGCAACGAAACGAGAAAACAAATTTCATTTATCTATTTTTGCCTTTTTCCTCCTTTTCAATAACAGTACAAGCGTATTGTATGAAAACGTTGTGTAGCTTCGATTTGTGTCTATAAGGGTTACCTGGCAGGAAATACTGTTTTATATAACGCTTATAATGAAAAAGTAAACATAAGATACCGACTTCTATCCTGCGGTGCTTTACCTGCTTCAAAACAGTACTGAGAGCGATTCGTCCGTGTGCAGCCTTCGTCAGGAATGTTTAACTTCAATGGCAGCAAAGTCCTTTAGGCCGTATTCAGCAAATACAGGATTCATCCTTAACAGTCCGCCATACCCGGCTCTCAAGTGTCTGCAAATAAAAAAAGGAAAATCATAATTTAAATTTTACCTAACAGAACATGATTACGTTCATCTCAACGTTTATTAAAGTAACATTAAGAACATTTTAGTATTTTGTTCATATTTCTTAACGCCTGCTTCAAAATTTTAGGCTATAACTTACCTTCCGAAATCTTCAGTTACTCCGTACACGGTGTTTGCGTCAATAACTCCTGTCAAAGTATTGAATGGAACTCTTGATCCTGGAATATAACAGATCAGTTACTAGAATACACAAGTACTTCAATTAATCTAGAGTGAATTCATTAGTGGAACAGACTGCCGGAAAGGAAAAGAATAACCTACGCCATGCTTCTAAACATTTCCCCCTTCGCATCGGTCACTCCATGTTAACGCATGGATTTCTGATGGAACGCGGGGACCCACCTAAATGCGAGTTCTGTAGGGAAACCATCACAATAAGACATATATTGCTCGATTGTGATGGTTTCCAAAATGTGCGTTTTATGTGTGGTCTGAGCAACTGTTTGCAGACGATGTTGGGAGATCCGTTGACCGGGTTCTAGACTTCCTTCATCGTTTGAATGTTTTAAATAAAATTTAATTTATTGTATTTGTAATTTCTTGTGTTATTTTATTTATATTAATTTATAACTTTATTAATTTATAACTTTATAAAATTTAATTTATTGTATTTGTAATTTCTTGTGTTATTTTATTTATTTATTTTATTTAAAAACTTTATTTCTGTTATGTTTTGCATACTTTTACGAATTGTTATTAAATTTTATTCATTATTTATTGTTATTTAGTTCTTAAGTGTAATATATCTATACCTGTTATCTAAAGTTTTAATTTATTTTTACTGTTATAGTTTATTGTTGTTGTTTTTGTTGTTGTTTTTTTCTTAAGTAAAATTTTGTTTAATTAATTTTTTTTTATATACTTTCATTCTTCGTGACGGCGATGATAACCTGAACGGTTTTTCGCCGGAAAAAAAAATAAACATTTCCCCTTTGCGTACATTTTGAAGATATAAAGCTTAGGAGTACGCCTAAAATTTCCTCTCCTTCTTCACACAATGTGCTCTTATGCAGTGAAATCAATTTCGTCATTTCTCTTGAAGACTTAAAGTTAAATAAAATGCAGTGATAAGATAATGTTCAAATTTTATTAACATTAACTATTAATATTAAATAATTTAATATGTGATATTTTTTGTAGATCTTCTCACTTTTAATAATACTAAATTAAAACATATCACAACCATTAACTATTCAGTATCTTTCGAATATATCCCAACTGAATTTGTAAAAACATCAATTCTATTTATTTCATAAAAAACATCACATTTTATTTTATAGCTTTGTTATTTTGTTGAGTACATTCGCTCTCCATTTCTATTTTTTTACTCGTTTCCTTTATCAAAACTTATTCCTGTACTCATTGCGTGCATTATCATCATGAGTTTTGATAATATTGATAATCCGAAACCCAACAACATTCCGCAAGGTGAACGAATGTACTCAACAGATTCAATAAATTATTACTCATTTTACTTCGATTCTTTATTATTTTATTTAATCTGAACTTTTCTTCATTGTTCGTAGGCCTAATAACCGCTACCTTAGATTGTAGAGCTAACATTTTAAGCGTTTTCAATGTTTAGATTTTTATTTGTCTTTCGACATTGTTGTTGAACCCTATTAGTCCACCGTGCAGGCTAGCCGCAGGGATACGCACTTTGAGAACAGTTGAACCCAGCTATTCTGATTGTATTAGTCGTTTGAAATACTTTATGATATTTAAGTTAAATGTATAGCAATATAATTTATAGTAATAAATTCTATTTCTTCTTTTTCGGGTTGCTATTCTTTCCGAATATTGGCGATCATCCTGGATCGTTTTTTTCACGACTTTGAATATTGGTATTTTTGGAGAACCACGTCCTTAAGTTTTTAAGCCATGATATCCTTCTACTTCGTGGTCCTCTTTTACCATAGACTTTCCCTTGAATAACGGATTTAGAAGCGGTATTTGCTTTCGTTTCTCATAGTATGCCCAGAATATTCAAGTTTTCTTCTCTTGATGGTGTTCATTAATTTTAGATCTTTCTTCAGTCTTTCGTCACTGCTCTGCTGGTAACTCTGTCTACCCATGGGATTCTCAGTACCCTACTATAAAACTACATTTTAAACGCTTCGAGTTTTCTTTTTATTGCCTCGGTTAATGTTCATGATTCCATTACGCAGAAAAGTATCGAGGAAATACAGCATATATATCGGTGTTTAACCTTACCTCCAGTGAATGATCCCAATCCTTAATGATCAGTGTTTCCAGTTAGTGAACTACGATACACATCATATTCACATCACATCATATTCTATTGATGTGTTGTTTATTATTGTCATACCTTGCAATTGTTCCATTACTAATTACCATAAACTTGGTTTTATTAATGTTAATTTCTAGGCCATACCGACTGCTGATGTCTCTTATTTTGTCCATCAGTTCTTGTAAGCTGTTCATGCTCTCGGTGAATATTACAGTATCACCTGCGTATCCAATGTTGTCCAAGCGTTCTCCATTCACCAGAATTCCCATGACGGTATTCTCAAAGGCTTCCTTGAAGATTTCTTCTGAGTAGAGAATCCATAAGTGGTTTCTTATGTACACTGAACTCGTCGAAACTACATTGCAAAACTTCAATTTCGTGCCATTTCTTTTTAGCTTTTTCTGCTTATCTTCTCGAATTTTGCTTTGTAAGACTTGCTGTATGCTTTTTGTATACTGAGGTATTGTTCTTTTGTTTCCGTCGTTCTTCCATGAGCAGCAAAATTTCAAATTACAATTTCAAAACTCGGCAAACATTATTGTTGTCAAATCGTGACTGGAAATAAAATAGCAACAAATCAACTAATTTATTTTGAACGAATTCTGTAATGATTTTAAAACATACCATGAGACAGTATAGAGGCTTTACTTACCTAACCTACATCCAGGCCTGACTGCAGGGAAAGCTCGTACAAAATCTTGACACTTGACATTATGCCTCGCGTAGAAATAGTCATCTTGAGGCACTTCGATCTCCATACAGTACGGGTTCTTCAAGTGAGGCGGACGGTTACAGCATTCTTCCGGCTCGTTCTTGTTCAGAGGATCTGATAACATTGAAAACAATGATAAATAATAGTTGACTTTCTGTAAAGGTACTACAAATTACATTAAAATAATACAACAAAGATGTAAACCTCAGAAACAGCTTTTCCACAAACATTATGTTTTTATTTTGCCACAGAAAACAGTTTACGTATGACAGTCAACGTTTTCTATCGACTGTAATTTATACAAAATACGAGGCCTCGTTACGTCAGATTTCGATACAGACGATGAAATGAAAAAACATAACTAATTATGTGGAAAAGGAGCTGGCAGTAAGTTTTTAAGATACAAATCTTTCAATGCTTCATAAAAATTACACAATGTTGAAAAATATTAATCATAACACAATTATGTAAAAAGTTTTCAAAAAGCTTTTCTTATTTCTTAAAAGTATGGAATCTTATTTTTGAAAGACAACTAGCAGAACTAAAGTATGTGGCCACCATATTCACATTATGGTGAATTTTTTTTATATATCATTATTTATATATATATATATATATATATATATATATATATATATATATATACATGAAACAAATTGAAAACCGGTGTGCAAATGTGCATCCATTCGACACAATTGTTTCTGAAAGAAAAATTGTTCCGACTTATTGTGTCGAAAACGATGCACACAGTTTCAACGTGATTTACATTTTTGTAAAGAGAGATATATGTATATTTGAACGATATAAAAATAAATATAATAAAAACACATGAAGATGTAAATATTTTGCATAGATTTTTATTCGCAAATTCTTATTTTAATTTATTCATAAAATAGTAATACGATAAAAAGAGTATCACGATGAAAAGTTTGATAAGAAAACTTTATTTTCAATTATATTATCGTTAGGTCAATTAGCTTTAGGAAACACAAGTGTTTGAGTAGTACAAAACAATTAATCAGATGTTTTTATTGTTAAAATTGCTTTAATGGATTTTAAACAATCGGCTACTAAAATGTTTTGTTATTGTTTGAATAATCTTAGTTAAAAGGCAGTTGATTGAACTCAGTGTCTATCCAACAGATGTTAAACTAATATTAAGAGAAGCAATTTATGTAATTAATTACATTACACATGTAAACTTTTACTAAACTGAATTCACAAACAAAATACACAATGTGTCAAATTTGAAATTATAATAGAAGTCAAATTAGCACTTTCAAATCTATAATGTCTAGCTGAACAACACAAAATGGTTGTATTATTTGGATGCCTCTTTCTTAACATTAGGCATCCACTTTTAGGCATTCACATTAGGCATGAACTCTTAATAAGAGTTCATAAACATTACACGTTCCGAGATTTACTGACGAATTCCCATTGAATAATGAGCTACATGAAAAGTCATTGTGGAAAAACATTTTATTAGCGATTCAAGTTCGACAAAAATGTTTTATTGATTTATTTTTAACACTGAGCAAACAACAGATAAAGTTATTTTTGATTAATTCCATTAATCCATGATTTGATTAATAATTAATTAATCAATCATTAATTAATTATTGGTTCTATTAATATTAATCCCGCGTCTTTTCTTTTACTGACGCGGGAAAAAGATAAGAAAGGTGATTACTAGGCAAACGACGTGTTAAATTGATTTGTTATTTAATAAATGTGTCAGTACTGTAATATTATTAATTTTGTGATCGTGTGTTAGTGTGAGTGTAAGTACCAAGTGGAGTGCCAGTGAGAGTGAAGTCGTGGTCCATAAACTGTCCCCAAGCGACCACCATTACAGTGCCAGCGTGCTCATGGTATCCTTCGTCAGGATGCATTGTGCGAGATACAATCCTCGCCATCGGCAGTTGTTTACCAAGGACACTTATCCTAGGAGCCGTCATGCCGTCAGCAAACAAAGGTCCGATCAGCCTGCAACAAACAATGTCACGATAATGGCGAGAAGAACTTCCATGAAGAATATACTGAAACATCCTTTGTTACATTAGTAATATTGTTGCAAGACAGTTTGATTTTCATTTTGTTCAATCGTCCTTTCTTCATTAGGGTAGTATTAACACAGCTAAATGTAGTTTAGTATTTTTACAAACGAAATCTGTTAAAAAACTTTACATTTGTATTAAAAATTCGATCATGTATTCCTACATACAAAAACATGATATCTTATGTACCATAGTGTTTATAATTTAGAAAAAAATGTATTTTCCTATACTAAATTTTTCGAGAATAATATAAATATGAGAATTCTAATGTTTTTTTTTATTTACTAATCCAAAAAGTACTAATGGACAGAATAAAAACAGTTGTATTGCGAATAGTTTTGTTTGGGAAATAACAAATCTTTAATTACAAATAAAAGCACTACAAATTTGAATATTTAAGTAATTTATGTACTTAAATATAATTTAAACAAAATTATTAGAGCTTTTTAAAGAATTGTTCTTATATCAAAAAGTGCTATTTAAGAAATGTAGGTAATCAAAACAACTTCTATGTTTTCGTGCGCGAGTCTATCAACAAAACAAATGTAACGTACTTGCCAGAAAAAAATGTTTTCAAAATGTGATAGTAAAAATGAGAAAGTTGAAATGAGAAATATAAAACAAAAACGCAAAAATATAAACTTTCTCATTATCTGAAAAATCAATTTCAAAACTTTCAACGAAAAAGCCAGAGTCTTTTTCTCAATATCGGTTCATAAGGTTTTGCACAAAATTTCTGCCATCCTACCACAACTTAATGTACCAAAATTGAAATTATAAAATTTAGTTTCCAGTGCGATCCGATAAAAAGCATTTGTGGAAAAATGGACTCATTAAATGCAAATGAATGCGCATATGCTAGTATTATGAAAAATTTACGAATGCAAAGTGGTTGTGAAAACTTTGTAATAGTAATTATATTTATTTATTTTGCGTTATGTGCTGTATAAATAATCGTTCAGCAAGTCAGCTGGTGAAATGAAGACCGTTGCATTATCTGCTCTGTGCGGAAAATTAAGCCGATACGATGTACAAGAATTTCCGCCGCCTTGGGTTTAGAACCTAACATTGCAAAACGCTGCAACACAATTTAATTCAGTGTCACTAACATTGCTCTCAATGTTTGTCGTCTTTGACCTCAGCAATGTTGGTGAATTTTGTGCAAATAGAAACGTACCTTTACATGCGAAGTTATATTGAAACACATTACTGTACCTGGTGAAAGGTGTATGAGTGGCGCCCCAAGTAGGATGCTTCAGGTTAGTACATAGACCGTCATGCCTGCGGTATTTGCCTGGCCTACACTCCACATTGGCAAGGAAAGGTGGACATACTTCTCTGATCAGCGTCTTCGAGGTGTCTATCAGTGGAAGCCCCTTTTCCACTTCTTCGTAGGAGAGTCCGTAACTATTAAACAAAATTAATCACATTGTTATATCATCCATTTCCATTAGTTTGGGTTTTAGTAAAGTTGATTTTTTTTTTTTTGAAATTCGTATTTTTTAGCCAAGAATACATGTATCCAGTAAAATTCGTTATGTATAGCCTATTCAATAAAATATTAATATAAAACCTATTTTTGTACAATTAGTAATGTAGCTATTTTATATTCGCTTACTTTATGCATTAACTCTTTCTTAGCTTTATTACACAGTTAAATACTATGATAGATGGATTAATAGGAATCACCAGACAAGATGGGATAACCTTCATGAGCATTCCCGTAGTAAGCACCTCTTAAGCATGGTTCTATGTGGAGGACTTTAAAAGGCAGCAGATGTCTTGGGCAGAGCACAACTCAGGAAAATCATGGAGATTATTACTAGGCACTGTGGTCTGAGGGTGCAAATAAACAGAATAGGTTTGTACCATGGAGAAACCGTATGTAGATCGTGCAGGAAAGAGGATTAGACTACAGGACACATAATCCTTGATTGTGAAGCTTTTACTGATAGGAGGCTAGGGGTTTTTGGTTTCCAGGACCCTAGGGATCTTCGGCAGAATGAGCTAGTCAGTAGATTGTTGGAACTTACTAAGTTTGCTAAACTACTACTCTAGAGGTTTAGTTGCACAATACCTCTAGTTGATCACAGTGTCTGGTTTTGTATTATCATTTCATCTAGTTTGAATCTAATCTAATGATAGTGTTTTCGTCGCTTGGGCGTTAGTTCCAAAAATATATATTTCGAAATTTCGGATGGTTTAAATATGAAATCCTCTTCATTAACAAAAAACTTGTTAAGACATCTTAAAGTGTTACAACACTTTATAATAAACTGAAGTAAATTACTTTGCCAAGAGTACTGCAACTTAATTAGGCCTAAATAAAATTCGTCACTAGACGCAATGTAATCATGAAATACAATCATTTTTTCTCTGTAAATTATTGTTCAAAATATTCGATTAAGAATTTATGGACATTTGTGGTTCGAAAGTAAACCTACAAAATCAGTGCTTTCATTTGTTTTTAATTTATTCTCGAACCGTAAATATTTTGGTAAACTGACTTGAGTTGTTACTCTTTATAAAGGACCAAAATTTAAAGACACGGCCGATTTTGAAATGTTTTATAGTTAGCTCTTGAATCACTTTTATTAGTGGAAAGAGATCACTACATTTTCATAAGGTAGTATATGAACCTAAATTTTAGCACTTGATCAAAATCGTTGCAGCTGATTTTTCATATAGACTAACTTTTTTTAAGATTATTTCCGACAAAAAACTTCTTGAAAACAAATTAATTTTTAAAAATTTCATAAAAATCGTTCAATTCGTTTATTCTCCAGCACAAAACTGACAGAAGTCGAAGTAAAAACCACGGCACGTAGAATATTTTTTTATTTTACAAATGATAAAAAAAGTCTGTAAACTCAAGGTAATTTAAAACATGTAGTATATAATATAAAAAATGTATTATATTTCGAACCACTACGTTGTAAAGATTTAAAGATAAAGTAAAACATTATTTTTTTGCATTTTTGTTTACACCATAAAACTTTGTGCTTTCTCTCAAAAGTGTCAATGAAATTTGTATCTAAACTAAATTTATCAACATTTGATCTTTTTTAAGTAGAACTCTATTATAGGAAGAAAAATATCGGTTGCAAAGAATTATTATTATAAAAATTCAAAAATATTCAAAATAAATATTTCGTAGATATATTTGTTTTTTTATGAAATTAAAATAAAATATTAAACAATATTTTAAATTTGTATAAATAAAATAATAACGGTACCTTTTTTGCTTTGCTGAATCGATAGTAAATTTCCAAACATTAACGACATTGAAGTAAACGAATATTTGGTAAATCAAACTTGAGACAAATATCGATTTTTTGAACCTTGAACAAATTTGTTCCCAACGGCAAAATTAGTTCACACACTATATCGAGTTTAACAATTTGTTTGGTTATATGATTCGCCATCGAAATCAGTGTTAAATTTTATTTTGTTTAATGGTTTACTGCAAATAGGTTTGTACGTATAGGCTATTTTGTGTGGTACTTGAGAAGGACTTGATCCATACTCTCGACAAGATGTATATTTTTGTTCCATACACACAAATGATGGCAAATATCTGAATAAACACTAGCAAGGATATTCTTTCATTAAATAATAATTTTAATAACAGAATTAACAAATTGCGTTTTTTTAAAGAAACACTAACTTAAACGTCAATGAATTCATTTTAGAAGATCATGAGAAATACATAGGCCTACGTATATTAATTATGACTTAATAACCCAAAACGAACTAATCACAAAAAATTACAAGATACGTGGGAAAGTAACATCGTGCATTTTACACGCAACCAAATTCCAAACACGAAAGCTGTTTTGGCCCGTACATCCAAGGCCGTTGGTTTGTCTATAATGGTTGCCAAAAGGTGCTAAAACACGCTGAATCATTATTAAGTAACAACACAGTTATAGTGTGTTAGGCCTTAGCGTAACACCACTGCTCATGAATATTATTATTTTCTTTGAATTATTCTAATCTCGTCACGACGTGATTCAATACATCTCTTGCGTGTCAGGCGTTGTTTTATAGTTACTTAGCATAACCACGTATGCTTATCGTATCGTGATAACTTCTCGTTGTCTTTGGGAAAAGCACTGCTAGCGTACAAACGGTTTTATGAAACTTGGTAGCTTTTTAGCGTTCGAAAGAAAAAAAATTACTGTTAAAAACATATTCACAAAGTATACTATAGCAATATATTCAATTAGCACGGTGGTCAAAGTGGCTAATGCACCGATCAGTCTGCTGCGTCACTAAACTGCACATCTAAAGGTTTTTAGTTCGAGCCGCAGTTACTTCCGTGGCTTTTCCCTCTTACCGCTAACACTGATACCTCTTCCTCATTACTCCGCAGAGGGGTGCAGACTAGCTGAACCTATTGAGAGGATTTAGACGTCCCTCACGGTATCCGAGTTTAACACACACACTTACAACACTACACTTAAGACTTTAACACTTTACACTCACAGTTACATTTAGGGAGGCGATAATAGCCTTTATGTGCTTTTCGCCTTAAAATAACAACAACAACAAAAGAAAACTCGTCCTCATTAGTTTAACTGGGTTAAAGTATAACGTTAAAAAAACACACATAACTAAATTTGGTGTGCAGACGTAAACAACATGGTTGGAAATTTACAATTTATGTGTCCCTATTGAAAATGTGCTTGATTTTACTATTGTTGGGTTAACAACAAATTAAACCATAGCTCTACGCAATGTCTCGACAACAGAAGAGACATCATTACACTTTGACAATCTGATTTTAACTTCGTAATCTTCATACATTAGCAAATCGCAATTTGATTGAAAATGAAAAGCACTTACCCAGACTACCGATGAATTAATTATTATGTTATGCACTTATAAATATTTAGTTTTTCTGACAAACAAAAATAACTGAACTAATATTATTATATTTATCAAACTATGCATTTATTTTAGTAAAACTTTACGTATGTAAAATACAAGGTAGGTAACACGAGGTGTTTATGACACGATCTTCATGACAAAAATAAATAAATATTAAAAAAGTGTTGTAATTTTTTTAATAAATTATAATATTTAAATAAAATATTGATTGTGGTTTAATAATATTGGTCTTAATATAAACTAATTTAAAAATAAACATCTGATTTTAATAGCAAGAATATTTTTCTGTATAAAATTTTATTTAAAAAAAAGGTTTTGTTTAAAGGAAAAATAGGGGAATACACTATCACTCCAACTAGATCACTAAAACGTACCTACATTGTATTCAGTTTATTTTTGTTTGATTACATAAATTATCTAATAAATTAAACCAATAACCTTTTCGCCAATTGTATAGAAATGTCCAGGAGTAACTCTCCTACAGAGGCGACTTCGTGGGCGTGATATTGGCCTGAAGGTGTCGCAACATCTGTCAAAGAACAATTGAATGGTTAAAATAAAATATAAACATAACTTTTAAGTATTAAACTAAGTAAACTTTCAAGAAATGTATAGTTCAGATAACAGGCACCAATAATCCATAACCTTCATCCTAGCAGTCAATAACCTAATTTATTAGTTTGGAATGTAGTTTATCAAATATAAAATAATTATTTAATAATGGGACGTTTTTATTAATGATAATTTAATATTATAAACAGAAAGACAAGTTTAATAGAAATAATGGGCATTTTATAAATGAATTGGGGTAAGATAGGTTGGATTTACTTTGCTTTTCTTTCTCGAACATATAAATTGGTTTAAGTACAAAGTGCAAATTTGAACAAAAATCAATTTAACATCTACTCTGCTTATTCAAAAACTAAAGTAACTGATGCTTATGCAAATACGACTGTAATGATTTTGAAATCTCTTACAGCCAATTAATCAATGTGTTAATGACAGTGGGATAATATTTACTAATAATCCTGTAGGCATATATATCGACATTATTTTTAAGTTATAGTCTTAAACGTCGAGGTATATTCAAAGACACTTACGTTTGTACACTCTATGACTACGCGGTTTTATGTAAAAATTAAAATAATTCAAAAATATAGGACAATAGTTGAATACAAAATTATAATTTGGTTTAAATTATAATTAGAATACACAAAAATTATTAAATAAATAATTAAAAGTGCAGTGATAGTTTTAAAAAAATTCAGTACACTGTCTTTATTAAATTAAAAAAGAATTAAAGTTAAATAATCACGAATTTTAAAATTGGTTACGTTTCCTAGGACCTCCTTTTCCACCACCTTTATTCCATCCAATGAGGAACTTCGCCACTTCTTAAGAATAAAATTTTTCGGTTCTTGCACTCAAACTTTATAAACATAAAATTCTTACACATCACATCCTTTTATCACTTTACATTTGGGGGGGGAAGGGGTAAAATATTGAATTGCAAAGATCGTGAAGTTGTTGCTAATGCGTTGTGCAACGGTAAGTTTTAGAGTTACGTAAAATGAAAGGCATTTCGCGGCAGATGAGTCGAGCCTGGAGAAAGGAGGTCGTCCTTCAAGGACATTAAGTTTCATCATAATCAACTTAGGCGGCATCGATATGTGTTTATTTGTTTTAAATTTTATCGCCTCAAGAGTTTCTGCACAGCTTCCCGTAACGTTGTCTTCAGTGCCAAAACCGACTGACAATACTGTTACACTGATATTTTCTGTTCTGTAGTTGGTAATCCTTAGTGAAAAATACAAAACAGCAGAAAGTCACAGTAATCATTGATATTTAAGTGATAAACAATGCATTGGCGCATGATTTTAATCAACATATCTGATTCTATCGTACATGTGAAGCACGCCACTAAACAAACAGATTTTCTCAAAAACAATTTGGACTATAAACGGGTTAAACATAGGTAGTATTCAAAGCATACTAATTAGAAGCTTCTGCAAACAGGACATCGGCACTGAGGATCTTTAAGGGTTAGGTTAGGACAGGTTCTCCTATTTTAAACAGTCTTAATACTGAGTCGAAAATTGTAAAAAAAAAGTAACAATTCCTTTGTTAATACTGGATTCTACAGAGTCACTTAAAGTTATTTGTTGTGATTGGATTTTTCAAAAATCTGCAACCATGTTTTCAATTAACTTGTGGAAATGGCAAAATGTAGAGCTAAAGTAGGCTACTAATTATAATGGAAAATTGATTTAAGTTGCATTAAAAAGTACCGTTAATAGAAGTTCTTTGCCATAAATATAAATTAATAAACGTAAATTTTTAAAATTGTTTTAGAACTTTAGAACTGAAAAACCGCCCTGTCTCACTGGTAAGTTTTAAACTTATTACGTTTTTGATGTATTCTTTAATTCTCTGTAGAGATTGAGTAGAGCAGCAACAAAATTTTATTTATTTTGAGAATATATTTTGTATACTTTTGAAAATAATTTACCCAAGTGCTTTTGAATTTAATAATTTCGTCTAAGTTTTGCTAATCAATGAACTTTGTATAGTTGATAATTTATAATTAATTCCAAAATTATTTTTGATACGCTTTGAGTTTGAATTTGTCCACAACCGCTTAAAATTTAATAGCCTTACGTGCAATTTTGATCCCGCCATTTACAGAATGTTTACAAAGATAAAACAAATTTTACTATAAATAGTATAACACTTTGTGCTAATTAACCAGTGTATCGGAATAATAATTGACACTGCAGTTGAATTATACAATGCAATATAGTGTCTATATAAACCTAACTCTTGTTCTATACACTGTTCCCTTCTATTTGCAGTAACGTCTAACTTTAAGCTAAAGTGCAAGAATGTTAGCCTAAGTTGCAGGCGCTTTGTTTAACGTTTCTTCAAATGCGCGAAGAATAACAGAAAATGTTAAAAGTTAATAAAATTTTCAAGCGACATCGATTTTTCATTTAAAAAAATGTTTCTAATAATAAAAACTCAATTAATTCTTAACGTAATTAATGCTAAAATATTATAAAAAGTATCGTAAACTAAAATTTATATTAGTTTAAAAAGGTTAGATTTATCGTTGTTGTAAAAAAAAGTTATCTGTTTGAATAATGGACTTTTTTTAAGATCGTTTTACTATTAAGAGATAGTTTGTTAAGTCATTAATTTTATATCTAATTTTCGATTTGAAGCTGATTTTGCAAAAATACACTAAATGTTTGCTTTTAGTTCTTTTGTAGTATCCTTGTAATTGCTTTTACGTTATTCTTGTTTTTCTTGTAATTATTATTCCTACTTGTTACTCTTCTTCTTTATCATCATAATTTACTTTTTCTTCTTCATTTTCTTCTAACACTACAAGGCCAAAATGGTCAGTGGTTTGCACATGCATCGTAAATGTTCTTCATGAAGTTCTTGAAACAGGTTTTCTCTTATCGTACAAAAAATATTAGTGACGAAATGTCTATTATCGATGATGTTCCTCTAAAATGTCACTGCATAAGTTAACAATTCCAAAAGTATTTTGTCTAAATTATATTTGACGAAATATAAATATTAGAGTTGAACTTACAGCTCGCTCTATATATATACTATCCGACATTTACGTGCAATTTTTTTTTAATCGCCCAAAACGTTCGTGCAAGCCACTGCAGCAGCTGATTTTGAATTAGTCAATTAGCCTACCGCATGGCATGTTAACCCGCAGTGAAAGTGTAGCCAGCACAAGAGAGCAGAGCCTACAATACAGTTAGTTGAATACAATTCGAGGAACTAGTTTATAATGTATCATTTAACCTCCTCCCGTATCTCGTGCTTCGGAGATGACGGTCTTTCACTTCCGGGTATATCAAGGTCATGCACAACGTGAATAACATCCGGATATCTTCGTTAGCAAATATTTATGGAGCAAATAAAATGGTCAAGCGAATGCTTTTAAAGAGCACTGAGACATCTTGTTTCGTGTCCTTGTAAATTAATATCGATCGTTAAATATAAACTAGAGTGTTGCAGCAGGTGACTTTAGTGTCTTTTGCACTGCCACGATGCGGACTAGACTCGGAATACATCTGTATTTCCAGATTTTTCTGACCTAAAATATCGAAATTATTTGGGGGGATGAAAACTTCAACATTTTGAGAGAGGTTTGGTGGCAATGTAATACAATAATACAAACTCTTTAAAAACTGTATATATATAAGACTGGCTTCTTTGTCTTACACAGTAGCTGATAAAAATGTTATTATCTGAAGACTTATAATTTACATATATCATAAAAGTCTACTTAAAAAATTTATAAAGAAACTTGTTTTTACATAATTAATTATTTTTTATAAATTTTATTTTGTAACTAAAGGTCGATTTACAAGTTGCGTTTATTATATTTGAAAAAAGTATTAAGATATATTATGATTAAAATTATTTTAATTGTTGTATCTTAATTGAGATTATAATGAAACATAAAAATCTTATTAACCACATGATTCTGTAAATAAGAAATTAACGTTAATAATTACACAAAAAAGAAAACAAATTTTAAGAACAAATCAGATTAAGATATAATTGTACCCAATACAATATAGGTCGTACGTAAATTGTAGAAGGCAGTGGAGGTTGAATAATCAACCTAACTCATAGTGTACAGTTTAGAGGAAAAAGTGCTTAAAAAGAACCCCGTGGATACACAAAGACAAAATAGATTCCAGATAATGTATGCTGCTATTAACAAGTAGAAGGCAAAAATTTTAATGGTTACAATATTTTTGTACATATTGGTATTTATTATTAGCAGAACATTACAGTAATCCAAGTAATGTAAGTTTCTGCTAATGCAATACTCTACGTACAATGTGGACACAACACTTTAGGTTAACATATGTATATGTAGAAACCAGGCACGGACAGAAAGCAGGCTACAGCACTCGTCGTATGCAAAACAAAGACAAATATTGGCCGTATAACGTGTGATTTCAGACAAGAATATACAAAACAATGTTGTCCTCTGAAAACGCTGGATTTAACAAAGAAACGACTAAATGGTAATGAAAAAAATTATATGTTTCAGTTTTTTTAAGCCACCTAAACTTAAATCTACTGCTTATTACCAAATATCTGATTTTCGAAACATGAAAGTAATTTTGATAGGCGGAAAGTTTTAACGAAATATGTTAAGGAGTTTTGTTGTGTTAAAATAAGGACAACGTCGCTGATAAAGAACGTATTTGCTAGAAAATTACTATTGTAGGGGACAGTTGAACAGTTATATTCGTGTAAGTCTTCTATTTGTAGTGTTTTTATTGGAACACAAACTGGATAAACGTTCTCACGGAAGTTACGAGTGAAGTTTGTAAGAAATGAAAAGTTGGTTAGTGACTTCTGGCAAGTATTTCTTTCGGAATACTACATAATGCAAAAACATTACACATTTTGACATTTAAAAAGTGGTAAAAATCGGTCAATTAATTTAGTCTGCAACGATAAAACATAAAGACAGACAATCAGGCATACTGAAAAAGAGAAACTAAAATAAAAACCCTTATATTCAGGGATGGAGTATAAACGTACTAGAGAAATATATGAGCGCTCGCTGCAGGTGGAATCTTGCGGCAGAGTGTTCAACTACAGTTACACAGATGGTAAATAGTACTGTATATTTTCTCAAACGTCTCTATCCTCCGCCCTTACAGTTTGCAGCGTTCTTAGCGACAGAAAGTACAATTACTTGGAATTTAAGCGCTGATATCGAGCACAGTTTTTATAATGGTGGCTGTACTTCTAGTATGTTTATAATCAATGATTCAGGGGAGCTGAAAACGTTAGATTCATCAAAATCTAAAGATCGATTTAGACAACAATAAATCCTACTTTTACCATGCCTCGTATAGAGGTAAATTTCCAAGAATATCCCAAGGTTATGCAAACTACATTTACATGTCACGTTTAATCAAAATTGGTCAAATTCGTTTTGTCTCCAGGTAGGTAAACAAAAAAAAAGAACACACACACACACACACACACACACACACACACACACACACACACGTTGAAGAAGCACCAATACTTATGTTTAAACTTTTGGGACCTGGAAACTGTTATAGACTATTCTTAAAAGTCAGTTTTTCCACAATTACAAAAGTGCCTTTGTACAGTGAAAAGAAAAACAATTAATTGAATTATTTAAAAGGAACAGACCTTTATTAAATACAAATTCTTGAGATATAACAAAGCATTTGGCAAGTATGATGATGCCATTAAGTTTTGGTAAAATATTTCAGAAGATAATCATTAGTTTTGCAAGAAACAATAACCGAATTAAATGAAACTACTCTACTGTACAGCTTTTATAACTATGCCGATGGACTCTACCGTTGAGGTTTCAACATATTATTCACATGTTGCTTGTAGATTAGGTTTAAATTTCACAAGAAAATGTTATGCATACAGCCTCTTGACTTTCATATCGCAGCGCTAGTTCATTGTAAAACCAGAAGTATTAAATACATTGTTGACAGGGTATGTGAAAGTCTTGTAACAAATGTCAGAACTGCTACTAAGTACTGTAGTTACAACAACAACAACAATGTTCTAAGTTTATAAGAAATGCTATACGGTTTATTTAATACACACAAAGCGATCCACAATTTTGCAAGAAATTCAAACTATTTCTGTTTAAATGGATTATCGTTTTTAAATTTTGAACAAAGTAGCATTGTGTCCACCAGTACGATATTGTTCAAGCAAATTTAATATGATACCTGTTTGAGACGGACATGTCCGGTCTGAGGTCCTCGGGTAACGCCTGGACCAATCATGTGCCTGTATCTGTCTGTGATAAAATATCTTGAGAGCACAGAACTGGCATTACGACAGAAAGATCTAATTAGAATTTCATCAAAATTGTCTCTCACAGTTTTGCAACTAGCCTGTTGTATCCAGTGTTATTTTATTTCCGATAAAAATAAAAAAATATAAGATAATGTTAATTACGGGTTTTTAAAAAAAAACAACAAATTCTCAGCTGAAAAAAACAGTTTGGTTTGATTTCTAAAAATCGATTTTGGAAGTTGAGTTTTACACAATTATGGTCATAGGTTATGCTCAAAACTTGCTCCAATAATAAATAAAAAGCTACGACGTGCGATTTAGTGGGAAAAATAAAAAAACCCTGACCGTCATGGTTTGTTTGCAACCATATTGGAAAATAACGACGAACAAGGACAAAAACAGCAAATAAACTAATACCGTTAGCGTCCATTCAATGAGGTCATTGAAATTTGCAATTCATACAGGTCACTGACGATATAATTATTTTATGTATAAGTGATGCAATTTGAGTAACGATATCCTGTGGGCTTCGAATGTGATACTTTCAAACTTTAATTTACGATTGTGATAAAATAAATCGCAAAGCAAAATTCTAATTTGATTTTATTTAAATATTTCAGTACGATAGAATATTTTAATGAACCGCTGTATACATCAGGCTTTCTTCTTATTTGTTTATTAAAGTAAACTAATTTACTGTTTGCCTTTGTAATGTAAAATATAAAGTGTTGCTTACGTATTCGTTTCCTGGCCTCCAAGTACGCATGGTTGACCGCATCATAAGTGATGCAGGTGCCATCACCACCAGCGCCACTGTAATATAAAATTACGATATCAGTATCGAGCAAAACTAATAAATTATCTTTATTTACGATGCTAGAAGAAATAAAGCTATCAAGCCATAGAGCAGATTAGATTTATAGAGTGTAATAATTCCCAATCACACACTATTTTTATTTACATAAGACCTAACCTAACATAATCTAACCTAGGTTAAGGGATGACAAAATTACAATAAAACTAAGGGCTTTTCTTCCACACGTCCTCGATCTCCTAGATTTATTGGAAATATTACGATTTTTTTCTATTAAGCAGTCAAAATTATGATAGGCCTCGCCGTTCAACCAGTATTACAGGAAATAGCCAGCCACTACACTCGTCTTCATTAAATCAGTGCCATCTTGAAACGGAAGTGAATGGGAAAAAATCTTACAAACAAGTCTTTTGGACTTTATAGAAGATAACTTTATACTAAATTTCATAACAATCGTGAAATTGTGTTTGACCAAAACTACGCAACCAAAATTATTACGACTTTCTATACGGAATACGAGGTGTGTTCAGAAAGTAACGAGAATTTTTAAATTTCATGGGCTTGGAGAGTCCGATTGTAAAATAAAACATTTTTTTAAATGTTGGTATACATGCCCTTGAAGTATAATAAAACTTTCAGCTGTTTTCATTGTTGACTTCGTCTGTGACAGCCACTAAGGCTAGACTTGTTTTTATGAGCTCGGCGATTTTCGTTTGTTAAAAGAAATGGATCAAAGAATTTGTATAAAATTTTGCGTAAAAAATGGAATAGAGTGTAACAAAGTGTGTGAAATGTTAACAAAGGCCTATGGTGAGTCTGCCATGAGTAAAGCAAGAGTTTACGAGTGGTATAAGCGTTTTCAAGAAGGCCGTGAAGACGTTGAAGATGACGAACGCCCTGGACGCCCCGGCATAACAACAACCGATGAAAACGTGGAAAAAGTGAAAGAAATGGTTATGAACAATCGCCGAATCACAATTAGAGAGGTTGCTGATGATGTTGGCATATCGATTGGATCATGTCATGACATTTTTTCCAATGTTTTGTGTATGAAACGCGTGGCAGCAAAATTCGTACCAAAATTTTGAATTTTGAACAAAAACAGCGGCGAATGGAAGTTGCTCAGGAGTCACTAGATGAAGTCAACGACAATGCAGAATTACTGAAACGTATTATAACAGGTGACAAAACATGGGTTTACGGATGACGTCGAAACTAAGGCTCAGTCATCCCAGTGGAGGCATTCTGGCTCGCCAAGACCGAAAAAAAGTGTGGTCGAACGTGAAGGTTATGCTCACTGTGTTCTTCGATATT
Organism: Callitettix versicolor; assembly: GCA_022606455.1. Lineage (NCBI taxonomy): Eukaryota > Metazoa > Arthropoda > Insecta > Hemiptera > Cercopidae > Callitettix > Callitettix versicolor. The sequence continues at coordinate 58,967,962 of CM040184.1, forward strand.
AATGGCATAGTGCATCATGAATTCCTGCCACCAGGTGAAACGGTCAATAAGGAGTACTACCTATAAGTTCAACGCCGTTTGCGTGAAGCAATCCGAAAAAAAACGCCAGAATATGTGGAAAAACAATTCATGGCTTTTGCACCACGATAATGCACCAGCTCACACTTCATTGCTTGTTCGTGAATTTTTGGCCAAAAACAGTACTGTAACGAGGCCCCAGCCTCCATATTCGCCAGACATGGTTCAGTGTGATTTTTTCCTATTTTCAAAAATAATGAGAACCTTAAAGGGCCGTTGTTTTACAGCCGTAGATGACATGAAAACGCATCGCTGAAAGAACTAAAGGTTATCTCAAAGATCGAGTTTGAGAAGTGTTTCGAGGATTGGAAGAAGTGCTGGCACAAGTGCATAATCTCCAATGGGGACTATTTTGAAGGCGACAACATCAATGTAGAAGAATAAATAAATATTTTGTTTAAAAAATTAAAATTCTCGTTACTTTGTCGTTACACCTCGTATATTTTTTATACGGAAAATGTAAATGCAAATAAAACACTGTTTCAAATATCTGCTAATTGGTTGTACATATGATTTTAAGTTCAAAATATTCACATCTTAGTTATTTTAAGAGGAAGTTGTGTACTTTAAACTGCATTATGTAACTTTGGAGAAATACTAAAAGTTCTCAAAAAATGTAACTGAAATTATTCATACTTTGTTGTTAGTGTAGCGATCAGTATTCAATATTCGCATAGTACCTTAACATAAATAGCAATTACAGGAACGTTTATGAAATAAATGAATTGTTTATAGTCAGATTAAATTAATCGTTCAGTTTTGGAATGTCAGGTTTTAAAGTTTGTAATTGGAAAAAACATTTTTGTACAATACAGTATAGATATTTATTTGCCGCGCTAAATCGTACAATATATTTATATTTTTACTTTTCTCAAATATCGCTACGAATAGTACGTGTTAAGCTGTGATTATAACGGAAACAATAGTTATGAAATTACGAAAATGTTTGACAGTCTATTTTGGTTCACACTCTAATTTGTATTTTCTGCAATTTAAAGAAATTAAAACATCTTTAACATAGCAAAAAGAGAATGTTTCTGGAGTAAGTTAGACATAAACTGTATAACTCGCAACACAGTGATGGTTGAATTCTTTCTTTTTTTATTATTAATTCAGATGGAATTGATGTATTCTAATGTAAGTTTCTATGTAGCGCTTTAGTTTTTACTTTATAAGCTAGTTTTGTAAGTTTAGCTCCTGAGCACAGTGAAGTTTTTCTTCACTCTTTCAGGAATATGTATCTCCTCAATGGTGAGATGTATTTTATGCTAAATAAATAAATACGAGAAACGTCCACGACAGTAACTTGAATCGAACCTACGACCTTGCGCTCGAACTGTCTGTTGTCAGGCTAGAAGGTTTTGTGTTACTCTACTTTGACCTAGTAAATGATGAAATGAAAACCAATACATTATTACACCTTACAGAAGTCGCTCCTTAATGGTGACCGCAGATATAGTGACGTCATTGTGGTGATGTAGACATTATGTGATCACTGATGACAGAATGAGAACGTGTGTCCAGCAAAGTAAAACAAATAGAATTGCTTCAAATAATCTCAAATATTTTCTATACGGAAAATGTAAATGCAAATCAAACACTTTTTCAATTATCTGCTAATTGTGAACATACTAGTGATTATACATATGATTTTAGTACGGCTAACTGGAATGCGATAAAGATTATCTGATAAACTACAATAGTTTTATCCCAATTGGTTATATATGGTCATACTTGTCACGAACGTATTTCATGAAAGACTATACAGTTTTGCACAAATCATGGACATCTCTATCATAAAATATTTTTATGTAAGTCCTACCACAACCTTAATATGTGTCACAAAACCTTTTCATTTAGGTCCTACATTGTTTTACTTCATGTACGATGTATACAGATACATGTCACAAAACCTCTTTGTGTTACTTTCATAATGAAAGTTCTACAGTTTCATTTTCTAGGAGACCGCCGTAGCTCAGTCAGTGTGATAGTGTGCAGTTCGCACGTCCTCTGACCTGTACGCAGGTTCGAATCTAGTTATTACCAACTTCATTAATTTAATTGGCTTAAAAGTGTAAAGATGTTAAGCCACACAAAAAAAATGTTGTCTCAATCTCTTATTTTTTTACAACTATGAAACCAATCTCTTATTTTTTTACAACTATGAAACACAACCGTAGTATATAAGGCCTACGCACTTTTTTCTCAATGCGTTATTACTGATCATAATAATATGTGTCACCAAACAATCTAATAAAGGCCACACATAGTTTTTCCTCAATGGGATATTATTGAAAATAACAATATATGTATCACAAAAGAATTTAAAATAGGCCATACACAGTTTCTCAATGAGGTATTTTTCAATATAACAATATATGTTTCACCAAACAATTTAATATAGGTCATACATAGTTTTTCCTCAATAGGGTATCATTGAATATAACAATACATGTATCACCAAACAATTTAATATAGGCCATACACAGTTTTTCCTCAATGAAGTTTTTTTGAATATAACAATACATGTATCACCAAACAATTTAATATAGGCCATACACAGTTTTTCCTCAATGAAGTTTTTTTGAATATAACAATATATGTTTCACCAAACAATTTAATATAGGCCATATACAGTTTTTCCTCAATGGGATATTATTGAATATAACAATATATGTATCACCAAACAATTGAATATAGGCCATACACAGTTTTTCCTCAATGAAGTTTTTTTGAAAATAACAATATGTGTATCACCAAACAATTTAATATAGGCCGTACACAGTTTTTCCTCAATGGGATTATTGAATATAACAATATATGTATCACCAAACAATTTAATATAGGTCATACACAGTTTTTCCTCAATGGGGTATTATTGAATGTAACAATATATGTATCACCAAACAATATAGTATAGGCCGTATACAGTTTACACGAACTGGTAATTTATGAAAACCTACTTCAAAAGAACCATTTTAAATACCCTAATAAGAACCTTTACCACTTATTTGCGGATACGTGTAACAAAACCCTACGGCCTACACAGAGGACCTGTCCTTAATCTGTTATTAATTGAACAGCTACGTCACAAAACCTTTTTATGACACAGTTTTGGCTTAATAAGTCGTTTACGGACTTCTATGGCATAAAACATTTTTTGTTTTTTAGTCTCATCCGGTTATTTTTCAATTTTATTTCTTTATTATCTTTTTTTACATCAGTGTCGAGAAGCCTTTTCTTTGTACGTCATGCACAGTTTTATTGCACTCGGTTGATTATGAATATATATTTCAAAATAATTTTGTATATTAAATCTTGTTATGAAAACGTAAGCAGATTTAAAATAAATTTATTTTTTCCTCTAAAAACAAAGTAAGTGCTTACTTAAGTTATATAAATTACGTCTCACCCCTATAAATTATTTAAGAAGGTCGATGCACGAAACTTTCTAATGAATTTTATCACAATTGGTTATTTTTGGACATCTGTATCACAATACAGTCTTACATAAACTATTTAGGTATTTATCTTAATAAGAAAGGTTTTATCTCGAATAGTGCATTAATATTTCTTTTTATCATACGTTTTTCTTAGTCAAAATTATATTTTTCTAATTAGTCCTTAATTAGAATCAAATCTGCCGTTATTTTCAGAGAATTTTTTAAATATCAGCTTTTAAGCACTAGACATTTGTGTCTAAATTTATTATAAAGGTTAAAAATCTGATGTAGGCCTAAAAGTTATTTTTTATTAATAATATATTCTATATTAATAATTGTTTACTACAGTTTATAATCCGATATTTATGTTATATACGGTATTTCAATAATCAGCTGATTTTATTATTAAAGTTGATTCTTTACATGTCAAACGATCAGCTGTTTCCGTGTTTTGTTATTAGTAAATACGGTATCGTCTTAATAAAATACAGATGATTGATTCAGTATATGTCCGGAAGAATTATCTAAGATACAACAGCCAAAAAAAGATTCTTTTAATCATAACGTTTCATACATTATATAATCGATCTCGAGCAAGGGAATTACTAGTCATCTTTAATTTTTAAAACAAAATATTAGAAATTTAACATTAGTTCAGCTCAAGGACGGATTAAATGGGAGGGTGAAGGGGTGGTCACCCCTGCCGAGGCACAAGAAATAAAATCAAAAAATGTAAAAGATCCTTCAAGGCCAATGAGTGATCCGAAACCCGTCGCATTATCCCGACCATAACTTCCTGTGTACATGAAATTTTGTCTGTATGTACGTACATATGTACGTTTATGCACATTGTAACCCTTATAATGAGGTTAAGAACGGGGTTAATAAATTAGATTTTTATGTTGGTTCTCTCTTCTCTTCTGTGTTAACTGCAACAGCAGAATGATCTTTTTCGATCAAAACTAACGAGGACGAAGGATCAGCGTTAACGGTAAGAGTAAAGCAACGGGAAATAACTGTGGCTATGTATATATATATATATTACGGACAGAAATATTGAGAAGATATATATATATATATAAATATTTATTCTATATATATATAAATAAAGATGTAAATGTATAAAACTTTAAAGATCCGATTGAAAATGTAAAGAAGAAAAATCATTTTTTTTATTTGTTTTAAAATGAGTAAAAACTTGTAAATAATAATAAGCTAAGAAAAGAATTGTAAAATAAAAATCTAAAACAATTAAGTGATTTTCTTTCTAAAATGAAGCAAATTTTTACACTTATTTTATATCCTGTTATAAGTCTCAAAACAGCTTAACAGTGCTAGGTTTTTAAGGTAGGCTATTATTTCAAAAATTTTCATCCCCCAGGAAGGCTCTCTTGTAAGTTGAATCATCCAACTAATATCCCCCCAACAAAATTGCATTAATCCGTCAGTGGTTCAGCTTCTTGAATGCGGTACCTATTATTCACAATCTATTATAATTTTGTGTTTTCAAAACCTTACATGCAAATTCATTTTCTTATTTCATATAGTCTTGTTACTCATTCTATAACAAATACCACGGAACATCTTTGGAACTGGATAACATCTACATTTACAAATTACGCAAAACTTTCTAAGCAAATACCAATACGGTACCATATGGTGAGGTGACAGCGGCGACGGGAAAGCAGTCGGACGGGCCACTCGATGACCCGGGGTCCAGCAACTTTCTTCCTGCAAGGACTCCTACACAGTAAGTAAAGCAGACATTGGATACACTACTGACCGCGGCCCAGATGTCCGATCAATCCCACTTTCATCTGCAATTAATGAAGTGACTGCAGAAATCCTTGTTGATGCACAGCCGACCTCCTATCCTCTTATCTGTGCCTGTCATTGCCGTGGTAAGGTGATTATTTACGAATTAAGTTTATTGCTATAAGTATAAAAGCAATTGTTTATTTATTCGATCTCCCTCTGACAGTCACCCATAATGACTTAACGTTAAGTACAGAGGATGAGATATACCAAATTAAGGAGTAGTAATTAATATTTTACAAAGCACTACATTTTTTTTTATTTTACTATTGTTTCAATTAAGGATGAGTATTTTTAACATTTTTTAAACGGTAAGAATAAAGCAACAGTAGTAATCTCGTGTCGAAACCACGACCTTGAGGTGCGCAATAAAGAGACGCAGCAGACTGACAGTGTTTTTGTTTTAAAAAACAAAACAAATAAAGCAACAGAGGTGAATAACGTCTCTCTAAAATACACTCTTGCCACTCTATAGACAGAAAATATTTTTTCGACTCAAAAATTAAAAGTAAATTTTAATTAATCTTCAAGTCAAAAGACTGTTTCGCAACTTTTAGATACAAAAAATGTTTTTACTTTAACCCTCCTTTCCATATAAACACTACAATTTTTTATATCAGCTTAAGTTATTATTATACACGTACGGTTAAAATTTGATCAAAATTTAACGGACGTTTTGGAAGTCAGGTTTTTGTGTTGCGATAGCTTCAAACCCGATAATTTTTCAGGGAATTACAAATATGTGCTAAATTTGTGTGATATTTTACACCATTTATTTTGTTATTAAAAGTGCAAACTATTTAATTTTGTTCTTTCTAAATCAATCTGAAAAATATACCGAATCGTTTTAAAATTTCTGAACTTTGAATTTTAAACATTTATAACAACTAATTAAGAACCATCCTTGTTCAAATTGTACTGTTTTGTTTTACCATCGGCCTAGAGGCATGGTTTATCCAGCTGAATGTTATGACTTTCATGAAATCTCTTGAAATTTTCGTAAAGATCAATATTAAATGTTTTGGCCTACGATTTGTTGTCTATACCGCGTGTGTTCTATTATGTATTCCGTAAAATGGAATTTTTAAGGTTATGTCAACTAGTAAGTATGCTATACGTATTTGCGAAAAAGTTATACGATTTGTCATTTAATATGTACTTTATAAGTAGAAAACTTTTTTTGCAAAGGAAATTAATTGTTAACTAGCAATACAGCCAGAGTATTTGTACTAAAAAAATATTACATATAATTTATCAAATTTATTCAATAGATTTAAAGTTGTTTTTAGAACAAAACACATCAAATCACAAAAACAGATCTACTTACTTCACGATATAGAAACAATGATAATGTGGAGGTTATGTTGCACAAAGAAACTGAACAAAACGTCAGTCAGCTGTTACAATAATATCACATGTTCAATTTGTTCATATAATACAACTACCATAGGTATAGTACCAACGTAATGTCAACGGTAGAAGCTATGCAATTTTAGAGGCTGTTTTATTTTAAAATACAACTCAAAAAGTGTGGGAAAATATTCTTAAAACACATAAAACATTTTTTACAAAATACTACTATAAACTTCTTGTAAAAATTAGTTAAAATGCACCCAATAGTTGGCAGAAAATAAAAGGTTTTTGAAGTGACTACTTCTTATGGTGGGGTATGGATGTATGTTTTGTACGGGAAAAATACAGTTTGCCGTTACGCATCAAGCTCTTATATATACAGCATATACATATATACTACTTTTTATGGCGGGGTATGGATGTATGTCTTGCACGGGAAAAAATATATTTTTAAATGTATTTTTGAAGTGAAAACTTGTATGTTCGCGCCATTATATTACTTACCCAGTCCAACTTAATTATTTAGTTTTGTGTCAAGTGTTAACTGTGTAACAGTGATGTTTTATACGTTTATTATATATTGGTAGGTGTGAATAATAAATATTTAAATTATTAAATTAAATTATTTAAATTATTAAACGCCATTATACTACTTACCCAGTCCAACTATATTTAGTATTTATTTTTATGACAAGTGTTAACTGTGTAACAGTGACGTTTTATACGTTATTATATATTGGTAGGTGTGAATAATAAATATTTAAATGCCATTATACTACTTACCCAGTACAACTGAATTATTTAGTATTCAGTTTTGTGATATGTGTAAACTGTAGGCTACAACAGTGATGTTTTAATAATATTTTATACTTCTTAATATAATATTTTAAATTTGAAAGTTTATGTTTGTGTTTTTGTTTGTTATTCAATCACACATTAACTACTGGATCGATTGAGATGAAATTTAAAATTAACATGGTTTGGGTACCTGAGATGGACATAGATGTATTTCCGTTTTAAAAATCTGAATTCCTGTTATTATTTATTATAAAATTATTGTTTATAAGCTTACATTTGCAATGATTTTAATTGAAACAATCTTATAATTCCTAACAACCTGCCTTTCCAAATTAAAATATTGAGTTTCATTGAGGTTGGCATTTACAATGGCAATTAATAAGTCACAGGGTCAGATATTAAGAGTAGCAGGAATACATTTGGGACTCCGTGCTTCTCCCATGGTCAGTAATAGCCTATTCTAGTGTCGAGTAGCAAAAATCTATGTCTTGGCAAAAAACCATAAAATCATATAATATTGTATTTAGAAATATATTAAACTGAAATGAACGTACTCATGATTTTGATAATCGACTATAAATTTTATTACTTACATTACAATTGCGGGTGAAGCCGCAACGGGTAACAACTAATTAAATCATAATAGTGAAAGAAGTATACAGTCAGGCATGCCAAAAGAAGTAGTCACTTTTGTCGGCCAGTCCCACGACTGCCTACATTTTTTTAAAGATCAGTGCATTCTTTATGATGGATTTTTTTTTGTTTTTTCACCCACAAATCATTTAAAACGTAAGACTTCCACAATTATTTGCAAATATGCATAGTTACACAGTTAATGGTTTTCAGTGGCACGACAAATATTAAAATCAGTTCTGTAAAACTCTAGGTTTACTTGTACAAGCTACAACTCCAATGTCAAATTAGTATATTTACTGATGCGGTGTTGTCATGTTCACTTAAACTAACTGATCTTGTTTCAATATTATTTCAGTTAATTGAGGTTACGTTTATTGCCATGTTTATAAATAAATAACCGATAATTGTCAGTTTCAACTATACCGTTCGGTATTTGGTTTGTGTGTTTGTTTGTTGAGCAGTTTTAGCCTAACCTATTGACCGATTGTTTTGAAATTGTTATAGAAGTACTTTTTATAAAGCCCGAAAGACGTATATGTAACATTTTCTTCCAATTGTACTACTTTTGTTTAGAGATGGACATTTATGAATTAACGATAACTAGTGTACGCAATTTTAATGAAACATATGAGCCGATTGTTTTAAAATTTGGTACGACGGTAGCGTGTATAAAGACGTATGTATAATATATTCGTTTCCGTTTCAAGATGCCGCGCTCTGATTCAACGTTGAGAGTGTAGTTGCTGGTTACTTCCTGTAATACTGGCTGAACGGCAAAACAATTTAACTACTAATAACAAATGTACCATTAATCTGTATTTCATAGTATATCGTAAATCATAATGCATTTTAATTTTTAATATTGCAAGTTATGTATTCTGATGTACAAACAACTAAAGTGATTATTGTAATGAATTTTGTTTAAATTATTAACAAGTTTGGTAACACTATTGTATAGCTTTATATTTGTTAGAGGCCATGAAGCTGCAGGCTACCATAGTTATAGCATTACTTAAACAACAATTATTAAAATAACAGATTTCTTACAACGGGCCTCCTCGTAGAGTGTTCACATGGAAATCAAAAGTACTGCTTCGTCCACGTCCATCCAGCCGCAGGGCGCACTCCCCTCCGCCCTCTGAGGGTACAAACTGCACGGCACTCGTTGATCTGATTACTGTAGCTACCGTCGCCCCCAACAGGGCTATACTGAAACAAAAATATAAACACGTTTACGTTTGCTTTTCTGCGAAATTACATTTGTAGTTTTGGAAAATTCTAGTTTACTTGAATATCTCTAAAAGTAAGAAATAACTAAGATCACTAGCTGCGCTTGCGCACTCAGTTATGTATAATAGCAAAACGCAGCTGCCACGATGGAGACGAATTTACTAAAAACAAAATGATACGATTTAATAAAACCACATGTACAGACAATTAATTTGTGAACATTAAAAATGTATGTATTCACTTGACATTAAAAATACGAAAATGTAGTGTGATTTTCTCAAAATTCATACCTTTATCTTGGATTTTTTGAAAAACTGATTTGATTATCGTAACCAGCATTAAAATTTGCATTTTAAGTTTTTTTAAAATTTCATTGAAAATAAACTTGACCGCCTTTTTGGTTAATATACATTAAAATTGAAAATATTTTCACAAACGATTAAAGTAAAAAAAACTTGTACTTTTCAATGGTCCATCGTTTTAAAATGGTTGGATGATTTTTACTGAGTAACTAGCTCGTCCAACCTGTTTCTAAAATCAATTAATTTTTGCGCCAACTTTGAATCAAATAATATTAAACGACTTGAAAACGTGTCCTAAATATCATGATCGGTATACATTTCATGGACCCTATGATGACCGCTTTATTTGAGCATATTTTTCAATGAAAACTCGTGGATATAAAAAGCTTGCTTAAACCAACATATTATTAACTTTAACACCTCACACCCCACTTTGGTTTAAAAATAAAACAAATCTAGTGTTAATAAGACACTAAAAACAAATATACAGCATATAATACATAATATATATATTATATATATATATACACCTATAAAAGCCCCCACTTTGGTTTACCCCGAATAGGGCTTGGCAAACAAATCATATCGTCTGCATTAGCCCAAGTTAATAAACAAAAAAAAAAAAAAAAATATATATATATATATATATATATATATATATATATATATATAAAATCACGTGTGTGTTTGTGTGTGTGTGTGTGTGTGTGTGTGTGTGTGTGTGTGTGTGTGTGTGTGTGTGTGTGTGTGTGTTTATGTGCGTGCACGCTTGTATGTGTATGTATGTGTGTGTGTGTGTGTGTGTGTGCGCGCGCGCGTGTATATGTGTGTATGTGTGTGTGTGTGTGTGTTTGTGTGTGTGTGTGTGTGTATGCGCTCGCGCGCGAGCTTGTGTGTGTATTTGTGTGTATGCATGTGAGTGTATGTGTGTGTGTGTGTGTGTGTGCGCGCGCGTGTATATGTGTGTGTATGTGCGTGCGCGATTGTGTGTGTATGTGTATGTGTGTGTTTGTGTGTGTGTGTGTGTGTATGCGCTCGCGCGCGAGCTTGTGTGTGTATTTGTGTGTATGCATGTGAGTGTGTGTGTGTGTGTGTGTGTGTGTGTGTGTGTGTGTGTGTGTATGCGCTAGCGCGCGAGCTTGTGTGTGTATTTGTGTGTATGCATGTGAGTGTATGTGTGTGTGTGTGTGTGTGTGTGTGTGTGTGTGTGTGTGTGTGTGTGTGTGTGTGCATGTGTGCGCGTGTGCGCGTGCGTGCACTTGTGCGTGCGTGTGTTACGCCATTTACTCATTGCAATTTGTTGTATAGGTCTAAAGTTAATGGTCTGTCTAATTACATCCAAACGACCTTTTAGAGATTCAAAGCAGTTGATTTTACAATTAAGATAATACATGAACCAGAGCTGCTTTCTCCGGTAATGGTCGCATTTCTTGCGCCAAGACCGAAGCAAGTTCTGCCGGTGACCTTACGCCTCGCCTGCACGCCTTGCCAGAACGGATCTTCCACTTAGTTACTCCTTTCTCTAGCGCCTTCGTTTATGATATATTAAATGCATTGAACGATCATCAATAGGTTCATATAAATACTTAACTTTGTAGGTTTGTCTCTTGTGATTATAGATTGTTTAGAATTATATTGATTCGCTTCCTCATTGCATTTTTACAGCACAAACACAGTGATATTACTTTCTAAAAGTAGTAATTGTTGGCTTCATAAAATACTCAATATTATAGAGTAACAATTTATCTTATTGAAACCGCTTACTGCATGTTTAGGCCTAAACACAATGCAATTGACTAGACTTGTGTATTTGATAATGTCTGTAGATTTGTAGTTCTTGTTTAAGTTTCTTTTTTTAAGTGAATACGTATTATATCTCGGTATAAAATTTTTGTAAATACAGTAAAATGAAAGTGACATGAAGAAACAGCATTAATATAAGAAAAAGATTTACGAATAAGCAAGAGTGAGTTTGACAGTCAATTTAGGCAGTAAATATATTTATGAAAGTCGCATAATCCACCGCTATCTTGCGGCGGTATTTACAGTTAACGTATTGTCCATTGCTTACAGAATACATTGTTCATTTAACAGTTTAGTAAAACGTTGTAGGCCTAAAAAGTGTTTCAATTTCGTGAAAGTAAGTGTATTAATTTATCTTCATAAATATTACGTGGCGTGAATTGTTTAATTTCAATTGTATAAACATAAATAAAATATTATCTAACTACGAGTATTAACTTTACCCTCAACTGATTAAAAATATAAATATTTGTAGGTTAGGTACAAAAATATAGCATATTTTTATTAAGAAATATTCACTTCCACTTGGCGTAGTGTCGATATACATACAGTTTATTATTTTTATTATTTTTATTGTATATTTATAACATATTATAAGTCTATACTTTAGGCCAGTTAGACTAATTAGGACTTGATATCGTTGTTAACGGAAGGGGTAAAAAGTTTACGGCAGTAACTCCAGTCCCGAGACTACGACCTTGAAGAACGCAGAGGCAGACAGACCAGTCGCTTAAGTTTGAGCAAAATCTGTTGAATCGATTTTGAGAAATTGAATTGATTTTCTTGATAAAGAAATGTGAAGAAGTTTTTTTTCAATATTTGTGCACTATTTACTTCCTTCGTTTTAACCTATAAAATTTTACAGTTCTTGTGAATTCTGGTTTACATATTTTTTTACACATTCCCGAAATAACTTCAGTTGTTAATAGAAAGAACACAGTTAACAGTATCACCACGGGGGGTGAAAGTTTCGCTATTTTGGACGGACGTGATGGAAGTGTTCCACTTGGCAATCTACGACGGAGACATCTTTGGCACAAAATGTAGACTTTCATCGCCGTCGTCACGTCTTTAGTTACAATTGGAATTGCATTCTTTGATACGATTTCAATCTGTGTCCAGACTGTTCCGTCTTTACATTAAAGTGAATCGAATCAAATATTAAGTAGAGTGAATCCGACGGCTCCATCTTGTCGCAACACCAATCAATAAAGTCACAATGAAATATTTATGTGAAGTATTTAAAATTTATATCTGATGTATACACGTTTTTCTCATTTAAATTGAAAAATGTATTATTTGGTTTAAAACGTTTTTAAATTTAGATTATCAACGGCTTATAGCAAGTAGTCACAAGAGTCAATCTTTCCAAATCGCATTCATTGGTTTTCCCCGGTTGCATGTTACGACCCCATTTCATGGAATATCAAAATATTTTCTTTCATGCGATAATAAGTATTTCAAGCCAGTACTGTTTCTTTGTATAATGCTGTTTAACTGTAGAATTAAATTGGGGGTAATATAAATTGTGAACCATTTTTACTTTTTAATAAAGATATTTTTAAAGTATGTTTTCAAAAATACCGTATTTTTTAAATAAGACAATTTGAATTACTAACTTTATTGCCTTAAAAATTTACCCAATTTTTAAAAAATTACCAAAACGTAACTGCCCAAAAATATGGTTTAGAGTCGATGCAAACCGGACATTTAACATATTTTTCTCAAATTTTTATTAAAGAAATAAAATAAATCAGTGTTGAAAAAGTAACAAATTTGCAATTGCATAATGTATCGTGACTTTTTTCGCTTTGGAATACTATTTAACCGTAAATTTCTTTTACTTCATATTTGGTAAGATGACTTGAGTTGTTTATCTTCACATGATGAAAATTTTAAACTTGTCGGAAGTTTCAGTGATGGATTTTCAGTGGCATGTTTTGTGAAGTGTTTTTTTACCATAAATATGGAATCATTTTTATCCTAATTTTAAGAATACGACATGGAATACGAAATAAAATATGTTAATAATCAATTAAGTATAGAATAATATAAAAGTTTTAAAATTATTGAACACTTAAAAAATTAATGATTCAATATAAAACAAAATTTTAATTAAGAACATTTTTGACGGTATTTTAAAATTTTGAAATACGTTTTAATTTCACACAAAATTAAGGAATTGTCTTCATTGAAAGTAGACTGTTAGAACAACAGTTACAATACACTTACATTTGAATACATAAAATAATTCTTCGCAAAATCCTATTCAACAGACAGTGAGAAAGTCTACTTTCTCCAGCAAATTAATTTACCGCTGTAAAATACCTTTGGCTTCACTTGTCATTTATATGTGAATCAATTACGAAACGACTTGTCATCAGTGTGACGTCATCGTGTTTCAACGCCTAGTTTACTTTATAACGAATGGCAGTAAAACGTATTCGAGTTTGAACACTTCCATAAGTATTTTTAAAGGCAAATAAAATTAGTAGATATATTTAAGGCGAACTAAATACAGTCTGATGTAATAACAACAAAATAAAATTCCAGAAATATTATGTTATCGCAAGGAGACTGGCAACATACTCTGTCCTTGACTTGTATTATTAAGGAACATCCAGACGATAACAACTCTAGGAATGGATCCTTTGCTTGGTCACAACGGTGGATGCGCTAACCGTAGTTTTCCTTGACCGTACTTTCAAATCTTCTTGACACAGATCGTAAAACCAGGACCTGAATACCGTCAATAGAACAGGCTACCCTTTCACGTTCCCACTACCGTCAGTTCGTTACCGTTTTCGCGGATCCAAAAGCAAACACCAAGAGCAGACCTTGTGGGAAGACGAGGCACGACAGCAATTTGTTTAATTGAGGTCTCGGCTCCAAGCGACCATGACCACACCGACAAACCTCTTCCATGAATGACTGATTTGTTCCCAGTGAAATTAGTCACACATTTGCTTCTCTGACGTGAGTGGAATAGGAATTACACAACGGAGGGTCGTTTCAAAGTAGTTTAAACGTTAATTTTTAAATGAAATTTAAGTGTATACGTTAATGAAAATTGTAAACTAAAGTAAGTTACGAATTGACTTTGGAATTTTTAGCAGCCATTATTTTAAATTGAATTTTTATTTAATCTTAAACGGAACTTGAATTTAGAAAAGACAAACAGTGTTTAGGAAAAGTAAACGGGTTGCTTAAACTATTACTAGCGAATTTTCATTAAAGAAAGAGTTTCAGCTGCTATCATAGTTTGGAAACTTGTAATCAAAGCCAATCTGACCTCTAGATCTCTTTTTGAAGACTTGTTAAAATTTTAATATATTCTGAGTGTAAAATATTTATATTTCTTTGTATTTTTTACACCTTAACGTTTGTAATTTTGGTGCATTACTATTCAAACTTGGTGCAATATATGATTGAAAAATCACTTGTAGTCTATAAGTTTGTTACGCACCAAAAACATTTAACTTTTTTTAAATTACGGTCATTTTAAATCTTAAAACACCTTAATTTTTATATATTTTTTTCGAAATCTCATTTTATAATCGTAATCAACGCGTATATCTGTACAAATTAGGTCTTTAAAAGTTTTTCAATTTAATTGAAGGTTAATATTTAAAATCCTAAATCATGCATATTTTGACGCTGTATATGACGGATAAACCATCTTTTTAAATAATGAACAATAATTAACAATAATAAAACAAAAAAATATGTGAGAACTTTTCATTAATCACGTCATTAAAACAACTACGTGCAACTATTATTTTTATTGTCTTTAGTTTAAAATCGTGCTGACAAAAATTATTGAACGAGCGAAACGAGGTCTCCGTTTCAACTCGACCGTTTGACATTTGTTTTCACGCAGTTTTGGCTAAAAGCATTGGACCGATTGTTTTAAAATTTGGTACGAAGATACTTTGTATAAAGCTCAAATGATGAATAATTTGTAGCATTTTTTAAGTATTTACTTCCGTTTCAAGATGGCGGCCTGTGATTTAACAATAACGAGTGAACGCAATTTCAATCAAACGCTTTGGCGGATTGTTTTGAAATTCGAAACGAAGGTAACTTATATAAAGCCCGAAAGACATGTACAAGGTTTTTCCCATTTACTTATGGTTGGTTGTGATTGTAGGTTGTGGTTATTTCCTGTAATACTGGCTGAACGGCAAAACATAATTTTGACCGTTTCATGGAGAAAGAGCATAAAATTTCCAATAAAGTTGGTCCAGTAATATTTTTCGTAAATATTACGGTACCGGTTAAATTGGCGGAAAAGTTACGAGCGCTGTTGTGGAGCGCTCTGTATATCAACTGAGAATACACTGCGAGGTCTACTGTTCTACTAGTTGAACTACTAGTGGTACCACAAACATGTTTTTGTAACACCTACACTTGCGAGCTGAGGAAATTGCTTCCGAAGGGGCAGAGAGGCGAGGAAATGTGAAACATTACCAGTTTCCACAGAAATAACTGTACTAGTCGCGCTAAAAACATTATCTTTTTTTTGAAAATAAACGTTCTCATGATCTCTTCATTCACAACCAAGCCGCCTCGGTGGTCTAGTGGATAGCGTACTAGGCTTTCACCCCGAGGACCCGGGTTCGATTCCCGGCGAGGGCTTCATTTTTTGCTATAAATCAAACGTCTGCATTCATGATCACAATAGTCGGACGTTAAAAAAAAAAAAATTATTCACAACCTGCGACTCCCAGTGTCAGTTCATTCCTCTAACGGTCTAGCATTTTCAGTTTTATCTTTTTACAATTTTCTAATGTTTCTTTTGCTTTAAGTCGGGTGCAGTTAGTGCGCAGTTAATATTTTTAGGACGAGTAATATATTGATTTACTCGTCAGTAATAATCCAGTGTGAGCCGTATTCCTCTCGGAAGCAACCTCGTTAGCTCGCAACATTAGTTCTGCAAGTGTACTTTCCTTCAGACAAATTTTAGTTAGGGAAAGTAAAGAATTTTGTTTTGTCCTACATGTGTGTTTTTCATTGTTTTTAAAGTCTTTTTCTAATTTATTTTAAATTTTGTATTTAAATACCACTAATTATTTCGATAACAAACGATGCCGCTTTTGTATTTAAAAGAAATGCGTTGTTTTTGATTAAATTGATAAAACAGAACTCTTGTAACTTTGCCTTGTCCTGATATTTTCCGGACAGTTCCCTGCAAATATTATAAATTTGTACCCGACACATAATTCCGCTATTCCGCCTTTCACTTGGCCGTGAGACGGTTGTTTTGCGTATTTTCTCGCGCGCTCAGACGGATTTTTGTGCGTGATTTTATTGGAATACTTTCACGGTCGTTACGTCACCATTATGACATACAGGAAGACATCTTCATCGGCCAGTTACTTTCAAACAAATCCAACAGAAAAGTGTTTATAGATTCTTCACAAGTAACTCGTGGTTACAATACTGATTACGAATTGCATCGTACTTTGCGACAAGCAATCTAATATTCCAGTAACACTAGGAAATTAAAAAACTACACTAGTTCAAGACCCAAAACTGACCTTAATTTTTTTAAATGTATTATTCATTTTTTTAAATTTATGTATATAAATATATTGAATAATGAATATTTAAATTATAATTAATTATATTATATATAAAAACCCCGTCCAATCGAGCACAAAATTGTTTAGAATGTTTTTAGTTAAATACTTTTACACCTTGCACACTGTATATAAATAATTCCATTAATAAATATTTTTTGAATTAGTATCTTACGGTATTGCACTACATGGCCATCCCGGCTATCACAATTATTAGAGCATTAACGGTGGGTTAAATTGTACAAGACTGAAGTTTTATATTTATACGTGATGTAGATACCCGTTTCCTTTATTATCAGTTGTGTATAGTTGTAATTTAGCAATAAAATCAGTAACATAATTCGACCAATGCAAAGCAGCAAAAAGCAATATTTATTTCAATTTTTTTTTAATTTTCACTTCTGTCGGTCAGTCTCCCAACTGCCAAATCTTAAAATGGTTATTCCTAGTCACTGATTAAGGCTATCCATTCTTAAGAAATAAATACTTGTATCGTTGCCCTACCAAGTACTTGTACAATTAGTAAACATCGTTTTTTTTTAATTTAACTGCCAAAAATTAATTAATTTGTCGCCTCAGCTGTAATTTAAAATTAAAAGAAACATTTTTTACTAAAAAATTGTTTTTATTTGTATTGTTATTTACAAACTTCCGTGTACACACACACACACACACACACACACACACACACACACACACACACACACACACACACACACACACACACACACACACTTTGCAAAATGTTATTACAAAATCCATGGCGATTTCGTCAATGGTTGTGATGAGAAAAATTAAATTTTAAAATAATATAAAATAAAAAGATAATTTCAAGTGGTGTTACATTACTTTTATTGAAATGTCGCTCCATCCGGTCACAGAGACAGCTGTTTGTTACTATTAATATAAATTTATTTCAAACAAAGAATTTTAAATTTGATAAGTTTTTGTAGTTAAGAAGATAATGTGACTGCAGAGCTATTAATAACCGTTTACGTGCTGTTAGGTGTTGCCCGTGCTTATGACCTAGCGTGGCGCAGTGAAAGTTGTTCACTACGCTCGTCACTTTATTTACGTTATGTTTATCTCCGCGCTGCGTTACGCTACGTTATGCAGCATCCTTTTAATCTCGCCGACTTACCGGGCAACAATTAATATACTTCGCGAAAGGAACACGCATGCGCGCTACTATCCTCAATGCTTCCTTTAATTTAAAGTTTTTTAACTTCAGCAAGTTTTAACTTCCTTTAATTTCGGCCTACCATACATGGTTTATTTTCCCATCAAGCTTAAGTGAACAAGTATTTTGTTTTTCGTCTAAATAAAACAATATTAACATAAATTATTGTTGTAAACCTTTTACAGAAGGACAGTATATTTTATATTTAATGTTAAATGTACAAATTGCCAAACTAAATTGTTCTTTTCATAAAGTAATAATAGAATTGCTAATAATATCGCTACTGAAGCCATGTTGAAAACTAAAAAAGGTCATTATAAATTTTTAAACATTGTATTTTACCTCAAACTATTTAAATTTTGTATCTACTTTAGTTTGGACAATAATTTTAGTTTTACAGTAATAATTTTATGCGCTTGCCAATGGTTTTCTGGAAAATTTGTTTTTGGGGTAACTGGATGTTGGTGTTTAAGAGTTTTGGAGTATAAGCTACGTCACATGTTAAGAAAAATAAGCTTACGCTAAAATTGAAAACTAAAATTTATATAAGAAATACGTAGAGGAATACTTCGTTTATTTTCGTGAGACGTCGTGAACAAGCCACGCCTTGCTTTGTTTTTTCTCATTCGACGTAACCCCACTCAGCGAGGAATGCCCGTTTGCTTTTTAAATTACTATTTAAAAACAAAACTTTTGTTATATTTAGAATCGTGGTTTTGAAAATGTAGGTATTAAGGGATTTTTTGTTTGGAAAATCCATTTGGTAAATGTCATTACGCAAAAATTTAAGACCAAATTTACATACACAACATACGAACTACCACATTTTTTATTTTCCTTAGGCCACACCGAAAGAAGCCACGCCTTGCTTCGTTTCTCTCTTCCCCCCTTCACTCAGGAAAGAAAGCCCATTTGCTTTTTAAATTACTGTTTTTAAATGCTTTTGTTTCGTTAATATGAAGTGAAGCTCAATTTAGTTCTTTTCTCATATCTATTAAGTGACAAGAGTCTTTTGGCAACATGTCATTAAAAATAAAACAATAATTCGTAAACAGTTGGATTCGATAACATTTCTATTTTATAACAGAACTAAACTCACCAAGAATATGGTGAAAGAACACATGGTTGGTGTTTTAGCACAGTTTTAGTTGCTATACAACTTATTTATTTGGTTTAGCGTTGCACTATCGTACAACTGACTAATAATAACAAGGTTTGAGCTGTAACGCTAAAATAACTTTTGCTACTTTTACAATTTCAAACGTTTGCTCTATCTTAGTTCTTTTTTTCTGCTTGGAAAAAATTTATATTTTTGCTCAGTTTGTAAAAAATTATTAATCGTCCAATAATTTTTTTTTCAAAAAGACATAATTCCAAAAGCTAATAGAAAATTAATAATCGTGGTACGATGCTAACTAACGCAACAAGAAGTAAATTTTAAAAATATTCTTAAAAACATCAAAAAAATTTCTTAGGCGAAAATTTTTATATTTTTCAAACGAAAATACAAACATGAAAGATAGGGTTTTGTTTTGTTATTTTAAGGCGAAAAGCACATTGAGGCCATTATCGCCTCCCTAAATGTAAGTGTGAGTGTAAAAAGTTGAAGTCGTAAGTGAAGTGTTGTAAGTGTAAGTGTGTGTTAGACTCGGGTACCGCGAGGGACGTCTAAATCCTCTCAATAGGTGCAGCCAGTCCGCACCACCCTGCGGGTCGCTCATAAAAGATAACAAACCACTATTTATGTTAGGTTTTTCTTGAAAATTGTATTTCATTATTGAGTCAGAAAATATATAAATGAGTATTTTCAGTTTTCATTGAAATTAAATATTGGTAATACTAATGTAAGCTGAATACAGTAATGAAGTCAGATTGTTGATGATTTCGAAACTGTCAACCATATTTTGCTAGCTAATGAACTGGTTCAATTAATTGTTAAAACAATTTCAATTACAATCAGAACAAGAGTGTTTTAGAGATAATTAACAAATTTGATTCACGTGCTCATTTCTTGGATCCTGGTTTCACAATCCCAAATTACTACGTGGATGAATAAACTACCACTAACTTTGGTCATGGTGACATTTGTAGGTTATGAAATTCAAACATTGCATTTAAAAGTATTATACTGTATTTCAATATAACGATCTCTAATCAAACATACTAAATGAAAAATTGTTTTGACTTTTTCAAAATCAAAACATAATTAATAAAATTGCCTACTGACATTAAAAAAAACCTACAATTACATGTTATGTTTTCCTAATATGTATACGTGCAAGCACGTTGCATGTAATTTATCACAATTAGATATAGTTAAAACCCCGATTCCGGGTCAACTTTCTACGTCAAGTAACGTAAGGTGAGAAAAAATATAGAGACTTTTACCCAATCCTGTAAGGCACACCTACTTTAAAGTTATAATTAGGCTGCTTTTCTTAAAGGAAGAATTCCAGTAAAGTGAAACCATTGTTGCGAATTTCACAACCGGATCTCGCAACTGCCTGTTACTGTTACAACAGCATGATTAAAAATGTTTTATGTGAAATACTCGTTCCATATTTATATTCGTAACCATGCTACAGTTGCAGTTTAAGTGACAGTAAACGCTCCGTCTTCGCTGAACATAAAATGTTGACGTTACACGCCAGTCTTCCGTGACATCATGTCTGTCTCTTGGCGAAGGTGAAGCTTGCACGTCTACGTCGAGGATCACTGTCATTTCCTTTCTTTTGTAACTTTTAACGAATGCAGTACACATTTTTTTAATACTAAAAAATATAGTTTTTGAAAATATGTTTTAATAATTAGGATTATGACTTATTTTTCCGTCTAGTGGTCTATTTATTCACCTTGTAAAGGTTACTGTGGTTTCGAAACCTTACTGTTTCATCTTCAGGCCGTAATAAAGTTAAGTCGTTACAAAGTAAACAAAACATTGAAAACACAACTAAACACAATTACACGATTAAAATACAGAGGATAAATTTTGGTTTGGCAAATGATACGTGCAACTCTTATGTCGTTACATTCCGGACTGTAACATCAGGAATGTAACGACATACGAGTTACACGTATGTTTAACTTTGTGACGACCTCGACAGAGGGACATTTTATATTACGGCCTGAAGATGAAACAGTAAGGTTTCGAAACCGCGGTAGCCTTTACGAGCTGAATAAATAGACCACTAGACGGAAAAATAGGTTATAATCCTAATTATTTAATTATGTGGTTCGGTAGTTACGCTGCAATAATGAAATGTGTTTTAGATTTGTTTGTGAAGTAACGCCTTTATTTCATGCTACGTAGTTGTATTAATGAAGACATAACTCTAAAGGTAGTAACTAGATTTGAACCTCAGCATTTGTCTGAGCTACAACCATTCTTATTACCATTCAGCTCTGTAAATTAATGTTGCAATAAAGTCAAATGTACGCTCGCAAACACAATAACACAACTGTAATTTCTATAAGTTATTAATTTCTGAGATTACTATCTTTATCTTGTATTTGGAGTTTACAAAATATTAATATAAATAATTATATACATGAATGGAAGCAGATAATGTGTTTTATTTTTACAAAACAGCTGATTTTAAGCAACAGTTATTTCTTTGTTTTGTTAACTTTGAGGCAATTATTATTACTTAATTGCCCATCGACAAATTACAACGAAAATTATTTCTGAATAAACAACTTGTTTAATGTTAACACTTGAGATACCCGCAGGACTTATAATACCTTATTTAAGTGTTATTTCACAGGTATTTAATAGTTTAGAGCATCAGTAATCTTGTATGTAGTGTTTAGAAATTATATGAACAAAAGGCAAACTATATAAATCAAATTTCAGAGTGATATGTATTGATTGGAAAGTTGTTTGTATTTTGGGAAAAGCAAACAATTACAAGAAACGCATGATGACTAAAACTGAGAGGTGAAAGGGCAAAAAGAAAGTTGAAAGTCCGCCTGAAGGGTCTTCCAAAGTTTATCACTTTTTGATTGAAATAACATAACGTCCTTGTTCAAACAAAGAACTTTTATTACAAATGTGCATATAGGTGTTTTGTATCGTTAAATTGATTTCATACGTTTGTACACCTACTTGTTACTGTATAGCGGAATCGCTTTATGGCAAAAGGAAACATTAAAGTGTTTCAATTATAAGTTACTTCAAATGTTGCGTGGTTTAACTTGTAATAACTACTGACCGAGCTCAGAACTGCTTTCTTAACGTTATTATTGAAAACACACACGTCAACAGCAAAGCATCAATTAATTACAGTAATGTAAAAAGTAGTATACTTTGTAAAATTACTTTCGTATTTTTCTATATATAAGCTAATAAAATTAATGATTTTTTAATTTTATCCTTTAAGTATTTATTAATTTTGTAAAAGCAATTTTATTTAAAAGTACATAATGCTATACAATGTTTTATAATACTGTAACATCGAAACCTTTAAATAAAGTATTTTATAAAATTCTTGTTAATACAGTTATTTTCTACGTGATCGGTTACAGCTATAAGCGATAAAGCGACAGATATTGCAAGGAACTGAAGACTAAAGGATACGTGACTGAGAGTGGAGCGGGTTTTTAGGTTATCTCGGACTTCGTACTGCAACGGCGTTAAAGTCTTTAGAAAGCTACGACGGCATTATCATATCAGATGTGGTACAGTAAGACACGTACACACGCACGTATCAAGTTACTGTACTCGTTCAAGTCTTTGTTGCCGAAAAAACGATGGAAATTTTAATACGATATGCTTATTGTCGTGTTTTTGCGTTAGTTCCAAAGTAGGTGATTTATTTTTCTTTGTTGTTAGATTTAAAAAAATATTTTAATGATGTATTACTAAATAGTTTTACAGTATCATTTTGCTAAACACGTGATGTTTTTTATCTTTAATTGCATTAAAAATTGTCAATACAAATATTAATGTTGATATTTAAATTAGAAAAATTCTGTTGAAGTTTTTACAACTCGTAGAAATAAACACAATAATAGGTTGGTAGTACTGAATTTTACTTATCAGTTTTATTTTCAACCAGTTAAAAATCAGCTGTGTCTATTGTTGACCTAGTAATGTGTAATGATTAAGGTGCGTAAAGTTTATGTTGCACAATCAAGAATACACACTAATTGTTTAGATTAATTAGTATCACTGTAAGCTTTCTATCACTATTAAAAACATTTATACACTGAAAGGAATAATTACCTGCGTTAAATTAAAAATGATTTTGCAACTCAATGAATAATTTGAATTGCGTGTTAGTTTGTTTGTTTGTTTGTTAATATTGTAAAGAAATGGATAATATTATTACTTTCACGATTTAATAAGAATTTCGCTTTTTTGTTACCTTCAAAATTGCGGGACTGTAAGCATTTAGAAAAAAAATCAAAACTACTTAGCCTATACATAAGTGTATTTATTTTGAGGTTCAGTATCAATTTTGCTATGCCTATAAATCAGCATTTCTGTAACATACAGTAAGATTTTCTGTCCATGAAATTCGGCGTAAATTTTAGAGTCAATCATTTTTTTATCCTGTTCTTTTATAACTTATACTTAACACATGTAATCAATTTCATTGACCACTGTGGAGCCGCCTCGGTGGCCTAGTTGATAGCGTACTAGGCTTTCACCCCAAGGACCCGGGTTCGATTCCCGGCCATGGCTTGGCATTTTCATACGCTATAAATCATCTCATCGTCTGCATTAGCCCAAGTGTGCACAACAGTCGGACGTTAAAAACAAAAATATTGACCCCTGTGTACAGCTTGCAGATAACACATCTTTAGACATAACGAATAGATTGCTCTGATTTCAATGGTGCAAACAACTTTTGTAAGAAACGTTGAAAGAAGTCAATACGTTTAGTTATCTTGTTTACTAATCGTGACAAAACAGTTGATATGATCTATAATTTGAAGAATTATAATCACTTAAATCCAATTCTTAAAATTAATTATAGATTATGTATTTTATTAGACAGTAATCGCCAATCGAATTTGCACAGTTTATTTTCGCCCTTAAGAATTTTGAAAAAGTTGCATCAAGCGAATACTAATTGTATTAAATATGATAATTATAGACTTACGTTATGAATGCTTCATTTAAAACATGAAGTTATCTTTTTAAGTAACTCTTCAATAAATAATGTTTGTAGTGTGATACGTTTAGGAACCAAAAACGTATTAGAACTATTCAAGTTTTAAATAGGAAGGTATCCTGTAGAAGATCTTTTAAAACATTGTAAACTAAAAAGAATTTGTTTTATATTTTCTTGAGGCTATAAGCCATTGTTACAAAAAATGTCACGAACACAAGAAAACGATTCTGAAGAAACTTTTTTTTGTGCTCGTATCAATCTTATAATTAAACTACAAAATTATTTATTGACGAAAGTAGATTATACGAGATTGCACACAGTTAAAAGTTATTTACTTTGAATTTATTTCAGAAATAAAGGTATTTTTTTCAGAATTTCTTTTATACTTTAAAAATTATCAAATAAAGACTATTTATTGTATTTATTATCTTTTATTTTTTTGTACTTGTAAAATATTTTCTTATTTTTATTCTTCGACTTGGCCAAACTATTGTTTTATAGCCACTACTAAAAAATAAGCAAATGAAGCCATTTCTTTTTATAAAATATCCCCTCCTTCAAGCTACTGCACTGAAGGTTTCCAGTAACGTTTAGTGTACCAGTTGGTAAATTATAACATGATCTTTTGATGTTTTAAGGAACCATTCGTATTTTATGGTCACAATACGGTCATGATCACCTTCGCCTCGTCTTCGGCTGAAAGAAACAAGTTTTCCTTCTACAACCAACTCGCTACCACTACGAATTCCTGAAAACTTGTTTACTCATCAGTCCTCTTTCAAACTTTCACTTGTTTCAGGTACAAAGAGTGGACAGATTTGTTGAGGATTGTTTTAAAAATGTACTAAAAAATGTAAAAATATGTGAAAAATGTTTTGATTAAATCGTGTGCACATTGTTATATTACTGCGTAACACAAAGTCGGTTATGTTAACTACAATTGAATGTTTAGTCCATTTAAAAATTGTCTCTAGCAATCTATTTTACAGCATTTTAAATTCTATCACTTTTTTAAAGACACTCATATGCACAAAAGACGAAAGATCAGTCGATTAGAATCCATTGACTCTAACTGAAAAAGAAAAAGAAAACAGTGATTGTAAAGGAATCTCCTTATTGTTGGAGCGCAGGAACAAGCCGTTATGAATAACATTCAGTTCATTCATGAACTCATTCAGTTAAACATTCAGTTCATGAATGTGTTAAGAATTATGAGCTGTATCGTAATTAAACATAAATAAATCAAATGTTTTGCAAGTACGAAAACTACATAAATCTCAACCCATGCTTAGAACGCAATCTTGTGCTCAGTGTTAACGTGACGAAAGGGAACTTGATGTAGATGTTTATACATAAAAATATGCAAACTATAATTTTCTCGTTCGTAGCATTCTTTCACAACTATAGAGAAGGCAGTGCAAGGGAACATTAAATAAAACCAGATGTACCGTGTCCAGCCACGACGTATTTACCTGACTTTAATACCTCAATTTTATTTTATGTACTGCGCTTGCAATCATTAAGTTATTGCACAATATAGTTCGTGATTAAATGTCTAAGCCAAGATTTGTAGTGTTATGTATAGTTGTGGAATAGAAATGTAAGGTTATGTAATAACGTGTGATCCGTGAAAACAGTTACCGTGTATCTTTATGATGTAAAATAATTATTTATGATAGAAACAGTGTTTATTATGTAGACCTATTATTTATATGGTGATATGTTATCCTGCATGTAAATACAATTTTTCAATTTTACATCAAGAGTTGCAATAAATATTTGTAAAATGTTATGATCAAGTTATATTCCGATTGTAATTATTCTGTTATTGATTGTTGGCATTAAAGAAGAAATATTTTCAATACAATCAGCTGGCCACCTATCGCCGGATATATCAAAAGAACAATAAATAACTAATATGTTTTGAAATAGAAATGTTTTTTTGTTTACAAAACTGGTGTACAGAATTCGAGGTCAGGAAGAGAGAAAGAGAGAGAGGACTGTACTGTCCATCCAACAAGGAAAGTCTTACACGATGGATTATCGAGAAATACCAAGACTACACGTCACCAAATAATATTTAAACTATACAATAGTCGAATGAAAGGAAAATGTATTTTATTTCGGATTCTGTACACGGATTTATGTTATAAATATGTACTGTACTAAACTCAGCATTAGGACAAAACTGAATTTAAGAAATTAGACGTTTTAAATTTTCGTTATTACTAATTCTCCGTTTTTTTTCAAAAAGCTCTCAAACTATATTCCTAGAGAAAAAACTACTTACGTTTTGTTTATTCACATTCTCCGGTTTTTTTATCAAAAAGCTCTCGAACTATATTCCTAGAGAAAAAACTACTTACGTTTTGTTTATGCACTTTCTCCGGTTTTTTTTCAAAAAGCTCTCTAACTATATTCCTAAAGAAAAAACTACTTACGTTTTGTTTATCACTTTCTCCGGTTTTTTCCCAAAAAGCTCTTGACTATATTCCTAGAGAAAAAACTATTCTTACGTTTTATTTATGCACTTTATCCGTTTTTTTTCAAAAAGCTCTCGAACTATATTCCTAGAGAAAAAACTACTTACGTTTTGTTTATGCACTTTCTCGGTTTTTTTTAAAAAAGCTCTCGAACTATATTCCTAGAGAAAAAACTACTTACGTTTTGCTTATGCACTTTCTCCGGTTTTTTTTCAAAAAGCTCTCGAACTATATTCCTAGAGAAAAACTACTTACGTTTTGTTTATGCACTTAAAGGCTTTAACTGATTTTTTTAAATATAATAACTAAAAGTGAAGAAGTTCGAGATTTTTGGGTCGTTTATTTTACAAATACAGTGAAATTACTGCACCTAACAACTCAAAGCAATACCGAAAACAAATATTTACAAACTTTTATCACTATTTAGTAGCTCATATTATTATGATTTCTAAATCACGCATATAATCTGAAGAAATAGGCCTACACTTAGTGTCAATTAAATCATGGCACCTGGGATAAACTGATCGTTAAAAGATTGGTATCATCCTGCCATTTGGTTCAGGAAAACTGATCCAAAAGGAAAATGTTATTGTAAACAAAATTCACCAAATTCTTGACAAAAATCACTGCTCGGCAGCCTTTATAGTAGCCTATAGCTTAACGACTCAACAAATTGAATATTTGTATACAATTTACATTCAAATAAAATGAGTTGCAAAATTCTTAAAAATCCTAAATCTGTTTTTCTTTTATAATTTGTCTTGAACCAGCTCGATACTTTTTCACTTGTACTGTAGGCCTATTGCACAAAACTAAAGGATAGACCGATTTTTATGAAATTTGGCGAATAACTTGCTTGAATTTTGGCACAATTAATTGTTTTCCAAAATGTTTAACAACGTTTAAAATTGATGAAATATCTTTTTTTAAAAATAGCTTCTAACCTTCCTTAACGCAATATAATTATGTAATCGAAAGAAATTGTACAGATCTATCTAAATTGAAAGAAATCTTATTTTCGTGAGTTATTGATAAAAACAAGGAAAAGTAATAATTTCTCAAAATCAATTTAGAAAATTCATAATCCAAGTGACGGTTCAGTTATAAATAGAAAAAAACCTGAAAAAGCAGAACAATTTGCATGTTTCTAAAATATTAACTGTTTTTACTAGAGAACTATTAAAAAAATGTTGTCAGCATTTAGAATCAAATAGCGTAGCATTTCCAGTTAACTGTTTGTGATCAGCGTTTGTAATTTAGGCTACTAAAATACTTAATTTTAAATTGCCAAAAAACAAGTAACCACAGAATCATAATAAATTGCGATTTATATTTGCTGGTAAACATTACGTCATCGGTATTAATTTAACAAATGTTTTACGAACACTGATTAATGAAAATAAGGATATATTTATTACAAATGTAAACTTAACTAGTCAAAAACGAGTGCTACCTGATTAGCTGGCGAAGTTTACAAAGTTTATAAGTTTAATAAGAACTCAAACAATGCACAAATGTATGCAATTTAGAAATTTTCCTATTTTTTCTCACAAAAAACATGCAACACAAATATTTTGCGAACACAGAATATTGCAAAGTGTTCGAGTAGTTTAATGATGTTGCCAAAAAACGCTAAATAAACAGAGTTCGTGTAATCTGTGTTTATTGTCCGGTCAACGGGTCTTGCAGGACCGGACTGAAAGTGGGTCGCCGTCATATGGGACAGAGGATAGAGTTACGGCAAGTCTCGTTTAATGGCCGTTCTGTGAGGAAATGTTTTCGATATTCACCGCGTATTTTCAGCAATTTTATAAAGAACTGGTTGCAACACAGATGTGAGTGTGGCAGCTTGTCTCTGTTTACTAATATAATCAGCTGTAGAAACGATACTTCAAAACGAAACAGGATAATGTTAAAACGCTGATCACAGACAGTAGCTGGAAACAGTTATAGTTGTTTGATATCAAATACAGATTGAATTCGATCCAAAATCTTTTAAATAGTTATAAAGTTATAATCGTATATTATATTAACATTACTCGTAAGAACACATAGTAATTTAGGAAAACAACCTTTTGGTTTGTTTCTTTTTTTTTATTTGCAACTGAACCGTCACTTAGGTTAAGTATTTTCAAAATTGAATTAATTGTTTTTGAGAAATTAGCTCTATACACTTCTGTATTTTCCGGTTTGTTGTCAATGAGTACCAAAACTAGATTTCTTAACTGAAAGCAACCTATATATATATATATATATATATATATATATATATATATATATATATATATATATATATATATATACACACACACACCAGGTGTGGCTATTAAATAACGAGACTGACGTTGTAAAAAAAATTATTTTCATTTTATACATAATTACTTATTATCTACTTCAGTATACACCCCTTCTCTATCCCTACAACGCTCCATGCGAATTTTCCATTGTTGTAAGTCATCTTCTGTCAACTCCATCAGAACTCTTGTTGCTTTCACTTTTACAGCTTCCACGGACTCAAATCTCGTCCCTTTTAATGCATATTTCACCTTAGGGAACAGATAGAAGTCACATGGTGCAAGGTCTGATGAGTAAGGGGGGATGTCCTAACACTGGGATGCTGTACTTGGCCAAGAACCTCTTGACAGATAATGCGGAATGAGCTGGCGCATTGTTTTGGTGGAAAACCCATGATTTGTCCTTCCACATTTCGGGTCGTTTTTTCCTTACTCTTTCACGTAGTTTACCAAGTACCTCAAAGTAGCAATATTGATTACTTGTTTGATCTTCAGGAACCCAGAGAAGGTACACAATCCCATGAATATCGAAGAAAACAAAAACAATCATCATCTTTGCTTTAAATTTTGACTTGCTGATTCTTGCTTTTTTGGCTCTCGGTGAAGTTGGGGTCTTCTAATACATGGATTGGCGCTTTGTTTCCAGATCATACGTAAAAAACCACGATTCATAACATGTTATTATCCTTTCCAATAAATTTGGGTCATTTTCAATGGCATCCAAAGTGTCAGTACAAACATTTTTGCGAGCTGCTTGTTGTTCAAATATGAGAATTTTTGTCACCATTTTGGCACACACTTTTCGCATATTCAAATTGTTACGTAAAATTTGCCGTACACATTCTTTATCAATGCCTACAGTTTCACCAATGCACGAATACTTAATCGACGGTCAGACCGAATCAAATTAGCAACTTTTTCGACATTGTCATCCGTTTTTTGATGTTGAAGGGCGACCTGGCCGCGAATCATATTCAACGTCTTGTCGGCCATCTTGAAAACGCTTAAACCATTCAAAAACACGTGCCCGCAGTAAACATTCACTGCCATACACTTCTTTCAGTAAATTATAAGTTTCAGTAGCGGTTTTTCCAAGTTTGAAGTGAAATTTAACAACAATTCGTTGCTCTATTATTACAATAACTATTTTTTCCGGCAAAACAAAATAACAACACTAACGGAAATGAAGGTTATGACTAAACGGTGTTGGTTACACAAACGAGACTAACTGCATTCTGAAAAGAAAGCTTCACACTAAACAGTTGTTGGTCAATGGTGGTTGGCGCATGCGCACTTGTTCCGCCGCAGCGTCAGTCTCGTTATTTAATAGCCACACCTCGTATATATGCATATAGATATAGGTTATATATATATATATATATATATATATATATATATATATATATATATGATTACATACAACTTGACCTTTGGTTTGTATGTGTGTTACGCAGTTTCGACCAAACCCAGTAACCGATTGTTTTAAAAATTAGTACGAAGTTATCTTGAATAATCACGTCCCTTTCATGATGGCGGCCTGCGATTTACGATAACGATTGTAAACATTTTTGGCCAAAATCATTGATCGATTATTTTGAAAATCGGTACGAAGCCCCCAACAACATATGTGTAAGATTTTTTCCCATTCACTTCCGTTTCATGTTAGTGGGTTCCGATTTAACATTGTGACTAAAGGTGTTGGTTATTTCCTGTAATACTGGCTGAACGGTAAGACCTATCATTATTTTGACTGCTTCGAGGAGAAAAGCTTAAAATTACCAATAAAGTTGGTCCAGTAACATTTTATGTTGCTACTGGTTAAATTGGTGGGAAATTTCGTGGACCGCTCTGTGTTTTAAGTGAACTACTAGTTATATTAAGTTAAAGTATTTAGATGATATTTCTAAAAAAAATTAAACTTCATCAGTTTTGAAGAGTGTTAGTCAACAATTCTGAAAACATTACATTTTATCGAAACCGGTAGAACAGTTTAGGTTATGATTGTGTTGCATGAAACATCAATAACTTGTGCGTTTTCAAAAACAAATAACGTACCTAATACGTAAAAATACTCCAATGTATATTAAAAATCATTAAGGATGTTTATAGGTACTATACAATTGAGTGATTTAATTTAAACTTGCTTGATTCTTCCTTTATCGTGACTACCAGGAAAGAGTGACAGCATCAGAACAGTAAAACAAATCACCCCTAATGAAACAAAATAGAAATCTTGTTTTCAAAAACTATTTCTACATATTTACAATAATCACTTAGAAGGCTACTGCTGAAAATGTGTTCAAACAGGAAATAGATGCGACAGTTATTCAAGGCAGCTTAACAGAAATAACTACCGATAATATACAGCTGCATTATGCGCGTATATAATTACGTCTTCTGAAAATAGAAAAGGCAAATCAAATCTTGAGGAATAGTGATTGCGAAGTGACAATACGAAGGTCAAAATACTATAAAAGGCACGAGGAAGACATTGCTGGTGTTATACTGGTATCCTTAAGGAGATTAAATACAATGTTAAGTAATGTACAATAAATTAGCAATGCTAAAACATTGAACAAACATGTTTAATTAATTATTTAATTATATAAACGGAGCGAGATGTACTTACAAGCAATTTATAAGACAACCAACAAACTTATCACGGCAAGCAGATTTCACGCTGACATAACAGAAGCCGATTTCCAAAAATATATTCTTATTTTATTCTTTTTTTTAAATTTTTATTTCACAAACGTAATTAGCAAAAACATTTGCTTGTATTGGTGTTTTAAACGTTGAAAATGAACCCTGAACGCCGTCAAATTCGATTTCTATAATTCAACGAATTACGAACATTTTCAAACGCTAATTTATGCAGTTTTTAACGGTGAAATCAGATTTTCAAAATTATTTGTAACAAAAGAGTTTTAAAAATTTGAAATGACGCCATTTTTAGAAAATGTTGAACGAAATTTTTCCGGACAACGACCTTGTCCAAGCCATTACCAAATAATATGTTCGAATTACGACTTATTATGTCAAGATTAAAATTAAATTTGTGTGTGTGTTTTATGTGCATATATATATTTTAAATAGGCTGTACAGTTCATATGCCTATAAAAGTTTTAACGCTCCCTCAAAAAGTGTTTTCAGGATCTGGATGCTCATTTCAAGGTGTGTGGGATCTGAATCTTATCACAACTTCAATAGCTCATTT
The DNA here is from genome assembly GCA_022606455.1 of Callitettix versicolor. Classification (NCBI taxonomy): domain Eukaryota; kingdom Metazoa; phylum Arthropoda; class Insecta; order Hemiptera; family Cercopidae; genus Callitettix; species Callitettix versicolor. The sequence goes on from CM040184.1 coordinate 59,000,295, forward strand.
TCAAATGAAAATCCACTAAAGATATGATCCCAAAGAATGGTATTATAACATTCATCTTATGAAAATGAGTGTTTAGAAGAAACAATGTCTGGTTACCTTCTTCAGGTGAAAGCGTTGCTATTTGGAAAGAAGAATAAATATATTGACTCACCCCTGGGGTCCTGGCAGCGATATTTTCGGAAAGGATTCCGTACGTAGTCGATGTAAGGATTAAATGCTTTCACGGTGGAACGAATTCTTGGCTGTTATTAATGTTCACTTTGTTCCCGAAAGCTTTTATGTGCGGCCGCTTGGCTTGTACTTGTAGATTAACGAGCTCATCCTTCAATACGTCATTTACACCGTGCAAGTACGAGTAACTTTCCAATATCATTAAAGATTTGGGTCATAATTTTTTAATACAAGCAGTTTGTATTAGTATTTATTAAACAGTTATAGATCATTATATCATTTATACACTTCTTCAAATTCATATTTTAATATAAAAATATATATACATATTAAAATTAAACATAATCAATAAAGCAGTGTCATGGGAATACCCTTTAAAACAAAACTCTCAAGTTAAATGATGCTGACAGTTTAGCCATCGCCATCTGGTAGCTTTTCAGTATTTTAACATCATAAATTTATAGTTTTATTTTCGTTTAAACAGGGATCTTGAAACAATATTACATTTCCTCGGCTTTCACCTTGTTTGTTTAATCTATTAAACTGTTTATCATAAATGGACAATAAATTTATATTATAAACAATACATTTTCGTACAAAGTTTTAAATTTAAAATTAACTTTCGACTTTGTTCAAACTTCAGAAGTGCCTATCATATATTTCCCCAATAGATTCGTTTTCTTACAGCCTACGTCATGGTCAGATTCCTTGGTATAGGCCAGCAGTCTCAAAACTATGGGTCGCGACCGAATAGCAGATTACAGGAACAATTCGGATGGAAGGCTTAAAACTTTTTAAGTGTTCTCGCAACTGCAAAAAAAAAATCCAACATACCTCAAGAAATATGTTATATAATTCGACAAAAACTGCTTCACTGCCAACTGTAAAGTTACACACAAAACAGACATTTTCGAAGTAAAGTGAACAGGGTGATATGACAATGCAACCGTGCTGGACTCGGCTACAACTGGAACAAGACATATATTTAGCTAGGACGAATGGGTTTGAAAAATAAGATGAAAAGAAAAACTCTATATTTCATATTTTATTTTATGTGGTCCTGTTTTTTCCAATACGAGGTGTGTTCAGAAAGTAACGTACATACCCTTGAAGTATGATAAAACTTTCAGCTGCTTTCATTGTTGACTTTGTCTATGACAGCCACTAAGGTTAGACGTGTTTTTATGAGCTCGGCGATTTTCGTTTGTTAAAAGAAATGGATCAAAGAATTTGTATAAAATTTTGCGTAAAAAATGGAATAAAGTGTAACAAAGTGTTGAAGTGTTAACAAAGGCCTATGTTGAGTCTGCTATGAGTAAAGCAAGAGTTTACGAGTTGTATAAGAGTCTCCAAAAAGGCCGTGAAAATGTTGAAGATAACGAACGCCCTGCCCACCAACAACCGATGAAAACGTGGAAAAAGTGAAAGAAATGGTTATGAACAATCGCCGAATCACAATTAGAGAGGTCACTGATGATGTTGGCATATTGATTGGATCATGTCATGACATTGTTACCAATGTTTTGTGTATGAAACGCGTGGCAGAAAAATTCGTTCCAAAATTGTTGAATTTTGAACAAAAACAGCGGCGAATGGAAGTTGCTCAGGAGTTACTAAATGAAGTCAACGACGATGCAGAATTACTGAAACGTATTATAACAGGTGCCGAAACATGGGTTTACGGATGTGACGTCGAAACTAAGGCTCAGTCATCCCAGTGGAGGCATTCTGGCTCGCCAAGACCGAAAAAAAGTGTGGTCGAACGTGAAGGTTATGCTCACTGTGTTCTTCGATATTAATGGCATAGTGCATCATGAATTCCTGCCACCAGGTGAAACGGTCAATAAGGAGTACTACCTACAAGTTCAACGCCGTTTGCGTGAAGCAATCCGAAAAAAACGGCCGGATCTGTGGAAAAACAATTCATGGCTTTTGCACCACGATAATGCACCAGCTCACACTTCATTGCTTGTTTGTGAATTTTTGGCCAAAAACAGTACTGTAACGATGCCCCAGCCTCCATATTTGCCAGACATGGCTCCGTGTGACTTTTTCCTATTTCCAAAAATAAAGAGAACCTTAAAGGGCCGTCGTTTTACAGCCTTAGATGACATTAAAACCGCATCGCTGAAAGAACTAAAGGCTATCTCAAAGATCGAGTTTGAGAAGTGTTTCGATGATTGGAAGAAGCGCTGGCACAAGTGCATAATCTCCAATGGGGACTATTTTGAAGGCGACAACATCAATGTAGAAGAATAAATAAATATTTTATTCAAAAAATTAAAATTCTCGTTACTTTCTGAACACACCTCGTGTGTGTGTGTGTGTGTGTATATATATATATATATATATATATATATATATATAATATAATGTATGTAGGTTATGAAAACAATTTCAGACTGAAACCTTTTTTATAGGATATTCAAAATGACTGCGTTCACAGAGATCCAGAAGTGGCTGGTCAACGAAAATAAAAATGATTTTCTGCAGTTATGCAAGAGTGGAGATTAAGACAACACGATGATATGCAGCTGTTGAACAGCTGGACAGTATAAGAAGACTGAAAGGGACAAACCTTTTAGACTAATGTAGTAGTAACCTGTACGACAAGTGTAACCTCTGAAGAGTTCTTCAACAAATAGATTTGTATAACTCACAGTGATCTTTTTCGTGAATGTGAAATTAAAGCCACTAGACAAGTTAGTCACTTTGATGTACAGTAAATAGAAAAGATGTAAACAGACATAGCAGATGTAGGCCTATGGTTATTTTTGTTAAGAAATTAAAATATTTTGTGCAAAATGTTAACACTATCGAGTTCGTTTTATTGCTTTCTCACTCTCTAAAAATATTTACTCTCTCAAATGTCTAAAAATTTTAATATAGGGTAGGCTTACACTAACACACTGTTAATCTTCATTCAACACGTGTAAAACCAGATTAAACGATTTTGAGAAATTAGTCTTATTTTCAGATTGTTTTACGAACCGGTTTACTTGTAGAAATAAGTGAAAGAGAAGGTGTTTGTAATATATTGCCACCTTTTTATTTATTTATTTAATTTATGTTTCACTGCTAATACCAACACTTTCTGTATTATATGTCGCCGCATTTGGCATCGGTAATTTATCACATTTGTGGTACCAATATTTTACAATTTTCAACTTACTGTTTGTACGTTAGCGGTATATTCAACGCAAACAAACGCTCTTTGGTCGGTTTCAACTCGAAAGAATGTTACACAAACTTTCCCGCATTCAATTTATAATATTTCAAAAATAGCACATTTCACACAATATGGATGTGTGTCAGTGTGACGCAGAACAGCTGTTTACAGTGACAAGACTATCTTGTTTTCAGCAGTTTGTGACTTGATGTATTGATGACACTTTCACACATCACATACCATCTAGACTAGACAGCTGGACGTCACGGTGCACGGTGTACACATAGGGGACACGTGATGTGTGCATCGGACAAACCCGGTTACGTTGACAATTGTTTCTATTTACCGTAAAGACAGCACTGTACATCTACACTTTCAAACAAGATAATAAAATGTACATAATACAAAAATATCTTACTTAACGTTGTTGGTAAAATGTAGTAATAATCGCAATACGCATCTGCTGACGTGATAGAAGCGAATTTCCAACATTCTTTCTTAAATTTTTATGAAAATCTGATATAACCATTATAATGTACATTTTAAACTTTCAAATTACAATTTGAGAAGGAAACTCTAATTCTCAATTTTTCAATAAAAATTGGCTAATTACAAAATAAATATTTATGTCATACAAATTAATTAAACTCTTTATAATAAACACCAGTATTAGAAAGGGGCAAAATGGAAGGTACCATTCATTGCCCAAGGAAATCTTAATATATAAAAGAAGAAGTAACAACTTACTTACTGACTGATTCATAACCACGTCAGAGCCAAAACTATTTAGCTAGCGACTTGAAATTTTCAGGGTACATTTATGTTACCATATAGGTGTACATTAAGAAAGGATTTTGCAAAAATTTGATTTTAACGCCATTAAACTACTTACCCAGTCCAAATTTAATAATCAACGTATATCCGAGACTATTGAGGCTAGAGACTTGAAATTTTCAGGGTACTGATTTATGTTATTATATAGGTGTGCACTAAGAAAGGATTTTGCAAAATTTTGATTTTAACGCCATTAAAACTACTTACCCAGTCCAACTTTAATAACCAATGTCAAGTTTTTATTAATATATTTTTTTATGATTCTAAATTATTTCATTACTGAAACAGTTTAATATTCGTGGGCGAAGCCTCGACGAGTAATGTTAGTCAATTTATAATGAACCAGTCTGGATAATTAATTCTTTCACTATTTGAAAACTTTAAAAAGTCATCAGTGTACTACCGAAATCAATCGTTGAACAGGAGATGGGATTAATAATATCAATAGGGCCTACTGCTACAAAAATTAATTTACACGGACCATGTTTTCTTTGTCAAATAATTTAGTTTCACTGTAAAGGATCCTGACGAGCAAACTTTTTCGAGGGTTGAAACCGAGAAACTGCACCTTTAGATATCAAATTTTATTTAACAATGTTTGTTATAACAATTATTGTCATTATTTTATCTAAAATTATTTTAAACTATATAAAAACGTATTTTTATTACATTATAAATTCAACAGTGACGAACAAAATTAGTCAATATTTGTCTAGAAGTTTGTGAGATTTCAACGTTTTCAAATATTTTTCAATTTTTTGAATTAATTTGTTCATAACATCATCTACACAAAAAGTGCAAAAAACCCACAAAATAAACTATTTTTGTAAATACTCAGTTATAGTTTAAAGTCTTACAGTCCAATTGTTTTTATTTACTTTTATGATTATTTTAATGTTTGCTTCATCTTGTTGTACGCAGCGTAAGGAAAGTTTGGCGATGGTGAAAAAAATGATCTGAAAATTTATTTATAGATTTTTGAATACATTTATCATACAGTAGGTACCGTTTACCCATATCTCGAGATCAATTAAAGTAAATATGTATGACGCACTTTTTGTTTAAATACAATTGTTAATATGATTTCTTTTCAAAATCGGCTCTATAAATATCCAAACAAACTTTTTAGCATCAGTTCGACAGCTATTGGAAAAAAGTGAAAAATCACACTACATTTTCAAAATCGGTTTATCAGATTTTGGCCATGTTTATGAAGTTTCATGTAATTTTTCCTTTCTATAATGTAAAACATCGGAGTTTCTCAAAATCGCCTCAAACGACTTTGATAAAATTTTTCATAAATGCAGTGAATAAATATCCGAACAAAATGTATGGCTTGCTATTGCCCGAAAAAAACTGGTTCAGGTGATAAGGGAAAAATTCAAAAAGCTGATTAATCTTTCAAGATAGGCGCAACAGATTTTGATAAAATTTTGGTAACATATGAAACTTTTTAACTCAAGTCATTTAACCAATTTTAAACATAATAAGTTTACGGTTTAGGAGTTCATTGAAAAATCCCAAAAAGAACCTTGAGTCTTTATTAGATAATGCTTTTTGAGCCGCGAGTATTATGGTACAGTAGTAAACTGAACTTCCCATAAGCCGATAAAACTTGTCTCCTAAAGGCTCCAGCTTGAACCAGTAATACAACTCTCACACTTCAGCTAACTCGTAGTTAGAAACATGTTATTCGCACATTTGCATCACAAACACACCAATGATCCTTATTTTTGTCTGTTTGTCGGTAACGCGCCTCCAATGTATGATATAAATATGCAATGAAGCCTTGACTTATGGTTTCAGGACATTATTGACAAAGTTATTCTTACGTTATTCGATATTAATAATTAGTGATATAACCTACATACCTAGAGCATATAGGAGAAGCGTTTTTTTTTTATGTAAGACAAGTTGATTAACTGTTTTTATTTTTAGGAAAAACTTGGTGTTTTTGTTTGGGGATTTTTTCGATTTACTCGTCAAACATTTAACGATACAAAGCCTATTTTATAAAGCGTTAAAATAAAATAATCACTCACGCAGCTGTTTCGCTAACTTGATGAAAGTGAATTTCCAACAGTATCTTCAACAATATCTTCTATATCAACAATATCCAACAATATCTTCTAATTTTTTGTAAATTTGATTTCTCTATCATAACGTTTAAGTCTGTTTCTTTTAATCAGCATTTTAAATGTTCAAATTAAATTGAAATACGAAAACAAATCCTGACCACCGATAAAGCTATCCATGCCCGCCATTTTGAAACTGTTGAACGGATTTCGTTTAGCAACGAACATGTCAAAACCATTGCCTTAACTAATTTTTCTGAAGCTTTGAAAGACTCGAATAGGTTTTACTAGTTTTAGTGTACATACAATTTCTTGGTGTTTTTTTTTCATTTTATAAAATCTAGTGGATCTGGCTATCGAATTACTGACCGTAAAGTATAACAATGCCACTAGTTTAACCTAAATGAGTTATTCTTGGGAACTTCCAGTTAAGCTAAAAAAGATAATTCATAATCAACAATACAATTCGACTTTGTCAAGAGTTTGATGAAAACATACTGTATATGAAGGTTCGTTGCATATTTATAAGAACTGTACAAAAGGATTATAATTTTGATTTTGTATTGATAGATCGTTGCTTTAACAGTTACACATTGTGTTTCCTACGCTGTGAATGAATTTGTTTCTATAAATATTTAAAATAGAAGCTCAGTGTTGTATTTAAGTGCCAAACTGGATGTTCTTTGTTACTTGTAAAATCTTTTTATTTGCAGTTGCGATAAATATTTTGTTGATTTAAACTAAATTTTGATTTTTCGTTAATTGGTTATAAAAAATAACATTTTCTTAAACGACAAAAAAAGTTCTTCAGTTTTGAATGAGTTCAAGATTTTTCTAAACGTTTAGTAATTTGCTATTCGAAATTAAAGAAAGATAAAGTTCACGTTTACCTCACTCTGATAAAATGTCAATTTGTAATATTTTTAATAATAAACCGATACAAATATTTCGTAAATAATGTTTTATTCAATTCCTTTTTTTTAATCGTCTATTTTAAAGAAATGTTAACTATTGCGTTTATTTTAAATCTCGAGTCGAAAAATAAGAAAATCAACAGGAAACTAATTTTGAAATTACAACAGATTTTAAAGTAAAACTTTCAAATTTAACAATTAGCCGCCATAATAATTAACGAAATGTGAATTTTAAATTATAAAAAAAGATGAAGAAACAGAATTGTGCCGTAACACTTTCTCGCATGATAATTTGGTTTCAAATAATTCGCCAAGCATGCAATACTAAAATGTAACACTTTCCACAACATCCACGCTAGACAATAGACACTAACCCACAACTGCAACGATCTGTCTTGGATCGTGCACCAGTAGATGGGCGTACCACTGGCAATTTTCAACGCGAAATAAAAATGTGCAATAACAATTTTGTATGTCGCATTAAGAAATTTTAATTTATTTAAATTTTAATAATAAACTGCAAACATAGCAAAATAATGTTTTTCCTAGCGTGTGTACGTTAGTCTGAACATCGCGTGTTAAGTGCAAAATCCAGCAACGTTAAAGAAAACAAGTTTAAGTGAAAATAATTCTTTTATTATGAATAATTTTTGACGTGTAAATATTACAAAACACTTATAGAGCTATAAGAAACCAAGCTCTTGTTTGTACCAATGTCAAGCAAAACTTTGTATCTCATAATGACATGAAAAACTGTATTAAACGTGAAACTACTCAGAAATAAAGATGTTTAGGTACATAAAATAAATAATATTTTTTTGTGTTGTTATATTTGAAAGGCCGATTTTAATTGTGTTAGTCAAATTTTTAAAACCATAAATAACATGAATATAAATTAAAAAAAAACAAACGTTTACATTTTTAAAAATCTTCAGTTAAATGAACTAGATTACTTTATCATTATACAAAGGCTTATATAAAATTCTTAAGTAAACATTTTGTGATAAGTTAAAAATTATTTAAGCAACAATTTGCAAATATTTTAATTACTATTGCTTAAAATTTAAGAGTTGGCTAATTGTAAAAATTGTTTTCATATTGGTTTCAAACTGAAATATTTCAAAAACGCAAAGCAAATCATGAACCAATGAACTGAAAATTTTCAATCGGAAGCTATGAAAAAAATTTTAAATTTAAATTTTAAAAATGTTTCAAGCATAATTTTACAAAATATGTTCTCATGATTTTAATTATATGCTAAGGCAATTTGAAATAAATTGTTTAAAAAAATATATTAGCCTATATTAATTTCAGATTTTGTACAATTTAACAAGTAGATGCTGTTGTCTTATATTGGAAAGGCCAATTTTAATTGTGTTAGTCAAATTTTTAAAACCTTAAATAACATGAATCTAAATTTTAAAAAAAACTTTTACATTTGTTTAAATCTTCAGTTAGATGAACTAGATTACTTTTTCATTATACAAAAGGCTTATATAAAACTTTTAAGTAAACGTTTTGTGATAAGTCAAAAATTATGTTTTTTTTATAAAAACTTTTATCCGTCTTATAAAAGTTTCAATTAAAAGACGAACTTTTATAAATATATTGTGCTCAATTATTGATAAAATTTCAGCAAAAACTATCGATCTGTTTTTGTTTTGTTTTTAAATTATGCAACAGGTTTTTAAAATTTTTTTCAAACTATTTTTTCAAATAGTTCAGTTGGAATATTTAATAATTAATATATTATTTTCATATTGAACATTTTCAAAGACAAAATTTTAATATATTTCACTTTATTTCAATGAGTTTTTGAGTAGTTTTTTGCAAGTTTTACGGGACAATACTTGTTTCTGCGACACACTTGTTTTTATCTAAAAACATCTTAGTTTAAATAAATATTTCTTTCATAATGTTCGTTCAATGGAATCTTATGATTTTAGTTGTTCCAAGAATCAAAATCTCGGAACAAATTATAACTTGTTCAGCACCATTTTTAAACGTAAACTATGTTCAAGTTAACTCATGTAAAGCTATACCAGATAAGCGAACGACGCCTCCAAAATGTAGTTATAAAATATTTCTACTTGGAATCGTGTGACATTTTTAAAGTACGAAATCGTTATTTTCAGTGATTAAATATTCTTGTAAATCGAACTTTGGACTTTACTTTCAAAATTGTATGGTGACCTTGAAAAAATTAATATTGATATTTTAATGAACCGTTTTAGGTCCATCAAGTCAAATTGTTTTATTTACAGATGTCTGTGTGTGAACATTTTCGTGTAAATCGCTGAAAGTATCGGTTAAGAAGACTTTTTTGACGGATAGCCATTACAAATTTTAAAAATCGGATGTTATAATAATGAGCTTCAACTATTTTGATGAAACTTTGCTCGGATACAGTTTTTAATTACCCTACAAAACGATGGTTACCTGAAGCTACCAAAAATTAATCGAAAAGTTGCGTTATTTTTCTAACGTACATTATATTCTGACAAATTTTGGTCGAATATATATAGTTTCTCAAGAAAAGCCAGTGTAACAAATGGTTTAGAAATTAATCGTAAAAACTACATAAAAGCCTAGCTGTTGTTTATGATTTTTTCGATTTATACTCTTAAACGTTCAAACGATTTTCTTTAAGTCACGTTTCAATTTTCGCTACACTTACTTTATTTGAGCCTCTTTCAAATACTTTGAGTAAATATAAGGCAGCCATGCAATACAACTTTTTTAACGAATTTATTTTGGAAAATGAGCTATTAGAGTCTCAATCGAGATCCAGACGCGAAACTTTCAAATGAACACCGATCCTGATCTCGAGATCATTCTTTGAGGATCGTTAAAATTTTAACGTGTGTGTGTGTGTGTGTGTGTGTGTGTGTGTGTGTGTGTGTGTGTTTTAGTACGCTTACGTTATTTTTTCAATTTTGAACCGATATGATTGAAACTTGGCACAAAAATTTATTATGGTAATAGCTTTGACAAATCCGTTAACAAACAAAATTTGTTTAACAGTTTCAAAATGGCGGCCATTAGAAATTTTTTAAAATTCGTAATTTATTTGAAAATCCAATTTAACTTTTGTAGTTAACACTAAAAACTGCTTAAATCAGAATTTTTAATATTCAAAATCTGTTGAAATTAAAAAACGTTTTTGAAGCGGTCAGGGTTTATTTTCGTATGTTCAATAATTTTAAAGTTTAAATACTAGCACGTATATGCAAATTTTAACGCTGATTATGTTATTGAAAAGAATTTGAAAAAAGAGTGAGATAAAGAAATACACTTTTACAAAATCGCTTCTATCATGGTAGCGAAACAGCTGCTTACCGCTATTATTTTAAACTTAACTGACTTAGTAAACCGCAACAACCCTACCTTATAATCATTGTGCTGGGATGGTAGCCTAGTCCTAACACACTCGCGGCACGGTCTTGACTGCAGCACTCTAGGCCGGGATTAAGAGACGACCACTTTCCTTTCACTCCTACCTAACCTCAACTCACCTTACAGTTACAGTTCTGCTAAACGATATACTCCGTAACTGAAAGGTCAATTCCTTTCCTCGCGGACATTCGGTTTCGGATGCTTCGCGCATTTTCACTTTTCACTTTTCACGGCGGTGACCGCGATGGGATCTGACTCGCGTAATGGCGCGCCACGAAACAACAAACTTCAGACACATTAAAATTTAACGACTCGCTCTAAGAGTTATGTAAAACGTTAGTAGGGCAGGAAGATGTGTGCTGCAATTAAGGAAGACGTATCCCATAAATATATATGAGAAGTCCGTGAATACCTGGCCTCGCTACACACAAATCCACTTACATAAAGTCATTTCTTACGCAGGTTGTTGATTGAAAAACTATCAGCTTCGAGTAACTGTTAATATAATCTATGAAAACTAAGACACTGTTTTATTAATGATTGCTGAAACATCTTTTTTAACCTGATAAGGAGGTATTTCCTCTAGCACTGTAACTTCAACTTCAAAATATGACAACGTATTGGTCTAGTTAGTATTACTTCAAACTAAAGAGCTTACAATTTTAATAATCGCTCCATGAAGCTTTCTCGTGCTGAAACGTATCTTACACTTATTTAAGATCTGATTTCACTATGTTAATCACCTTTAAAATCTGCAAAAAAACTTTAAAATTACAATTAGAAATACGAAAATGAATCTGGACGGCCGTGAAATTAATTTTTCTATTTCAAAGCAATTTATGCAATTTCTGATAATTTATGCAGACTTTAGATATAATTATTATGGTGAAATCTCATTTAAAAAAAACGTTTAAGAAAAAATGTATGATTTTTCAAAGATCTAGTCGGAACAAAATGACTGCGAACCTGCGAAGCTAATATATATAGTTAGTTGTTAACAATCCTTTAAAAAGTGTTCGAGGATCAAAAACTGCGCTCACTTTAAGGTCCCGGATCGGGGATCTTACTATGTTAGTGGAGAACGTAGAAAATTAGAAACGTAATTAAAACTAAGGAGCTACGTTTTTTTTCGTGTTTAACGTCCGACTATTGTGCACACTTGGGCTAATGCAGACAATGGGATGATTTATAGCGTATGAAAATGCCAAGCCCTCGCCGGGAAACGAACCCGGGTCCTCGGGGTGAAAGCCTAGTACGCTATCCACTAGGCCACCGAGGCGGCTTATTGGAAAACTTGGAATCAATTTAATGTTTGAATATTTGTGTAATGTAAATGGTTGACGAGTCGAAGGAGCTACGTTAAACCAATAAAAATACTATCAATAATTTGTAAATTTAACTGAATGTCACAAATATTTTTTTTAAAACTACTGTCAAATTAAAAAGTTTAAATCAAGGTAGTTGTTAATTTTTTTGTTTGAAACTTACATTTTTTTGGCAGGTTATATGGTAGGCTCATTGTATTAAAATCTCATAAAGAATTCACATATGCTAATGCACATCGTCAATTAAACAATGAAATTGTAACGACTGTTTTTTTTCAGTAGACCACCGAAATATAACCATAGAGGAAACATTTTAATTTGTTTAAATAAAACTGCGGGTAAAAAAGAAATTTTAACAAACTAGTCAGTGTTCAGTATCTCATAAAACAGGACACGTCGGATTGTTTCAGAAAAAATCAATATTGCCGGTGAAAGTTGACAATATTTTTACTTCCATGCGCTCTTTCTGACTAACAATGCGTGAAACCAGTCGCGTTTATTCTAAATCTGTTTTTTGGCCTGAAAACAAATTGATGAATTCGTTTAACTTTATGTAAATAAATTTTCTTTACTACCGTAATAAAAGTAAAACATCAAAGAACAAACTTCAATTGAATAACATCATGTAAATTAATATTTATAAATGAGAATGTTAATTAACGAACATATTTTTTACAAAATGGTGAACATTAATTTTTCTAAATCATAGGTTATTTAACTATTTTAAAGTCTGATTTCATAATCAGCCGTAATCAGCGTTATATTCTATAAAAACAGCATTTTAAATTTTCAAATTTGATTTTAAACGAATTTAAAGCTATAAATTTTCTTAAGGTAAAAAAAATTATGTATTTTTTTGTTTTTTGTAATTATTTGTAGTACAAACCCTTAATTTATTTTTAACGAATTTTAATTTAAAAATTACATTCTTGCAACCACCAGAGTCAAATCCAAAATGGGAATCTTGAAAGGAGCGCCCATCTTGAAATTGAGAATCAGAGTTCACAAATCGTAATCAGCGTTATAACTGCATATATAAGCAACATGATTTTTAAAAAATATGAAATTAATAAATTGAATATAACGACAGTAATGGTAGGTCTAAATTTTCTTACTCTTAATGTAATTTAAAAGTTTAAAATGCCAATATATTTCAGTGTTGATTATGATGGTGAAATCAGAATGTCGAAAAAAATTACTTTTGGTAACGAATTTTCACCACGTCAGAGATACAGCCGCGTGTTGACAATTATTAATAATTGGATTTTGTAATAAGCATTTAACATAACCTTTTACAACAAACTGACATCGTATGAATGAATAGAAACACCACTGCATGTAACTTACTACATTTTTCTATGTAATGAGATGTTATAATGACGTTTTATAATCCACTCACTAGACTTCTAGGATCCACTGATTAAAGAAATTTATCAATGAATTAGAAAAATAAAATTCCCACTTAATTAGCTTATCTTAATTGTAACTTTAACTCCCTTATTTTTAACAGAAACAACTGGTGACGTAAAGAAACTACGCTATGACGCATGCGTGCAGACGTGTGCGTGGGTGCTGTCTAAATGTTTTTTTAAATCTCACATAACATTAAAATATTTCTAAAGGTTATCTGTAGGATTTTAATAACAGCCTAAAAATGATGTATTTTTAAAACGTAGGCTAACATACTTTTAGATTCATCAAAATTGTAAAAGAATCCATTTTTAGGATCACTAAGAACCCTTACATTTTAGCTCTAGTAGTTTATAACCAATACCAACTTGAGCCTAAACGATAAATCGAAAAATGCTGGTTCTGACTACAGTTTTGCAAAGCGATCTAGTCAAACTCTTTTTTGATGGAAAATTATCATAAATATATTTTCCTAAACAGGATGTATTCTAACATTGAGCTATCAGATTTGAAATGAAAAATTCAGATTAAAAATATTTATTTCAATTAAAAATGATAATCTCGACACGAAGCTGTCTCGCTGGCTTGATGGAAGCGAATTTCCAAAAGATGTTTTGTTATCAAATTTTTTTTTAATAAACAGCAATAAAATGTAATATATTAGTAGTTTAACTTTAAAAATGCATTGAACTATGAAAGTGAACCCTGACCGACGTCAAAGTTAATTTGTTAATTTCAACGTTTTTTAAAATTTGTTCTTATTTATGTAGTTTTTAAACTTCGATTAACAATAAAACAACAAACAAAATTGTTTTTGTGTTCCAAGTTTGAATTAAATCGGACTAAAATTGCTAAGGTAAGTGTACATATACAAATTTTGACAACACATAAAGATGATGAGGTTAGGATTACACTTATTTCAAGGTTAGGTCTGGATCTTACCACAATGGCGCTCCAATTTTCCAATTAAATTCGCTAAAAACATGTAAATCAAACTTGGCGCAATTTCTTTTAGCGTCACTCGAAATACCTTTCATCAGTTTCAAAATGGCGATCTCTTAAAACCATAAAAACCATGGTATTTGTATTTTACACATTTTTTAATCTGATCTCACTATTATAATTAGAATTAAACTATAACAATATGTTTATTTTCTAATTATCAACGAAATTATAAAATTTTTAAACTTATTAAGATGATCAAATAACATAGCCTTTTCGAAATTGTGCAATTAAAAAGTTATAATTATTAAGGTTTTGAACAGCTGTCATTACGTTTCAAAATCTAAATTATTTTATATTAGATAACAAACATGAATGAGCCATGTGTTACTAAAATCAATTTATTTTTCAAGTTTGATTTTCACGTATTGACTATTCAGTTACCTGATATTATTATTCAATAATACTGGAATATATATTATAACAATATTTAGTTTTATTATTAAATAATAATATATATTATAACTAGAAATAATATGTTTCGATGATTGGCATTTTCATACGCTATAAATCGTCTGAATTAGCCCAAGTGTGCACAATAGTCGGACGTTAAACAAAAAAAAAAAACAATAATAATATGTTTCTATGACGTCAGAATTGCTGGCGTGTCCAAAGTTGGCTAGACACCGGTCAGTCTGCAACTCATCTTATCTTTCGTTCTTCAAGGTCGTAGGTTCGAGACTGTCGTACGCGTTGTCCTTTTCGTTAACGTCGATCCTTCCTCCTCGTTAGTCTAACTGGCATTAAATGTGTGGACGTTAAGAAAAACAAATTTATCAGTCAGCGAAACAGCTGTGTTCCATGATTATTTAATTTCTCCATGATATCTGTAAGTAAAATGTACACGCCTCTATGTACACGCGAGACAAACTCACAGATCCAACAGTGACTGTAGGCCTATCTGTGACTGGCAGGTTTTTGCTATTCAGTGCAGACAATAGTGGCACTGGAAATGGAGCGTACGGTGATCAGTCGAGTTGTCATCGTTGAGCTCATGTTTGTTCTCAGCATCGTCTTCGGTCTTGCTTTTATATAGTGAGCAAACAACAAAAGTCTTAACTTCGAGAAAAGTAACATAAATAGTGCAAGTGTTGCACAAACTTTCTCATATTTTGTAATTTTTTTTCGAAACACCGGTTCTGAAGCTTCTTACAAAAATTTGACCTAATTCCACAATACCGGTTCATCAGATTTCATTCAAATTTAAGTAATTTTTAACGCGGATATTTTCGTACACGGACTTAAATTATGAATTCTAACATAGTTTATGAAACGGAATTTTAAAAAAATTAAATGAATGTTTTTTTAAGAAAGTATGCTGTTTTTTGTTGCAGCTCCTTTAAGAGGTCCGGGATGAGTATTTTGGTAAAAAATACGATTTTCAAACTTTTTAATTTTTAAATCACCATTCATTCTGCTTGTTTTGACACCAAATTACTTATGTTCTGAGCAGTAGAACATAAATAGACAAGCAGTAGACAAGCTTTTTTTGTCTCGTCATTCAAGCTTTAGCCTACCTCCTAGTTCATGGCGCTTCTACGAAACTGAATATACTCTGTATTATTCTTTTATTGAAGTATATATTTGTTTTGTTATTTTGTTTTATATGTTTTCAAACATTCACTGACTAGCTGAAACAACAAATACATTCATATATTGTTTACAAATAGTTTTGTTCATTGTTTCTTATTAAGTTGAGGTTATTTTAGTTGTTTACAATTTGTCATCAATATATTTTATTATGTAAATAATATGCTTATAACTCAAAAAGTATTTAAAAAATGGAAACATGTGTTTCGTGGTTATAGAAAACAAGACAGTCCTACAGAAACAAATAATCTAGCAGTTTCTGATTTTAGGCGTAGCACCTAACTAAAAACCTTTTGAAAAAAATTGAATTTTTTAATGTAATTATGTAGTGTTTTAAGATAGAATTAGTAATACAAACGACCTTAAAATTTATAAGATATTAATTATTTCCTTGCAAATATTTATGGTTTGTTTCAAACTGTTGCAATAGGATTGGAAAACAATTTTTTTATTCGATTTTATGTTCCAATACATTTTCCCGAAAGCATTGTTTTTAAGGTACATGGACATTTTTCTCAAGAAATATTAAAGATATTTATATAAAACTTCTTTTGTTTTGTCTCTTATAATAATCTGTATATTTTAAGTAGAGGATATTTCAAAATTCCTCTTTGTTTAAAAATTATCTAACATTACAAAAAATATTTTTCGGGGTAAAATTTTGGTCTCAAATTAAAAATATCCTCATTTGGAAAATATTTATATTTTGAAAAATATTCTTCTTTAAATAACCACAAAGATTCAATCTTTAGAATAAATAAATTAGTTTATGAGTTAAATGTTCATAAATATAGACAAATTAGCATTGCGGAGGTATAGTTATCCCGGCTTCTTTAACCATATTTTGATTCGAAGATAGCTGACTACATTTTATGTGATAGTTACGGATTAAATTTGAGTAAAATTTGATCGAACCCTTAAAACTGATTTGGAAAAATCCTAATTTTTGTTATTTTCCAAGTGATTCTAAGCAAACAAAATTTATCCCAAATATGTTGTAAGGTACATGTCAAATTCCATCAGGAAATAAGTCAAATCCTGGAAATAAAATGGGTTGTTTTCGATAAATAAGCAAAAAACCAATGTTTAAAAACTTAATCGATCTGTGAGGCAACAGAGCAAATATATCAAATCGATAGCAAACAAATCGATTAGGCTGGAATGTCGTATAGTTTGACCCACAAAAAACCGATAAATTTGTTTGAGGTAATAGGACTAGGCTATAACTTCGTTACACTTTTCTACATTCGCTTTAGACGTTCAAAAAGACTCTCATGGGCCGTTACACACAGACTTATAAGTTGCAGTTGCATTTTGGAAAGTTTAAAAGCGGTTTTGTTCCAATTTTCTTTTCACAGTTTTTAAGCAGTCAATGCCTGTGATTTTTCTCCTTGTCCTGTATAAACTAGAACTTGGTGTAAGAGTATATTCCAAAATTGAGAAATCTATTTTCTTAAGACCTGCACTTTTTAACGTCCAGTGGTTCAAAAATGTCGGGGGTATTACTTCTGTGTCACTGGCGGTAAGGATTTTTTTCTTCAACCTGTTGCCATGCCCATTTATCTTGGTCTATAGCTTCATTTACGTCATGGAAAATTAGGTGCACATTTCATCCCTTCGTAACCTAATACACTGATTTTTCCCATCTTCTGTACCTTGATAAGATGTTCTTGTTCAGCAGCGTCGGCTCCAATACTCAACCCGGAGTCCGCACCATAATATATGATAGCAGATTCTTATCAACTAACTTAAAACGTTATACAGTAAAAGTGTTAACACTCAAAGAATAAAACAAGGAAAAATACATATATAAAATAGGATTCATATAACTTTAAATCCTGATTTTTGTGGGGCAAAAGTAGTTTTTTTTTTAAAACTTGGATCTTTGTTAACTGTTGCTTGTTTAATAAAAAGGATAGTAGTTCTATGAATAGAAAACTAGTTTTAGACAAAATAAAGGAATTTGATTCTGTTGGAATTTCAAGTTTGTTTAAAATTAAATTTAGTTCAAATTATTTCCCGCTATGTAATCTGTTTCAACAAATTGTAGATATTTAAATAATTATTTATTCAACTGTTTAAAACTTCACCTGTTCAGTTCTACATACAACTAATGCAAGATCTCTACTAACAAGAGATCCCACTAAAGCTTAGCTATAAACATTCTCAACAAGAGAGCTTTCATCTGATATGTTAATTCACGAAATACAGGAAACTAAAGTCGTGTAAAGTGGTATCCAACTACATCTTGCAGTCTACTCGGTACTTTCTGAACTCTTTCAAGGAGTAATGTAATAGAGTGTACTCATATCGTTTTTACATATATAAATACTTGCTTACAATCATTAACGCAGGCAGTTCGCCAGAACTCGGACGTGTACGTAGGTTCGATAATAGTTATTACCTTTGGTTTTCTCAGTGTGTTACGTAGTAGCTCAGTGTTTATTAGCCACATTGCACAAAAACCCAACACCGATATTATAAAATCTAATTATCTGTAGCGAATAAATCTCACAAAGTTCAGTATTTTATAGTAGGTTTCCTGAAAATCAATTTGTACACATTATCATTAAGAGAGGAATTTAAAAAAACTATTATCAAAGTCACATATTTTTAATAAATTTTTTGAAGTACGTCGACCTTTTTGAAGTAACTTCTTTCTACACGTTTCGATATTTCTTGAATTCAGTAAACCATACGGTGTGCTCAAAAATCTTGTGCATCCTGTATTGTGTTGGTTTATTTTCATGTATTAACCTTAACATTAAATTAAAGTCACGAAACTCGTTACAAAATACGTCAGAGGTCACGTGACAAACATTAGGTAAATACAAATTTGTAACGGTGCTGGCCGTTACAAAATGTAGGATACAATGTTATATCGCTCAGTGTTATATTTTAATATTAAAACAAAGATTTAGATCTATTAAATTTGCAGTGAAACGTAGCTAATAAACTTGTTTGTCTAGTTTTGTAAAATTACCCAATGAACAATGTAGTTTACCTTTTGCAAGAAAACTGCAATCTTGAATTGAAGAAATAACGTTACACTTCCTCTCTTAATGATATTAGAGTGAGAGAGAAGATATTTATACAGGAAATTAATGTCCTCTTCCGTTATTTTGCTGCGAACTAGTCGCGAATACGTTATATAGTAGCCTATATGTTACCTGTAATTGAAAATTTAAGATTATCTGCTATATTCATAAGAAATACATTTGTTTTCAATAATAGTGTCAGTGATTTTGAGAAAATCAATTCAAAAATTTAGTTTTTACTGTCTCAAAGTTATTAAAAATCATTTTTTGTTTGCCTTAAGTCTGAAATATCAATTCTATACAAAACTGTTTAAATTAAAATAAAGTATGTGTAGTATTTAAAAACTCAACTTTAAAAAACACATTCTATTTGCAGTAATTGATCTGCGTTAAAATGATTCATTTTCCTAAGTAAACTTCTTATTCAAGAACTGTTATAGTCCAGAAATCACCGTTACATAACTAATATAACATAACAGATCACAGATATAAGTATAATATATCGCGGAAACACAGCTGGCTGGGCACGGTAGGTGAGGTACAACAAAGGAACAGTCAGCTGACTGCAGCGTGCCACGTTTACTGCATGAAATCGTATTGATTATCACGGCAAGTGATGTATACCGTAATACATCTTGGAGACGTGAGACGGCCGGAGACATTGCACGACGTAACCACTTCTTCCGCAATCATCAACTACACAGCCAAACCGTTCAGTATTCTGTGTCACTGATATTACCGAGTTACTCAGGTAAAACAATGTTTTGGAGAACGATAAAAGTGACGAGGTATTATGAACCAATATTACTGTTCAGTTAGTATTTTATAAGTGGTTCTTTGACTGGGAACCCAGAGGCTGGGGCATTTACCGTAGGTCTGACCTAGATAGACACAAAATATTGAAGGCACTGTCACATCAGCGTAAGCGAATGTGTTTGTTATACGATTGTGGCCGTTAGTTAATTCCCATCACAGTATAATTAGTGAAATCCTTCGTATTATATAACCTCTATGAAAATACTTAATATATTGTTGTATACGTACATTTCTTGTTCTTTTTCCTTGCTATATTCTTAACTTAACATTTATTCCAAGTAACTTTAAAAATTTTTTAATGTGAAATAAGTACATAAACAGAAAATTCTTCTCTAAATATTAAAATTCAGACTAATTAATATTCAAGTTAAAAGGCACTGAAAAATCAAAGCAACAACAAAATATTGTAAAATATTAAAATAAAACATTGCAAGATCTAAAATTAGACTTATAAAGAATATATTCAACAAGAACTATTTAATAATAACTATTCAACAAAGAATATTCAACAATAACAACATAAATATAATAACAGTATGATGTAATGTAACACAATTTCTTTTTTTAACGTCCGACTATTGTGCACGCTTGGGCTAATGCAGACGAGAACTCAAATAAAAACCAAACTCAAATGTAATAAAAAGAATAAAAATTTAGAAGATGATAATTACATAGAAAATTAATTTTGTTAAACTTGGACATAAATGTATAAGTATATATAAGTATAAGTATATATAAGTATACACATTTAACTTTAAACTATAATTTTATAAATAATTTCAAAAATTAAAAAACAAAATATAATAGAAGTATTTTTGTTTTACATTATTTTTTTATCAATTACTAAAATGGAATGTAAATAACAATTGCCAACTTGATATTATAAACCGAAACATATGCCTACATGGTGGTTCAGATATTACGTTTATAAATAATGAGATTCAAAATACATGTATAATTTTATAAAATAAAATTGCAAAATAAAAAGTAAAATAAAGTTAATTAATTTATAGAAAATAAAATTATTTTTTATAAAATCTAGAGGCGACTGTTTTATTTTTATATCTTTTATTTACATTAATACAGTTTTGCTGTAAACAATGATGACTTACAAATTAATCTCTTTCAATTAACTTTTCTTTCCTTAATTCTTTTCTTATAATTATACGATCCATATTAATCTAAGACAATTATAACTTGCCTTCCTATGTACATTTTAACAATCTTTAAATTAAAATATATAGTTGAAGAAAATATTGATCATGAAGTTATTGAAAAAGTGTGTTTTTTTGGAAATTTTAATTTTGAAGCTCTATGAAACTAGTAAAATTTTTACCTGAATTTATGCCAATAGTTATGTACAGAGAAACTTAACTAACTGGCAGTTTGGAGTAAACATGTCACATGATTGTAGTTTGTTAATTTTTTAACTCTCAATTTTTCGATATTTTTAGTTTTAAAGCTATTTTTACCAAACATTATCTCTTAAGTTTTTAACATTAATTGTATCATTTAAAAATATTGTTTTTCGTGTTTCTGAGACAATTTTACTTTTCAATAAAGTGTTTAACACAAATTTTAATTCCATTATTTACCTTACAGATACTCAGGAAACAAAATAATAATAAACTACATAATTTGGGTAAATATACAAAAAGTTACCAACATTATCAGAACAAACTACTTGCACAACCTTGGTCATCCTACAGCAGGCCTGACAGTGTGAGACTTTTATCCTTTGTCCATTCATCAGGTTGTCAACCTGTAAGTGTTGCCGGTTGATATTTCTACACAGTTGACAATAAGACTCGGATGACCTACATTTTCTTCCTAAACTACTGAGGCAGCGCTTACACTAATGGCAGGCCTACTTCAAGACAAATTGAAGTATTTCAAGCTGTATTTTACTAATACCGCCAACAAAATCGGTTTTCTGTTCCTGTCTTGTTACTTCAAATTGACAGACTATCTGGAACGTGAGGAAGACGCGTTGCTCTCTTAAGTTCGAACTGAGCGATCCAGAGTCCCTATAGGAAATTTAACTTCTATAGGGAATTTAAGAGTCTGTGGACACTATCAAGCATATTGAATCTATTCCCCATAAGACATGTTAATTAACAATACAGATTAAAATTGCTATTTGTTAAGATAAAGTTATGTTTACAAGGTGTGTTCAGAAAGTAACGAGAATTTTAATTTTTTGAACAAAATATTTATTTATTTTTCTACACTGATGTTGTTGCCTTCAAAATAGTCCCCATTGGAGATTATGCACTTGTGCCAGCGCTTCTTCCAATCCTAGAAACACTTCTCAAACTCGATCTTTGAGATAGCCTCTAGTTCTTTCAGGCATGCGCTTTTAATGTCATCTACGGCTGCAAAATGACGGCCCTTTAAGGTTCTCTTTATTATTGTAAATAGGAAAAAGTTACACGGGCATCGTTACAGCACTGTTTTTGGCCAAAAATTCACGAACAAGCAATGAAGCTGGTGCATTATTGTGGTACAAAAGCCATGAATTGTTTTTCCACAGATCCGGGCGTTTTTTTTCGGATTGCTTCACGCAAACGGCGTTGAACTTGTAGGTAGTACCCCTTATTTACCGTTTCACCTGGTGGCAGGAATTCATGATGCACTATGCCATTAATATCGAAGAATACAGTAAGCATAACCTTCACGTTCGACCGCACTTGTCGAACCTTTTTCGGTCTTGGCGAGCCAGAATGCCTCCACTGAGATGATTGAGCCTTAGTTTCGACGTCATATCCGAAAACCCATGTTTCGTCACCTGTTGTAATACTTTTCAGTAATTCTACATCGTAGTTGACTTCATTTAGTGACTCCTAAGCAACTTCCATTCGCTGTTTTTGTTCATATTCAACAATTTTTGGACGAATTTTGCTGCCACGCGTTTCATACACAAAACACTGGAAACAATGTCATGGCATGATCCAATCGATATGCCAACATCATCAGCAACCTCTCTAATTGTGATTCGGCGATTGTTCATAACCATTTTTTTCACTTTTTCAACGTTTTCATCGGTTGTTGATGTGCTGGGGCGTCCAGGGTGAACTACATCATTATACATCCGATATATTATGATGTATAATATATCGTCATCTTCAACGTCTTCACGGCTTTCTTGGAAACGCTTATACCACTCGTAAACTCTTGTTTTACTCATAGCAGACTCACCGCAGGCCTTTGTTAATATTTCACACACTTTGTTACACTTTATTCTATTTTATACGCAAAATTTGATACAAATTCTTTGATCCATTTCTTTTAACAAACGAAAATTGTCGAGCTCACAAAAACACGTCTAACCTTAGTAGCTGTTCATTGTTCACAGACAAAGTCAACAATGAAAACAGCTGGAAGTTTTATCATACTTCAAGGGCATGTATACCAACATAATAGAAAAAATGTTTGACAATCGGGCTCTCCAAGCCCGCGAAATTTAAAAATTCTTGTTACTTTCTGAACACACCTCGTACATTTTATTTAAAATGTGGTAATGTGGTCGGCTTTACATTCTTATATTTTCTCTTTTTTTAAAAATAGCAAAGTATGCAAAGCGAAAAATAAATACAGAATGTATGCAAAAAGCTCATTACATTCACACTTACAAAACTTTTAAGATGATATGAAACGTAATTTTAACTAAACCAATATCTGATAAAATATGAATTAGGTTCAATATAGCCGACAAGTTACACAAACTTTTAATCCCAGAAAAGGTAACACTCTATAGCCTAGTAAGTGCAAGTAGGCTAATTGTTTGAAATAAAATTAAACCAAGAATTAATTTTCGATTGCGTGTAAAGGTAAGCAAGCTGATTGTCACGTTGAATTAAGACAATTAAGTTTACAAACTTTTTTTTATTAACTTTACACCACTACTTAAAGACAAAGTTTAAAAGTCGCATAGAAATACTTTATATTTTGTAACAGTTTGTTGTATAATGAAATCAAATTTAAACGGGGTTTTTCAAGCATCGCCTCCTGCCTCTTAGACCCTCGATTCTCATCACGGCTTTCAGAATTAATTTTCCTGAATTCCCGTTTTTGGTTTTATCAGAGCCGATAACTTTCACTTATTAATCAAACGCAACGGAAAGCGGAATGGGTAACCTTAGCATAAGTTATACAGACTGCTTTAAGGATATTTTTTAATTAAACTGAATTATGGTGAACGGTTAGGCCGGATGACCACCAAATGCGGAGCGGAGTTGCGCATTCAAAATCTAACCTATTGTTTTCAACGTACGTTCGGTCACTGAATGCCAAACAGAGGTAAACGGTGTCGTATTTTTCCACTATACTTTCAGTGGTCGCATTTATATTTAAAACAATAGATAATTGCTGCGCTCT
Source organism: Callitettix versicolor (assembly GCA_022606455.1). NCBI lineage: Eukaryota > Metazoa > Arthropoda > Insecta > Hemiptera > Cercopidae > Callitettix > Callitettix versicolor. The sequence continues at coordinate 59,024,412 of CM040184.1, forward strand.
GCATTTGGTGCCACCCGGCCTTATTCAATAAATGGAGAAGATTATTTTAATTATTTGTCTTATTATGCTCTTTATAGTTAAGGACGAGGAGTATATTATTTTTGCTAACCTAAATTCTAAAATAATTAAAAATGACACTTTGTAATTTTTTTAATTTATTTAATACTCATAACCAATCTTTACAAGATCGACTGATGGTTTACATCTACAACAAAATCACATTTGTAGGCTAGCTATTACATTAATAACTTCCTTCACATCAGTGGAGCAGTTCATGAGGTTTAGTCCTCTTGAGGCGGCGAACGTTGCCGGCCACTTCACGTACTGCCTCCATCTCACAATATTCATGCGTAAGAAGCCGTAGATTATGACTAGTTGCACATTTTTTAACTTCCTCTGTGACAAGTCCTGATGTAAATCATTGTTACGAATATACCATGGGGCATTGACTATTCCTCGCAAGACTTTGTTTTGGAAATTTTTGATTATTTTTATATTTGACGGTTTTGTACAACCCCACAATTGCAAGCCATATGTCCATACTGGTTTCAATATTTGTTTATATATTAAAATATTATTCTACACTGAAAGCTCAGAGTTACGTCCAAGCAACCAGTAAAGTTTTCTATAATTTATCTTAAGCTCTTCAACCTTTTTCTTTACATGTACTTTATACTTGAGCTTCGTATCTAGGGTCATCCCCAATTATTTGGCATTGTTGGAGTAAGGAACAGCTTGAGCATTGATAAACAATGGATGGGTGGCAATATTCCTATTGGTAAAGTTTATATGCACTGATTTTGTCTCATTCAGTTAGTTTAACTCGCCAGCACTTTTTCCAGGTACTTATCCAATCCATTGCACTTTGTAGTTTATTCGTGGCCTTTTCAACACAATCATCAACAGTAAGGATAGCGGTGTCATCAGCAAATGTGGCAACAATTGAATCGGCAACCTCTGGAATATCTCGTGTATACAACAAATAGAGCACAGATCCAAGGACACTACCTTGCGGTACACTTGCCGTTATCCTCTTTAATTCTGAGTACTCACAGCCATAACGAAATCGAAAGTACCTTTCTTTAATATATGATTGTAATAGCTCAAAGTACTGAGTTGGTAGGTCCCTGTGTAGTTTATATTCAAGGCCCTCGTGCCAAACCTTATCAAAGGCCTGGGCGACGTCAAGAAAAACAGCTGAACATACTTTTTTCTCTTCAAGAGCTTTTTCAATTATGTTAATGATGCGGTGAATCTGATCTATAGTAGAATGCCTACGTCTAAACCCAAACTGATGTGAAGGAATCAGCTGTCTGTCTCGAATGATCGGTTCAAGCCTTCTTAAAAGCAGCTTTTCGAAGATCTTAGACATGACTGGTAATAATGATATCGGACGGTATGATGTTACATCAGAAGAGGGCTTTCCTGGTTTTAGTATCAGTACTACCTCCGCAAATTTCCAATGGTGAGGTACATATATCACCTTAAAGCAGGCATTAATCATATGTTGCAGTCTTATGATAGCCGTATCTGGGAGCTCTTTCATTATCTGGCCAGTTATAAGATCATGTCCTTGTGATTTCTTTGCTGATATGTTACACCTTATCATTTTCTTAAGCTCTTTCAGGGTCATGAATTGTATTTCTTTTTTGTCATTTTTATAGGGAGAACTAATATTTTCCTGATCTGTGCTTTTTGAAAAAGGATTAAAAACACCGGCTAGATGTTCAGCAAACAGATTCGCTTTCTGCATAGAGTTTGTGGCCCACATACCACTTTATAAAAATGAAACTTTTTCTGTATATATGCTCAGAACCAACCAAATTAGCGCGCGAAAATGTTGTGTATTGTTGGCAACGCATTCAGTTATTGTTTTTTATTTAGACTTCTTTGCTTCGTATTCCGTTCATTCTCTTTTTTGTTTATAAAGGATTTCTACGAAATATATAATATGAAAAGTAAACACATTTCATTAAATGTTGATATGTTAATAATAAATAAATAATTTAATTTAATTAATAACTATGTCTTAAAGTTAAAATTGCTGAAGCATTGTTTAAATTGCTATCAGAGACAATGGGTTAAGAATACGAGGCGTTTACTTTCAGTGTGCACTGAATCATTTCCGTTCTTCCACTTCTATTATAAAACTACCCTTACCGTGTAATTGTTTTTACACGTTGCAAGTGTTAAAAAATACTTTAAAACGTGTTTGTGGAAAATGAAATAAAGAAATGTACGGGTTAATTTGTTTACGACTTTTTACTTTTAGTTTTTTTTTAATCAGGGCCGAAAAATAAATATGTGTTTTAAATAAGCGTCTTACTTGAGATATAATTTAATAACTACAGGGACTTCCACCCTGTATATGTATATTCCTGCATTCATTTATAAAAGAATTGTATAAATGCTTATCGACTTTTATATTTCATATTATGTATTTTATAAATAAACAATTATCCATGTTAATATTATAAATGAACAAATGAACTATTTTTAACTATTTTAGAATTTAGGTTAGTAAGAACAATACTCCTTTCCTTAACTATAAGGAGAATAGTAAGACAAATAATTAAAATAATCTCCATTTATTGAACAAGACCGGGTGGCACCAAGTGCGGAGCGGAGCAAATTATTTACTGTTTTAAATATAAACGCGGCCACTGAAAGCATAGCAAAAATTGTTACTTGAAGTTTTTGCTTCTGTCAACGACCTACGGACGGCAACATATATTATTATTTATTAACAATCTAAAATAACCTAATACGTAACCTTGGATACGATTTCATTTGCAAAGCAACTTTTTTTTAAAAGGAGTTAATAATAATATTACTGATAGTAATTTTATAAAAAAAGCAATTTTCTAGGGCAAAAGCCCTTACAGAAGCAATGGGGCTTCTGAGCCTCCTACGCTGCAGTAAGTATAAAAACCAGCCGGCGTTATATTTCAATTTCATTGGTTTAAATACATGTATTTTCAGTGAAACGTACTTACAGTATTTTTGAAGTAAACACTTTTAATGTGTGGTCTCAGACTTAAATGCAAGAGCAAAGCATAAAGAAAATAATTCGCTTTTTTGAAATAAAATGGCGGGCACTGATTTATACAAAAAGCGTATTTCCACAAGCTCTAACAGAAATACATAGACAACAATGTATGATTTCTTTGCGTGAAATGTTAATTGTATAAAATTCTGAATGTAGTCATCCTTTATCTCAGCTGGGAATGTTCTAATTTTTTAGAGTACATATCTCTGCCTTTCATAGCTTCAAACATTTATATTTCTTGAATAATTTCGGAATATTTCAATTTTCAAAAATATTTACGTACTGCTTCCCCAAGTCTAGGTTCGTTCTTTAATCTACTACCTTGACCCTGACCCCTCTCTACTTCTATCCCCTAGTCAGGTTTCTATGTCCGTGCACGCTTCTGACTGTTCTACTTAAACCTTATAATTTGTAAACATTTTCAGGCTTTGAAAAACAATGTTACTTGCTCGTTTATTATGTTTTCCTCCTATTAATTTTAACATATATTTCTAAATTTTCTAAAATATTTAACCACCTTCCTTTATCTTCATAATGTCTTATTTTTACTGAATTTTCCATTTCTTCTGGTGTATGTCCTTCTTTAATCAAATATGTCGCATAATTTGAGTTTCTCTTTTCGCATTTAAATTATTTTATTTGTCCATTATATCTGGTTTTAAATTTCCATCCCGTTAGTCCTGCATACGTTGCTTCGCGGTTACATTGTGTTTCATAAAACCAACTTTCACTAAATTTGTCTTTATCTTCAATCTGTCAAACAGTTCCTCAATGTGTTAGTTGTATGGTTACAATATTTCAATGTTAGGCATAATGATGGTTATCTAGGTTTTGGGCCAAACAAACTGACTTATTTGACCGACAAATTTCCATAAAAACTTACTGTATATGGAAAACAAATTTTTAAGTCAACTTTCAAAATTATCAAGTGTAATTTTCATTCTCTGAAAATGACATAGCGAAGCACGTGAGCGCAGTATACAGAAGTATTTGGTAACTAAATAACGTGCTACTTGATTAAACTAACCAAAAAGGTTCTCTTTGTTAATATTTTTGTAACAACGTGTAACAGCTATACTGATTATTGGTGTTTTCTTCGAGAACTATTCTATTTTCTGCAACGAAGCCTTGTTTTATTTCTAACTTTTGTACAGGCTTATCAAACTTGTAAATGGTTTGTAAAAGTTAGAACTGATTGAAAGAAATAAAACTATACTGTTAATTCAATAAGTGTTTTAATTAACTTTAACTTACAAACAGTTAATGCCTGAAATTTGAAATTTTTTCAATTACTGTTTCAGTCTTCTGTTTGGGGTGCTGCAAAAAAGCATCTTCTCCAGATGAAGAAGAAATTATCCCTCCTGTGAATCGAGCCCCTGCTATTAACAATGATGGTAAGGGAAATATTTGATTAAAATTATTTGTGTATATGATACAACTTTTGAAGATACTGTTATTGAAGATTATATGTTATTATATTGTCCATTGAAATGCCGGGTCATCATACATAATTGAAGGGCCACGGGGAAGAACGATCATAGTCCTGCACACCACAATTTTCAGAATTATTTTTTTTTAATTTTAAATCGATTAAATAACTTAAAAAATGGTATTAAATTAAATTTCTTAAACTGTAAATTTTAAAACAGTATTCATTATATATTCAGATATAAAAAACAACACTTAACAGATGAAACATGAAGAGTTAAATTAAAAACAAAAAGATGTCAGGACCTTGATCGTTTTTGCCAGTTATAAAGCATCATCAATTGGTGGGTTGTCCGGATGCTCGATGTCATCTTCGCCTCCACCAAGGGTAGTAACCAGTAAATCGTAGAATGCTTGAGAATTGGGACTGGTCAAGAACTGTTTTAAATGTAATAGATCCTTTAATTTTGCAGGTTTAATGGGCAGTTTCTATTGAAAAGTTCTTTCAGTACTTTTGGGTCATTTTGCTTGTTAGACTTTCTTAATTTCTTGTTTTCTGTGCCTTTATTCCTAACAAAAAATTTTTCAAATATCTACCCAAGATAATTATTATCCTATGACTTGTAGAACTGCGGTGGCATACCATCGGAGGTTTCGGGAATGAAGAGGACATCCTGGGAGGATTATCAGCCAAAATGATGAATTCAGAAATGCTTACCAATTTATAGAAGTGTGTGTACAATGTTTGCAGGTTGTTTAGGTTCTTATATTGTCAACTTGATTTTCTATGCCTTTGTGTTAGTTTTTTTTCTGAATCTGGTTCTAATGGAATCTTAGAGTAGTTATATTTTGTGATTGAAGGTTTCTTGAATGATGGAGTAAAGATTCTGTTTAGCGACTGATATCAGGAGTATAACTCGTTGACGAATGGGTCTACTCGCACTGACTTTGGCCAATCAATCGGAGAAAAGCAGTGTTGTGAAACTGTTTCCCCGCTATAAACTGAATATGTGCGAAGAGCCCATGTAACAACACCGCGCTCTCCCGCTATTGGTTGACCGCCAACAGACTATAATCGTGTTTCTCTCTTCTTTGCCCAGTTGGACTGCTTGCTCCCCTATACATAGTCATGTGAATTGATATCCATTGTAAAGTGCAGGATTTTCCTTTATCGTTTACGGTTTATTTAAACAAGCGATGTAGCTGTTTCCATTTTGTATGACTTCTAAAGCAGATTCGGAATCCCAGAGTGTTGCAAGATGATTATGCAGTGTTTAATACTACAAGATACTCTCCTTGCAACAATGACGGTATAAAAAATATTTATTTATCGATAAAAAACCGGAAAAGCTACCTAATATCAAACCTGGTTAACCGTTTGAAAGCAATTTGAGAATTTTAAATAGTTTGTTGTTTTTAATTTTTCTTAATACTTATTCCTAAATTTTTTAGATATACCGGATGAAAGAGCCGATAATGTTAGGGTAGAAATGCGGTACATCCGTCAGATCGAACGAAGAGAAGACATATTAAATAATGGTAACAATTATTAAAACTTATTTATAATATTCAAATACAGATTTTAAAAAAATCAATTTTTTATATTAAAAACACATACATTTTATGAACTTTATAAGAGCATAAAAGTGTAATGAATCTACACTTTTACAGAATGGGCCAGGTAAAATCAGGCCTAAGAAATATACAGAAAAGGAATGCATTAATCAATATCTGATATTTTATGTCCTTGTTTACAGTGTTGCACACAAAATATATCAGCAGTGTTCAAAAAGGTTTTGTTTTCAGCTCTTTTTTGTCAAAAACCGAATAAAAAGTAAAATATTTTGCCTCATAGACTTTGTGTGCAAAAGCAAAACCTATGGGCTGTTATATACTAAGGGCCTAAACACAGCCCATAAGTTCAGAAGGAAAATCGCAAAAGAGGCTAAGATTATAAGTCGTGCCATAAATTTAATACATTCGAAAAGCATTTTAGAATGTTTTTAAAATATGATTTTGTTTTATAATTCACTTAAAATGTTCTTATTTTTTAACAGCTTTAGCGATGCATGAAGACCTAGACGATGTGTGGTTACAAGGAATACAGCAATTCCGACTAAGGAGAAACCAAGGAATGTTCGTTATTGACGAGGGTAAAATATTATTTTTAAAATTATAATTATAATTTTACAATATAGGTCAAAAGAAAATCTATTAATTAATGAAAATAGTTTTTTTGTTTTACTTTCATTTTTAGTGGTCAACTTTTTTTTGTTTATACATTTCTTAAACCCAGTCGAACTTTCAAAATGACTGCATGTGCCTTATTAACTTACACTTTTTTCTATTAGTGTTAATATTTAACTCACAAAAATAAAACCGACAGCGGTTGTGTTTTGAAATAATCCTATATTTTTCTTTTCTCGCGTAAATTTGATGTTTTTGTAGTTCTTATTTACTCCTTTAATTCACACTAATTATTACTTTATACCTTGCAGACGACCCTAGAGGACATGGAGAGCCTTCAAGACCTTTAAGGGAATTCGAATTAAACGAAGAATTACGTAAGTAGACTACCTCAAGTTATATAAAGTAAACATTTGTTGTCTTTATTTCATTATACCTAAATGTTTCATCTTCATCAGTTTTATCTTATTCGCAAGATAACCTTATTCGCATTTTTATACTTGTGGTGCCACCTTTCGCCTAGCTGCCACCTTGTACTTGGCGGTTCCAAGATCTTATGTTTTTTTATTCTTTCAAGCCGCTTTCCAAACAGGTGTATCTGTAAACCCTTAATTTACTAAGTCCCTGTTGAATATCAGCAGTGTATTGCCAAACCTCTTTACCAATATCTTCAATTGTGTATAACGGCGCCTGTTTTCACCAGCTGTCCAGTCAATAGTGAAACGGTTGAAAACATTCGCACTTAGATAAGATCTTGACCTGCACTTGCCCTGTCTGTTTTATCAAATGTTGACAACAATAAGTTTCTTTTTAAAACTTTTAACTGCCCTTTCAGACGGTTTAATTCGTCACATACCTTATATCACTGAATATAAACGTACTAGAAATTCTAATTTCTAATTCTTTTTCAAAAATTCTAATTTTGCTATCATAATTAGTTTATTCATTTTCTAATACTGATTCAGAGGCTCAAGTCCAAATAATTGAGCTGTGCGCCGCTACGAACGCTGCAAACTGCAAGGACATGAGGGAGACGTTTGAGAAAATAAACTTATATTATCTATTTAACTATAGTTAAACACTCTGCTGTAGGGAACCACCATTAGCGAACGCTCACGTATCTCTCATAAGGGTTATTACTGTAGTAAGTTTATATATACATGCACGCGCGCGCATGTTGTTTGTGTTTTGAGGAAAGGTTTGGTTAAAACTTTTAAAAAAATCAATTTTGTAATAGTTTGGACACGTTAAATATCCAATAAAACCAATCCAATCGTTTAAAAATGGCGGCTTATAAATTTTTTACCATTTTTATCTTAAATTTTAAAAAAACGTCTGATCTCACCACAGTAAAAACTCTTAAAACCTGCACAGAACTAAAATTTGCATTTACAGCTTTTCATATTTTATTGTGTTATTATTTAATTTCGGTGTTTTTATAGTTTTAATTAATTCAGTTAGTGTTTAATAATACAATAAAATTATTTTGTATTTTCCAGACATTAGACGAAGTTTTTATCATATGCCTATTAACGAACTGGAACCTTTTGGTCCCGCCAGAAACGCCAGCTTACGTTAGTACCCAAAGTTTGTTTCTAAATGTTGTAACTTACTTTTGCTAAAATAAGTATTATACAGGGTGTTTACCGGGAATCGCATGGTTTTCAAAAAGCCACACATTTTTAAATTTTGAACCAAAAATTTATTTTTTTTATACAATGTGTTCTACAAACTCGGGATTTTAAGAAAATCTTACAAAAAATTAAGTAGCAAAAATAACATCGCGTATATGGTGCCCTTCCGATTGAGCACATGTTTCCAAACGTTCCCTGAAGTCACGCATTGAATCTTGTAACTGTTGTAACATTTCTCGGATTTCTCTTGGAATGGCTTTCTTCAACTCTGGTAATGTGCGTGGTTTTTCAACACGTGATTTCAAGAAACCCCAAAGAAAGAAGTTCGGGATCGTCAGACAGGGGGACCGGGGAATATGCCAAGGAACATCTCAAAAACGAGAAATTACTTTTCCAGGGAGAGCTTGTCAAACATATTCCATCGAAATTCGAGTAGCGTGGGCCTTATACGGATAAAATTCGAGATCTTTAATCAAAATGTTTCTTACCGTGGAGGCAGTAATGCGGAGGTTTGAGACTCGCTTCCTTAGTAAACCGTTTGTATATACAAACCATTGCCAATTATCGCTGAGAAGTGGAATTGTATTTTCGGATTATTAAATAAACCATTTTCCAAAAACTGAAAATTCCGCGTAATGTAGTAACAGAGAAGAAATTTGTTAAAAATATTTTCAGCGTGAAATTAAGGTTTAAAAAATATATTAAATTAATATAAATTAAGAATTAAACTAAAGTGTTGGTCATGTTATCAAAACTAAGTTCTACAATAAGTTTAAAACAAAAGTTTTAACAAAAAAACATGTTTAAATAAGCTATAAAAAATAAATTCTCTACTTTGATTTTCATAATTATTTTTTCACAGATGTTGCCCGCTTACCTACTGCAAGCGCTGTTTTTGTATCCAGCCGCCGGGCAATAATCCTAGATGTACGACGAATCCACGGCACATTGAAGTTAAATTCAATCTTCACAGTACTGAATGTGCCTCGTTACATCGTTATATAAACACCTGTTCATTTTTTTTTTTTTTTTTTTTTTTTTTTTTTTTTTGAAATATACTTATTGTTATACATTACTGTCTCGTTGATCGAAGCGAATTGCTTGAAGTTGCTATGTCTAAACATTTTTCAGGAATTATAATTTCACTATATTACGATGGCCTGGGTATATTGCCAACATTAACACAATAAAAGTGAACAAATACCAATTCAAAAAATACATAATTAAGGAAATATGAGCTTTCACTTGTTTTAACAAATTTTCGTAATTTTTGCGCCAAAACTCATTATTATGCAATAAAACTCATTATTATGCCCAACAATAAAAAATTAAAAAATAAAAAACTGCGGGAAATTGGAAAAAACTAAGATAAAAGTGGTGCACATGAAATTAGCTAACGTGTTTTTCATCGCGAAAACCATTAACTAAACGAGTGTCATCAATAATAAACTTGTACGGAATTAGCACTGCATGAACGACTAAACTCGGTTTTGTAGGAAAATATTTTAGACAAAATATATTTTACAAGCACGCCGGTAGAAATGAAATGTTGACATGTCCTTGTCAATTTTACAGTCAAAGCCGCACTTCGAACACGAACTGGGGAAAAGTGGCAAATGGCAAAATGTACAAAAATCGGCTGCCATACTTTAACAAACTTATCGCTACAAGGCAAATTAATGTACTGAAAGATTTTGTGTTAATTGTGTTAAGCATTAAAAATATCTTGGTGGCAATTATAAATGGTAGGTATATAATTAGTTGTTTAAAAATTACGTACAACTACACACGTCACTGTATACGTACACACATATATATATATATATATATATATATATATATATATATATATATGTGTGTGTGTGTGTGTGTGTGTGTGTGTGTGTGTGTGTGTGTGTGTGTGTGTGTGTGTAATTAAGATACTTTAGTAATACAACTAGTTTTAGAGTTTTATATAAAGACTTCTGTACTATGCAAATAAAGTTAGTATTGAAACCTTTGTAAAATGGCATGTGCAGAGCCATAAAAAGATGTGATATCAACCATTGATCGTAAAATAGGAATGGAATGTTCTTAAATTTGAGTTTTCCCACGAAGAGCTTTTGTACTCATGAGAAACGCCAATTGACAAAGTCACAAATTCAGTTGGAAAATTTAGAAATACATAATCGACGGTTAAGTTTTCAAAGAATTAGAATGCTGCGTTTTAACTTTAGTTTTGATTGACAAGCTTGTTGTTTATTGTTCGTAAAATAATGGTATTGCGTCAGTGATAAATTGATAAAAAGGGAGTGATTACAAAGACTCAAATCTTTTGTTCCGGATAGGCGGGTGAGGCAGGTCGTCGTAGCATCACATAGTCTACTAAGAGGTTTTAGATTAGTAGTTTTTTTAAATAGATTATAGTATGCAGACACTGTATTGAATGTCATACGTTTATTAATGGTTTTCATAATTGAATAATAATTTTGTATAGAGCTAAAGTGCTTCGCCTAAATTAGAAAGTAGCCAAGATAAAGTTTTGTTTATTTTTACATTAATTGTTGCCATTTGATTTTTTTTAAATCATCGATAACTTCAGTTGCATCGACATAAATTAACGTCCAACAACAGTGGAAGATTATAGTGCAATTTGTACTACCAGGAAAATTTAAAGAACTCTAATTACTTTAGATCGTAATTAGAGCACGAGAATTAAAACAATTTTTCTTATTCACTACCGTTTCAAGATTTAACGACGATGAGTGTACGTATTGTTTTGAAATTTGATAAGAAGATACTTTGTATAAAACACGAATGACGTATGCGCTGACTATTTCTTATTATACTGGCTAAAAGGCAAAACCTACCATAATTTTGACTACTTTACTGAAATAGCGTATACAATTTCCGATAATTTTGGTTCAGTTTTTGTTCAAAATATTACGGTTACCAGATAAATTGCCGGAAAGCTTACAAAACCTAAAATGTCGTGAGGCGGTGGTCAGGCCATTTACTGGCGATCTGCTGTTAGTTTATGATGAACTGACAGTTATACAATATAGTGATACACGAACTGATAATTTATGCACTTATTTAACATTATAGTAAAGTTACATGTTCACAAAATATTTATGGTAATTTATGTTTGTTACATTATGAAATTGTTTAAACGTTAGGTACATTTGTTTATTAAAATAAACAATATAGTATTAAATTATATTTGAATTATTTCTTTAAATTATTACTGTATATTTTTTTATATCAATCTTCCTCTAAATTCAAATCTAGGCCTACTTTCAATTTTTATTTACGCACATTGCTTCATTTTAAGTGTACTCATAAAAAACATTTTTTGTTCTGTCTGTAATAAAAATATTTTTAGTGTTAGTATAATACAATTTTTAGATGTTTGTCAAAAACAATTTTTGTAAGTTCGTTTTACGATTACGGGAATAAACCTACGTGCAGCTGTATAGCTACGTGTAGAGGCTACGTGTAAGCCTGTTATTCACATCTCGTAATATTTTTTTACTCTACTAAAATTAATTCGGAAAACTGAGTAAGCCTCTACTTATGGTGTTTATCTTACAGTTGTACGTGTGCACTAATTTCGTATTCACACTAACGGTACAACAAAAGTTTTAATTTAAATTTAAAAAGAAACACAGTTTAACTAAATGTCTAAAATTACATTAGTAATAAACTATATTTTGCAAAGTATCGTTTAAAATTCGTAATGCACTTAGATGTTACAGTTTAGTTTTTTTATAGTGTAATTTGTAATTTTAACTGCGTTTTAGACACATTATTATAGCAAAAAAATGGTGGGAAATTCCCTGGAAAGGAACAAAAATAGTAAAGATAAACTATACATTTTTAAATTCTTTGTTGAACAGATGTTTGTTAATTAATTAACGATACTGTAAGAATGTTCTACTATTAGGCCTACATTATTTTCTTCGTACTTTTCTAATTTATTTTGTTACTATTTCCAACTATGTAGCGGTTATAATACACAGAAGTATATAATATACATTTTTTACTCAATATGTATATTTAAAATTAATTTATTCAGAGATGAATAAAAGTAATTTATACGTACTTTTGAACCTACCGTATAATTGGCGTATAAGTGGGAGGTGTACTCCTGGGTCTAACCTACTTTGTAAATCTCTTTCTCTCTCTCTCTCTCTCTCTCTCTCTCTATATATATATATATATATATATATATATATATATATATATATATATATATATAATTACCAATAATTTTTTAAAAAAGGATTGCTCCGCGTAAGTAATAAGCTTTCTCGAGACTTTACCCTTTTCTACCTCCCTCCAGGATGACAACATGTTTTTTTATACTCACTCCTTCACATTAATCAAAAGTTAAATTCTTTACATTTTTCAAAACAATCTCAACGTAAGCTAGCGCCTGTTCTATAATTTATCAGCTGATAAATTTTCCATCATCTAACACTTAATGTGTTTCTTCTTGAATTAACTCTAAGATTATGATTAGAAACAAGCATAACCAATTAAATATAACCTTAGCAAAGCTCTCGAGCTGCAATACTAAATATTGCATAAATTAGAATAAAATAAAACAAAAATTCTTAATCGAACTTCAGCCGGTTTGTTCACAAATTTCGGTTTGAAAATACACTTAAAACTTAATCTATTATGGGCGCTCACTCTTCAGAGGACTTCTCAAATTATGTAATTTACTTCCAAATCAGATGGTTGTCCTTGAGCAAGGTCAGTCAAAGATGAGCCACTGCCCTCGCTACCTTTCTACTCGTACACTTTACAAGACTCGACTTCTGGTTTCACCGAGATACTTTCTCCCGCAGCTGCGAGTTCAGTTCCCACTCGACTTTCTAGCTTAGGCTTAGGCTTAGGCTATTTCTTAAGAAAAAACCAGTTGGACTCCGCCGGACCCAACAGGTAAGCAAGGAAAACGACATTTGAACGTCTTTGTTTTATGGGCGTTCATTTTATATTTACAACCTAACTGGAGGCGTCCAGTATGCCGAGTAGTTCTTCTGCAGTCGAAGACTAACTCACTGTCTCACGGGCACAAAACACAAACTTTACACATAATTCATTAACATCAGTTTTATTAAATTTCATTTTATATTCTCACAACATGAAGCACTTATAATATAGGGTTGCGTTTACATTACAAAATTTCTACCTTGAGACTTATCTGTTTAAGGTTCTGTAAGTCAAACATGTATTTTTTTCTCTAGAGATCTCTCCGCTTCTGTGTCTATTTGTATTTTTGTCTGTTTAAGCACACCGTTTTAATTTAAACGAATCAAACGATTTCGATTAAACGTTTGTCGAAGGTAGGCTTAGTTTCTAAATACCTTCTCGAAAACAAATTAAAACCTTTTTTATAGGAAAACAAAATTTCGATTTTCTCAAAATCGGATCTAATATTTTTTATAAATACTCGTTTAAATATTTGCTCAAATATCAACCAAACAAATGGTTTGGTACATACAAAACCCTAAAAATGATTTTATGTTGTAGAAACTATCGAGAAAGACTGAAATTTACCTAGATTATAAAAATTTTCCAAATGATAATAAATTAAAACAAAAACGAAAATAAACCCTAACCGCCCCCCGATTTATTTTCAAACGTTATTATTTTTTTTTAAAGTATACGTTTTCGAGTTATGAATACTTGCATATTAAAAAAACACAAAATCGAATGAACTGGTTTTATGAAACCACGCCGATTTTACTGTTTTGGACATCTGAATTTTTGGGGGATATAAAAACTCCATGTTTTTTTCATTTATTCTCAATATTACATTCTAGTATGGTTTCGATTAAACGTTTGTCGAAGGTAGGTAGGCTTAGTTTCTAAATACCTTCTCAAAAACACATTAAAACCTTTTTTTATAGGAAAACAAAATTTCGATTTTCTCAAAATCGGATCTAATATTTTTCATAAATACTCGCTTAAACATTTGCTCAAATATTTATTAGCCGCCTCGGTGGCCTAGTTGATAGCGTACTAGGCTTTCACCCCGAGGACCCGGGTTCGATTCCCGGCCAGAGCTTGGCATTTTCATACGCTATAAATCATCCCATCGTCTGCATTAGCCCAAGTGTGCACTATAGTCGGACGTTATAAAAAAAGTTCCATTTATTTAAATTAAAACATTTCAAAAGTTTGTTAATGAAGTTTTGAAGTATTTCATCCAACAAATTTCCAAAGTTATTTTAATTTTCAAAATTATAACAAGTATAGGACATTGGCTCAAAGAACAGGTCTACAAAATGTACAAACAGCTGTTCTATCTGTAGTTTGTAACATCGTAACAAATAACTAACTGACAAGAGGACAAGAGGACTAGAGAGTCATTGGCATATAAATCCACGTTAAGTAAAACAATTTGTATGCTTAACAATTTTGTTTGATTTCTTATTTTAGGCTCCCAGTTTTACTTTACGCCATTAGGAAGAGTGGAGAAAGTTATTTAATGAAAAGAAAAATTCGATACGGGAATTCAAAAGATATAATATCGTCATTGAGGCACTACAAAATTACAAAAAGTGGGTCTTGAAATATATTTGCTGTTTGTATATTATATGCGTCTCTACATTTGTATTCATATTAAATATCTAAACCCGCTTTTTAAATAAAATTCCATGGAAATGAGTATGAGCTATTGGAGCAGCCATCATAGTAGGACTAAAACCCGGAACCTTGAAATGAGTCCCGATCCATATCACTTTCGAGGGGTCCTTAAAGTTGTGTGTGTGTGGGTGGGGGTTGTAGTAGGTAATCTAAGACAGGTTCGTTAACCAGCAAAATTCGTTCAACAGTTTCAAAATGGCGGCCATCTTAAAGGTGTTTCATAAACCTTAAAAAAAATCATAATTTTTTGTTTAAAATTTAAAAAAATCTGATTTCACCGTCGTAATTGGCGATAAAAACTGAATAAATTAACATTTTGAACTTAACAATTTTTTTACGCGGTCAGGGTTTATGTTTGTATTTGCCAAATTGTAATTTTAAAATTTAAAATGCTAGTGTGAAAATGATTGCTTATGATGGTCAAATCACAAATTCAAAGAAAGGTTAAGATTTTAGAATTTAACTGCCAAGATTCTATAAAGAGTTTTAGTAACGTTAAGTGATCCTGAATTTGCAACCTAGCCGAGGCACAAGCTGAACATTGAATCCGAGATTTGTAATATTATAAAATAAAATAAATAAATCAATAATTATTGTAATCAAACAAATATCGTAAGATTGGTTAATTCACAAATATTTTATGGATTGATGAATGTGATGAAATCTTGAGAAAATAAAACTCGAGTAGAAGAGATTTTGTAGGTAAGAATGAAAAACGACAAAACGACCATAAATATCAACATAGGAAACCCGGAGGACGTTAATGAGACGATTACCCACAGGAAGCATCTGTGGACGATTGTTGTCTGTAATATAGATCGAAGTCCGTGGTATAGTCATGTATTTTTCTTCAATGGAATAAATTGTAACTGTCACTTTCTAAAGAATGTTGCTTGCCTCTTCTCTCTATGCGTATCTGATCCAAAGAAAACGTTATGGTTGTAATATTGTTAAACGTATTGTATAATTGCTTATTATATTTCTCTTTAAATAATAACACAATTTAATGGAATTGTATCTTTTTTTTATTGTTGTATTACACTGTTAAATTTTAAATCTTGTTCGTTATAATTTACACTTAAATTGCTGAACATGGTTACTAAGTACAATAGGCAGTACCAAGAACGTTCAACCTCTGTTTGGTTACTGGAAGAAATACCTCTTCAGCAACAAAATGATATGATCTACTGGTGAGACCAGGACCCTCGTGTGGCAGTAGTCGCACAACTACGAGAGGTGCAGTGAGGAAATGGGCTAGGGATGAACACGTCAAATGATGGAGACAATTCCCTGGCCAAAGATTGGGGAAACGGGACCAGACTCTGTATTGACAAGGACACTTGTTCAGTTTAACAGGAGGTCGCTGAGGCAGGTCGTCGTAATGATCACCGGACACGGCCACATCCGGAATAATCTACATAATGTGGGATTGATACAAATCTCGCATAAGTGTCGTTTTTGCGGGCAGTGTGTTAAAACCGTAGCACACATACTCCTTGATTGCGTGGTCCTGGAGGCCAAAAGAAGGAGACTCTTTGGACCTCAGCAACCAGATCAGGAGTTCAACCAGGACACCTTACACAAGATTCTGGAGCTCGTTAAGGGCACTGTAGTCGGTTTAAGGTGAAGTGATAAGGGTAAACAAAAAGCTTTTAAGTTGACGTGGGAACCACAGAGGAAGTTAATCCCCAAAAAGGAAAAAAACCAAAAGATGTGCTGAAACCAAGTGACAAAAGCTTACATACATATTTATAGAGACTATGTTACAGACCTTGGTTAGATTAATTTTATTTTATTTTATGATGAGCAGCAATTAGTCTGACAAGGAAGTCGTTCTGTGTTTTTGGAAAATGTTTATTAAGTTGATACTCTGTCCTACATCAAATTACAAATTTCAATACTAAAATCCCACAATGCCTAAAGCGGGGGATATTTATCGAACACAGTGAGCCTGCATCACAGCATTAAAGACCGCAGACCCAAGTAAACAAGGGTTAACACTAGTTACGTTGTAAGTAAACACTTTAAACAAAAGTGTGCAGCCTAAATCAGCGTACCTAATGGGCGGCTGAAGGAACACAATGTTTTCTTGGAATAATTACCCCAGAACAACAGTTTTATATTTCTTTAAATCCGTCTTAATGAAGTTTTAACGAGTGTTTCGGTTCTATGGAATAATTATTGATCGGTAATGGCCGATAACGGCGCCTAAAAGACAAACGGCCTTCAGACTGTTCAAGAGCTTTCACGATATTCGAATTGCAGATTCATTGAGTCATCGGCTCCATTAAAGAATTCAATTTATTATAAAACATGCAGACATCTTAGTCTGTTCTTACATAACCATGCTAGGTAGTCGTGATGTGCTGGAGTTACGAAACAAGTCACGATAAACAACAATTATTTTAAATAATTAAATTAACAAAATCCAGGCATTTTAATAGTTTTACTGTTAGTGTCGTTTTGTAACGTGCGAGTGTAACTTTGTTGCTAGTTTCTAGTCGTATAAATGTGTTACGTAATTTTATTGAAACCCTAGACTAATTAAAGACGAACCTGATTCTTCTAGTTTAGAATATCGTTAATTACTTCTGATTTATCGAAGTGATTATTATCGAACGGTTCAACTGTTCAAAATACGTTTGATCACTGATAGACTCGTGTGGACGAAATGGTGATTAGATGTTAATGGACATCGGACGATTCTGGATTATCTAAAGGCCCAAACAATTACCGCGCAAGGCTGATTAATACAGGATATTTGACAAATATTTATTGGTCTTTAGAACTGCAAAAGAATTTTAAATTACTCAGATACCTGACCTATCAGTAAATCACCCAAAACAAAGTATCACAAATCTCCATCCGCCGATAGTGAGATATCTCACGGCAGTAATACGCTATTATTTAAGTCCTGAAGAATTGTAATTAGGCCAACTGATTATACAATTACCTTGGTGTGTTGACTTTTTAATATTTGCGGACGTTTCATTGATATACTCGCAGTTGCTTCATGGAGGTTGAAGGAAGGCTACTTCTAAGAATTCTGGAATCGTATGGAAAGTATGGATGGAATATTTCCATCTTCCAGACATCTTTTTTATCTCAAATTTAAACAGTTGACTGTAAGCAGCTCGATATAAGATAAAAACATGTAAAACTAATTAACACTAACGTTAGGAAGTCCAGTCGAAGTATTCTAAAGCACGAGTCATCATTAATAACAATAATATGGAGATCAATTGTTTTCACATTCTAACTTTTAAAATAATTGATTTATTTATGTTTGATTCGTCAATATGTAGGCTACTAGTTACATATTTTCATTTGATAAAACTAGTAATATGAGTTCCTAGGCATACTGTGCAACTAGCGTATGATATGGGAATGGAGAATTAGTGATAACCGTGGCACTGGTAATCATCATTCTTCAAAGAAAAACAAAATTGTAATCACTCAAATGCACAAGCAATACACATTTCACATAAAAAAATTTCAGTCTTAATTAGCATTTCTTTTTAATACGAGAAACGAGATTTTCCTCAAAACGAACTTCCATCGTCATATGAGCAAGGACAGACGCATACCAGGTGCACAGTATGCTTGGAAATTTCATAAATTTTTAACCACTTTTCGTGAATAATTTATAGTTTGGAGAGATTAGACTTTGTAAAAAACATTTATTGGAAAATTCATTTCAGAAAATACAGAAATACAAAGTTAATATTACAACATATGATAATATTAAAGATTAATTTTTAAAGATTAATGATTAATAATTAAAGATTAAATAATAAAAAACAACATATGACGATGTACAACGTTCATATGATACTAATTGATTTGACGAAAATTCGAGGTGCAGAATTTATATTTCTGAAATATATAATATACCCTAAAATTAATCAGTTACAATTTCCTGCCAGGTAACAGAAACAATTATGTTATTATTTTTTTAGTCCTAATTACAGTATGTTAGTGTACTACTAGCAACAGACTAAACGAAAACAACTTAATATTGTCATTTATAGTTTCACTTGAAAATCCTAACTAAAATTTTGAAAGCAAGAGTGTCTTCAGCGCCATTTAAAACTAATTTCATTCTACGTAACATGTCCTAAGACCTTAATAACGTAAAATGTCAAGCGTTGGCTTTATCTAAATGAGACCAAACAAATTAGGTAACAACTCAGGCTTGAAGATCGGAAACCTGGAAGTCTGCTACAACGTTAGTAAGGTTTTGTATAACAGGAGCAAATAGGCCTACACGATCATAGCCTCCATTTTGAGGTTGTCGGATTTTTGGAACTATTTCTGTCTGTCTGTCTGTTTAAAGATTTATAATTCAAGGTGGTGTAGATGAATACAAAACTAAATTGGTAGCATAATTGTAAAAGATTTTAAATAAATCGAAGCCGAATTTGGGATTGTTTTGATTTTCGATGATATCCAAAAAGTATCTGTAGAAAATGGTCAACGTTTTCCCAGTATATGTCAGCTTTTATAGATCTTTGCTCAATTTTTAAAAGCAAAAAATATATAGAAAATGTAAAAAGCTGACCACATGTAAGGCTTTTAAAATAAAATTAGATATCAAACACATTTTTTTCTTTGCAAACAGCTGAGTAATCTTCCCTTATTACTCTCTCATAACGAGTAAAAAGAATCTATGCTACAATGAAACATATCGATCTTGATGTTTTGATGACTTTTATAATTATTACACTCTCATTAAACGAAATTTTTCTTTTTTTCTGGTGTTTAACGTCCGACTATTGTGCACACTTTGGCTAATGCAGACGATGGGATGATTTATAGCTTATGAAAATGCCAAGCCCTGGCCGGGAATCGAACCCGGGTCCTCGGGGTGAAAGCCTAGTACGCTAACTAGGCCACCGAAGCAGCATTAAACGAAAAGAAAAGAATGTAAATATATAATGAAAAATATTGATTTTTGATATTTTGATGAATTTTATAATTATTACACTCTCATTAAACGAAAAGAAAAGAATCTATGCTATAATGAAAAATATCGATCTTGATGTTTTGATGAATTTTATAATTATTACTCTCTCATTAAACTAAAATAAAAGAATGTAAATATATAATGAAAAATATCGATCTTGATGTTTTGATGAATTTTATAATTATTACTCTCTCATTAAACTAAAATAAAAGAATGTAAATATATAATGAAAAATATCGATCTTGATGTTTTGATGAATTTTATAATTATTACTCTCTCATTAAACTAAAATAAAAGAATGTAAATATATAATGAAAAATATCGATCTTGATGTTTTGATGAATTTTATAATTATTACTCTCTCATTAAACTAAAATAAAAGAATGTAAATATATAATGAAAAATATCGATCTTGATGTTTTGATGAATTCTATAATTATTACTCTCTCATTAAACTAAAATAAAAGAATGTAAATATATAATGAAAAATATCGATCTTGATGTTTGATGAATTTTATAATTATTACTCTCTCATTAAACGAAAAGAAAAGAATGTAAATATATAATGAAAAATATTGATTTTTGATATTTTGATGAATTTTATAATTATTACACTCTCATTAAACGAAAATAAAAGAATCTATGCTGTAATGAAAAATATCGATCTTGTTTTGATGAACTTTATAATTATTACTCTCACATTGAACGAAAAGAAAAGAATGTATGCTATAATGAAAAATATCGATCTTGATGTTTTGATCAATTTTATAATTATTACAATCTCATTAAACGAAAAGAAAAGAATCACAGATTTTTTTATATAATATAAAATTAGATATAAAACATATTTTTTTCTTTGCAAACAGCTGAGTAATCTTCCCTTATTATTCTCTTATTAAACATATCGATCTTGATGTTTTGATGAATTAAAACAAATCAAGATCTCGTTAGATCAATATAAAGTTCGATATATATAATGAAAAATATCGATCTTGATGTTTTGATCAATTTTATAATTATTACAATCTCATTAAACGAAAAGAAAAGAATCTATGCTATAATGAAAAATATCGATCTTGATGTTTTGATGAATTTTATAATTATTACTCTCTCATTAAACGAAAAGAAAAGACTGTAAATATATAATGAAAAATATCGATCTTGATGTTTGATGAATTTTATAATTATTACTCTCTCATTAAACGAAAAGAAAAAAATGTAAATATATAATGAAAAATATTGATTTTTGATATTTTGATCAATTTTATAATTATTACATTCTCATTAAACGAAAAGAAAAGAATCTATGCTATAATGAAAAATATCGATTGATGTTTTTATGAACTTTATAATTATTACTCTCTCATTAAAGGAAAAGAAAAGAATGTAAATATATAATGAAAAATATTGATTTTTGATATTTTGATGAATTTTTATTATTATTACACTCTCATTAAACGAAAAGAAAAGAATGTATGATATAACGAAAAATACCGATCTTGATGTTTTGATGAGTCTTTACGTTTTTATGTCTTATAATTCCAAGAAGCGTCTGTCTGTCTGTTTGTATAAATATCTATTGCTAAACTATCGACCAATTTTGACGCATTTTTTAAAATTATTTTAAAAATATAATCCGTAGGTACTAAAGCAAAATATGTAAGGTTGCGTATACATACAAACGAAAATGTTTAGGTAGACATTTTTTTTGGAAAATACAGGCAAAACAGTAATTAATTTTATTTTAAACTAGCTGTACCCGGCCACGCGTTGCTGTGTCTCAGTCTGGTTCAATTTAACAATGCATTCGGAAACATTGAAATGGAATCGTAAAATATTTAATATATCGTGTTTTGCTTTTACGTCCAACAGATGGCGCTGTTTTTCAAAAAAAGCGTATCACGTGTCACTGGTATAACATTTACATAACTGTAGATATATTAAACGTGTGCATATTCGAGTACAAGATTGTGTCAAAATTTCAATTAGTGAAGAATTTTAGGAGATTTAAAATTTTGAACAAACGAATATTTATATTTTTATTTATAAAGATATGAAAGACGTATTTGAGTTACTATTCTTCTAATGTGACTACAACTTAGTGATAAACCTATTTTGAAAAATTGGAATGGTTTACCTTTTTTTCAGTAACAGAATTTTGAAAATGTTGAGAATAGGCTAACTGTTGAGAACAGAATGTTGAAATGAAAAACTGATCGTAATGATTGAATTAAAGTTAACTTTAATACAAAATCATTAAAAGAGTGTTTGGAAAACATATTTTAATTTATTATTTTCTTAGCATCGATTAACAAATATCTAGTTAAAATATTCTAAACAGTTTTTACAAACTTCACGAAATATTTATTACTTAAATTGTTCATGTTTTTAAACCTGAAGAACACTTTGAAGACATTTGATTGGTTGCTTGAAGAAAGTGATTTATTAATGGAATCAGTGTCAATGAAAGGCATTCTGTCAAAATTTCACCTTTAACCTTTCAGGTATGTCTAAATTAGCATGAAGCATAGTTACATTGCATTTTTCAACGTCAACTTATAACAATGAAACACAATTGAAATTGAATTAAAAATTCACTAGCCATAAAATTTATACGCAAAATAGACTGTAATTTTCAAATTACAATGAAAATATAAAAGTTAATCTTGACCTCCTTCAAATTAATTTTGGTATTTTCAAAATTTCTCTCTGACTATTTCTGTCCGTCTGTCTTTTGAAAGATTTATAACTCAAGTTGGTGTAGAAGAATAACAAACTAAATTGATAGCATAATTGTAAAAGATTTTAAATAAGCCAAATTTGGGATTGTTTTGATTTTCGATATCCAAAAAGTATCTGTAGAAAATGGTCAACGTTTTCCCAGTATATGTCAGCTTTTATAGATCTTTGCTCAATTTTTAAAAGAAAAAATATATAGAAAATGTAAAAAGCTGACCACATACAAGGCTTTTAAAATAACATTAGATATCAAACATATGTTTTTCTTTGCAAACAGCTGAGTAATCTTCCCTTATTACTCTCTCATTGAACGAAAAGAAAAGAATGTATGCTCCAATGAAACATGTCGATCTTGATGTTTTGATGAACATCAAATTTATAGCACTTATAAATTCAAACTTCTAGATAACGTAGCTTCTAACTATGATTACAACTATAAAATCGTATTTTCAAGTAAAGTTTATAATAAAAAAGTAATTTAATTTTTAACGGATTTTCTGCATAACAAAAAATTTCTAAGCTATTACGATTTCGACTTTTGTGTGAATAAATCGACAAAAATTATCTCATTAAACATTCAAATAACGGTAATAATACGAAATGAACCCTGACCGCCTTTAAATTTATTTCAGTGTTTTCAATAAAATTTTAATGCTAACCAAGCAGATTTTAACGCAAATTGTGATTATGAAATAAGGTTTTCAAGAAAGTGTAATGTAAAAGAGTGATTTAGATTTGAAATGGCCACCATTTTAAAATTGTCCAACGTATATTGCTGCGTAACGAACTAGTGTAAGCTATTACCAAACTCGATTGTTGACGAAAAATGAATGAAATAACCATTTAACTTTCAAATTACAATGAATGTACGAAAATGACCCTATTGTTGTCAGATTCATTTTCGATTTTTAATTTAAAAAATTTTAAATGCTGATTTATGTTGATCTTATCGCTGATCATGAAGGAGAAATAGAATTTTGAAAATCATAAAATGTGATGAATTTATATAGATTTAACATTACCGTTATTTTGAAACTTTTATAAAAGTATGTTTATTTAATAAAGATATGTAAATTATACATTAAAAAAAGTGTTAATGATCTATCAAAAATTGATATGATCATGGCTCATTTCAAGGTTCCTTACCATGAAGACCATTCCAATAGCTCAGTTTTCAATAATAATTCGTTTAAAAAATCGGTTTGATAATACAGGTTGCAAGGAGAAATTATTTGATATCCTGAAATTTGTATGTAAACGGTAAAATAATTATATAAAATTGATAAAAGAATTTAAAGGTTTTCTCAATAATGAAAGTATTTTTGCATTCATGAATTCGTAATAGACGTAGTTAAAAATCGAAGAAAATTATCAAAGAATAACAAAAATATTTTGGCAAATGAAAATTTAAAAAATATTCAGAAAACATCCAATTTTTGTTCAAAATGTTAAAATTCAACCTTTTACAGCCAAGCATCAACCATTAAAGAACTAAACACGCTTGCCAACTTAAAGAAATCGATCAATGTTTTATTAAACAAAGTTGTTTTACAGTGCGTTTATATTTACTGAAGACTAACACAATATTTACGAATTTTATTTCGAAAGTTTTGAATTTAAATAAAAAGAAGAAAGAACTAATTGCACACACTTCAATATGTTTGCATATAATAATTAGAAAATAAAGTAGGCTATGTTTGTAGAAATTGTTTATTTTTGTTATTTAAATATGTATAAAGTAAAACATAGGCCGATGTGTTTGCAAAAACATTACATAACTAACTGTTAAGTAAATCGGTTAGGTTTACACATGTACTTATTGCCTAGGCCTTTTGTATTAACACTTCCGTGAGTCACCGTCAGCTGTATGCCGAACATATTTAACATTCATTCATAAGTTAACCTCTAATTAAATATTTACCAACTTTTTTTGAATATTTATGGTCAAAATAACAATAGTAAATTATTGTTTCAATTAACCGATTTATAGCTTTTACTTCCTATGTTTTTTGTAAGGAGTAAGTATATAGATAGTTGTATTATAAATCAAAACTTTTAATTTATAGTATTTAATAGATTTGTTAGTTTTTTAGTTCGTGACTATAAAGGGAAAGAAGTAATAAATAAATATTTAGTAAATAGAAAATAAAAAAGTGCAACCATGCCATGAAACTAGAAACCTGATCTATCCCGGTTTTTTCAAAACTTCTTAATCAATGTGAAACTAGTTTTTTGGAATGTGATACCTCTGCTGGGAGGCTGAGAGCTTAAAATAACAGCATGCATGTACATAAAAACAGATATAATGATATCTCTCTCTACTGGATACTGGCTGATATTTGTAAAAAACATCAACTTCTATTAAATTATTATTTATTACATGCTAACCGTTTATTTTATTGAAAATCTTTCAAGTTCACTCTTGAAAAACTTTCCTACTTCAAACTTGATGAAAAAAATAAATACGATTGTTACAATTAAAAACAAATTAAATTACCATTGAATTAAAGTTTGTTAAAACATATTTATAAAAATTAATTTCTAATCCTGACCTACACTAATCCTGACCTGAAGATAAGTTTTTGATGGGCAGTTAAAATTTACACATTTTATGTTAACCAGCGAAATCTATTCAGCAGATCCAAAATGGAGGCAATTTCAAATATTTAAGAATTCATAACTTTTTCCTTTAAATCCTTTGAAAACATGATTTTACCATCATAATCAGTATTAAAAACAGCATTCATTAGCGATTTGAATTTTCAAAATCCCTTCAAAATAGGACATTTAATTTGACTAAGTTTATGGTTCAATTTTTGTATTTCAATTGTAATTTAAAAGTTTAAAATACTAATATGTGCCGTTTTTAATGCTGATTGTGATAATGATATCAGAATATAAAAATGTTAGGAGAAAGAAAGAAATTTTTTTGGTGTTTAACGTCCGACTATTGTGCACACTTGGGCTAATGCAGACGATGGGATGATTTATAGCGTATGAAAATGCCAAGCCCTGGCCGGGAATCGAACCCGGGTCCTCGGGGTGAAAGTATTTACGCTATCAACTAGGCTACCGAGGCGGCGAAAAAAATAATTTGATAAATTAGCTTCTATTACGTCAGAGAGACATCTGGGTGCCGCGATTATTTCTAAAATTCAAAAAAAAATTTAAATAGTTCAAATAAATGTTTTTTTAGAGAATTTCGATTAATATATAAGTTACATCGTAAGCTCAGAACAATGAATGTGCTCTACCTAGAACAATTAAGCATGTTTTGGGGAATTTGATAATTATGTACATATATTATATACAAAAATTAAACTGACGGTAATATTTTTATATGAAAAAAAAATATTGACATATTAGAATAGATGTTTCTGTAAGCTTTTCTTGGAAAGAATTCATTACGTTAGCGACTCGGCTGGGTTGTCAGGCTTATTCAACTTTCGAATATGACATAAATGTTTATTATCAAAGAAATTCAACACGTGCCAAAAATATCAAGTGAATAAAAGCAGAACTAGATAAATTTTATAGAAATAAGTCACAACAATTTTCAGTAATAAAACTTCTAGAAAGTAGTTTAGGCCCTGTTAATATGCAATCCATGTATTTTTATAGGTTAAAAGCCGGTAACTTGGTGATACGCCAAATAGCTGAGATAGTGCATTACTAGCGACCGCTTACACTTTCCCTCATTAGCAAATGAACAGTGTCTTTACATATCATTCAACTCATACACCCCACGCGTTATGTAAGTCTAAACTATAGTAAAAAATGTTTTAAAGTTCCTTCTGTCATTAGATATCCGGAGTAATTGTCTATTCCTTCACAAAAATTGTTTATTAAACAAAAAACAACCGTGGCCTCCGTAAAATTATTTTAAATCTGTTAAATCAGCGTAAAATATGCGTAAGTTATTACTTTAAATTTTCAAATTATTTTCATTGGAAAACAAGGAAATGAGTCAGGTCAGCCATAACGTGTTCCTAGTGAATTTCTAAAATGTAAAATGCTAAATTATGCAGAGATAAACGCTGACAACAACGTTAGATTTTTAAAAATGAGTCACGTAAAAACCAATGATTTTTTTTTATGTGAACAGCCGCCATTCTGAAATGTGCTGTTATTAAAATCAATTTCTTTTTGTCAAGTTTGAATTAAATCGGTCTCGAATTGCAAACGCTAAAGAGCTAAAACACACACACACACACACACACACACACACACACACACACACACACACACACACACACACACACACACACACACACACACACACCAGCTCAGTAACCAGAACTTAAATATTGGAAATCTAGAGCTAGGACCGGTTGGACTAAATATTTTATTACAAGTTGGCCAGAAGGCAGTATAAGTATTTTCTTTAAATATTACTCTTCTTTTCTCATTTAATGATTTCCTTTGTTCATTATTTGTTTTTATTTTTAAAATTGAATAATTTCTTCGTAGCATAAACAAACCTTTATTTATTTTTTAAAATATTTGTTCAGTTTACTGCTTGCTTAGTTTATTATTTATTTTTGAAGTTCGTTACTTTCTTTGTTGTTTAATTGCTCAGTTCACTACTTGCTTAGTCTATTATTTATTTTTAAATTTCATTACTTTCTTTGTTGTTTAATTGCTCAAATAACTAGTTGCTTAGTTTATTCGTTGTTTTTAAAGTTGGTTATTTACTTCATTACTTTCTGTAGTTTTTTTATAATTTATTTTTAAAATATATTATTTTCTTTGTTGTTTATTTGCTCAGTTCACTACTTGCTTAGTTTATTAGCTGTTTTTAAAGTTGATTATTTGCTTGTTTATTTATTTTACTTCTTATTTTTGAAGTTAATTATTTTGTTTATCGTTTATTCTCAGTTTTCTACTTTGCTTCGTTTATTATTTATTTTTAAAGTTGATTATTTTCTTGCACAACTCACTACTTGCTTAGTTTATTTATTTTTAAACTTGATTATTTCCTTTGTTTATTTACTCTGTTCACTACTTGCTTAGACTAATAGTTGTTTTTAAAGTTGATTATTTGCATGTTTATTTTACCTTAGTACTTTGTTTAGTTTATTATTTATTTTTAAAGCTAATAATTTTTTTGTCATTTGTTTCCTCATTTTACTTCCGATTAATTTATTATTTGTTTTTAAAGATGATTATTTGCTTGTTTATTTTTGTTTATTCCCTTATTTGTTTAATTTGTTATTTGTTTTCAAAAGTAATTTTTCTTTGTTGTTTATTTGCTTTATATATAATATTCTCAGTTCACTACTTGTTTAATTTATTATTCAGCTCATAGGTTACAGTATTCTCCTACTCCATTTTGTAACAAGTATTTTAGTTAAAAGGTGGTTCATTCACTACCCCTATATTGGGGCTCAAGTTCTATAATTCATTCACTTGAGTAAAATTTCAAATGAACAAGGCAACATTCCGAGAAGATGTAAAACGTAATTAGCAAAGCTGACTGATGACCAGAGTGAGAGCAGATCACCTCGCAAAGCCAAGGTTGTAATCTATCTTATAGTCATTTATTTTACACATAAATTGTTACAGTAATTTTTCCTAGTGATATTTTCTTTAACAACAAAAGAAAGAAAATTATTAGCAGTTCTCAACTTGAATAATAGAAAAGAATTTCGAAAAACTAACCACAATATTATGTTATATTTTAACTCTGATAATAATAAAGTTAGATTTTTTAAAGTATTAAACATTAATTATGGGTGTTCATTTTATGATTTAATGGTACTTTGTTTTCTATTAAAATTTTGTTAAATTTATGTAATTTTTTTGCGTTTAACGTAATTTGCATTTGCTTGACAATATTTACAAAATCCTAAAATTTTGTTCTTCCAAATCTGATACGTTGATTCCAGTTATGGAATATTAGTAACAAATTTGAGTGTAAATATTTTTAAGTCCATACTTTATGCCAGTTGAGACTAATGAGGACGAGGGATCAGTGTTAACGGTAAGGGAAGTACTTATTCACAGACCGGTGCTATAGTCACATCGACCATCGCGCACTTCAAGTAAACCTGAAAATCGGACTTAATTTCTAAAAATAAGTTGAGCATAATTTGAAAATCAGCGTAAACATCTTTTTCAGATTATGCTAAATTAATTTAAGAAATTTATACCAATTTTATTTTATTTTTTTTTCTAAGACGAAAAGGACATTGAGGTTATTATCGCCTCCGTAAATGTAAGTGTGAGTGTAAAGTGTTAAAGTCGTAAGTGTAGTGTTGTACGTGTAAGTGTGTGTTAGACTCGGGTTCCGTGAGGGAGGTCTAAATCCTCTCAATAGGTGCAGCTAGTCTGCAGGTTATACCAATTTTAAGGTATTTTTGCTACTGAACCAACTTCTTTTATTAGTTAAAATTAATCTAAATAATTATAGCAATATTTACCAAAAATCATTTTGTTTACTTTAATTATCGAGAAATCGAAAAATTAAAAGTTAATAAATGACAACGAGATGTGGCAGTTTTGGGTTTGTTTTATTTATTTATTTTTAATTTACACTGCAGTCGTAAATATTTCTTTTGTTTCAAATTTGCTGCAGTGACGTAAACTATAAGACTTCGTAAATGACCAAAACCAATTGAGGAACGTCTCAAAAACCGATTTTAAAAAGTTAATTTGTTTTCCTGTTTTCCGGTAAGAATGCTTCGGATAATAGTTTAATGTAAGAAAGTTTGTGTGAGAATATTTTGTTCTGCATTAAACGGCGTGTCTTTCAACTGCTTGGAAAGATTTTATATCACAAACGCCGACCGTCACAAACCGCAGACAGTTTGTGAGTTAAATAGACATTGGCGCGACATGGTGAATTTAAAATAATGTTGTATATTGGCCAACTCATGTGGAGTGAAGTAATGGAGAAAACTGTTCAGTATGCGCTGTGGTATGAGACGTTACAGTGACGCTATGTGAATACCATTGCGGTATTTTACATCACTTAGGCTATGCCTAGAGTAAACTTAACTGTTATTTACATTTGGGTATTTTTCATTGATGTTAATGATGCTTGACAGTCAGAAGTACAGCATTTACAATAACAGTTTGACCATTGTTTGTTTCTAATAATCAGGTATTCGCACTGTCACAGTATAGCAAAATAAATATTAAAAATCATTTCACAAATTTATTACATCTTTTCACCAAATAATCTGGTTTAAAAGCTATTAAAAACATAGCAGAATATAGGCCTCATTTCTCTAAATTGGTTCAACCGATTTTTGTAAATTTATAGTCACGTACGAAGAATCACGACAACACGTTCACGACGACGTCCGTCACTAGTGACCACGGTAAGGCGAGGGTGTGCCACGAGTGACGCACGGATATACCCTCTAAATATATAAAATACAGTTTTCCCCGTTTAATATCAACTAATCTTATATAGACACATATTCTAACAATTTTACGAAAAACAAAATTTACGCCTACAGTTGAGGTTTCGTGTTAATTTACCATAACACAAAATGTTATGACTTGTAAAAATGGCCGTTGTAAACGTGTTAAGTCATTGTACTAAACTTGAAAAAAAATAAGTTTTGAATATTATGTAAATAGTAAAACAGAAACCAAAATCGACGGCGATCAGAATTTTTAGCAAATTTTTACTGTGAAAATGAGTTATTAGAGCGGTCACAATCTTAATTTCTACTTTTTGAGGCTTCGTTAAAACTTGTATATATATATATATAGTATTTTTTTTGAAAGTTTATATAACTTTACTATAGGTTTGTTTATAAAAAAACAAACACGCATCAATGTGTTAGGACCAACAACCGTGTCAGTTAGGTTGTGGTGAACTTCTTTTTTAAAATAAAGGTTTTTTTAACGCATCACCGTGTTAGCTAAGTTATGTCGTACTCTTTAAAAAAAATTAAGGTTTTTTTCCTGCATCACCGTATTAGGCCCAACAACTGTGTCAGTTAGGTTTTGAGTCTCTTTTAAAAAATAAATAGCTGTATATATATATACTAGCTATTACCCGTTGCGGCTTTGCCTGCAATTATAATGAAGGCAATAAAATTTATAGTCGATTTTCAAAATCAGAATAGGTTCATTTCATTTTAATATATTTCTATATAAAATATTATATGATTTATGGCTTTTGGCCAAGATATATAAATTTTTGCTACTCGATACTCTAAAACAGGGTCCTGTCAAATATTAATAAAATACAGTATTATTAAAAAGACACTATTATACAATTAAACTGGAATAGTATTTAATAGTATTGTGTTTATCTCAGGTACCTAAACCGTGTTCAAACCAAATTTAATCTCAATTGGTCCAGTAGTTAAAGTGTGATTGAATAACAAACAAATAAACAAAAACAAACTTTCAGAAATATAATATGACTAGCTGTTACCCGTTGCGGCTTTGCCTGCAATTATAATGTAGGCAATAAAATTTATAGTCGATTTTCAAAATCAGAATGGGTCATTTCATTTTAATATATTTCTATTTACAATATTATACGATTTATGGTTTTTGGCCAAGAAATATACATTTTTGCTACTCGATACTCTAAAACAGGGTCCTGTCATATTTTAATAAAATACAGTATTATTAAAAAGTCACTATTATTCAATTAAACTAGAATAGTATTGTGTTT
Organism: Callitettix versicolor; assembly: GCA_022606455.1. Lineage (NCBI taxonomy): Eukaryota > Metazoa > Arthropoda > Insecta > Hemiptera > Cercopidae > Callitettix > Callitettix versicolor. Next base: position 59,055,698 of record CM040184.1, read on the forward strand.
ATCTCAGGTACCTAAACCGTGTTCATACCAAATTTAATCTCAATTGGTCCAGTAGTTAAAGTGTGATTGAATAACAAACAAATAAACAAAAACAAACTTTCAGAAATATAATATGACTAGCTGTTACCCGTTGCGGCTTTGCCTGCAATTATAATGATGTAAGCAATAAAATTTATAGTCAATTTTCAAAATCAGAATAGGTCATTTCATTTTAATATATTGCTATATACAATATTATATGATTTATGGTTTTCGGCAAAGACATATCAATTTTTGCTACTCGATACGCTAAAACAGGGACATGTCATATTTTAATAAAATACAGTATTATTAAAAAGTCATTATTATACAATTAAACTGGAATAGTATTGTGTTTATCTCAGATACCTAAAACGTGTTCACACCAAATGTAATCTCATTTGGTCCAGTACTTAAAGTGTATTTGAATAACAAACAAATAAACAAAAACAAACTTTCAGAAATATAATATGATTAGCTGTTACCCGTCACGGCTTTGCCCGCAATCATAATATACATTAAAGATCATGCATTACCGTGTTAGGACCAACAACCGTGTTAGATAAGATTGGAGTACTCTCTTTAAAAAAATTAAGGTTTTTTCCTGCATCACCGTTTAACCCAACAACCGTGTCAGTTAGGTTTAGAGTACTCTTTTAAAAAAAAATAAATAAAGGTTTTTAATGCTTCACCGTGTTAGGCCTAACAACCATATTAGTTTGTTAATGGAGTATTCTGTAAAAAAATATAAAGATTTTTCACGCATCACTATGTTAGGCCTAACAACCGTGTCAGGATATGTAGCCTAGTATTTTAAAAAATATATATATAAAGGTTTTTGACGCATCACCGTGATAGGTCCAACAACCGTGTCAGGATATGTATTACTCTTTAAAAAAATATAAAGGTTTTTTCACCCATCACCGTGATAGGCCTAACAACCGTGTCAGTTAGGATATGCATTATTCTTTAAAAAAATATAAAGGTTTTTTTACGCATCACCGTGTTTGGCCTAACAACCGTGACAGTTAAGATATGTAGCCAAATAATGTTTTAAAAAATATAAAGGTTTTTCACGCATCACCGTGTTAGTTAAGTTATGGAGTACTCTTTAAAAAAAATAAATAAAGGTTCTTTTAATGCATCACCGTGTTAGGCCTAACAACCGTGTCACTTAGGTTATGCACTATTCTTTTTAAAAATGGGTTTCCTATCACCCAAACCCGTGTTAGACGTATTTTTATTGTTTTACTGATCTGTAGATTAGTAAAACAATAAAAATACGTCTAAAATCAGTACAACACGGTACCGATTTTCGCCGGTAGCAATTTTGAGGTTATGTTGGTCACTTTTATTTTCGATTTTTATCGTACTTTTCCTGCTTTCATATTTTGGATTCTTGCTTTTGGGCACATAATAAAGCATTTTAGTAAGAAAAATATCGAAAAAAATCCAATAGATGCTGCACTGCATATTTACCATTGTTTCATATAATGTAATTACACAAATACATATACTACCTTACAATTAAAGTATCCTAATAAAATATATGTTATATATTCTGCACTCTGCTTCAAAAACATTGAAAAGTCTTAAATGAAAAATACCAGATTGTGATTATTAGATGAAAATGTAACATTAAAAACAATAATTTTGCAATAAATAAAACATAGATTAAGATTTGTAAAATGGGATTAGATCTATGTCTATCTCAGGTGCCTAAATCTCATGTTAAGTAAACAGTAATTAAACCTAACTACAGTTAACACATGTCACAAAACTAAATACTAATAATTATTTTGGGCTGGGTAAGTAGTATAATGACGTTTTTTTAAACGGGAATAGGCCTATGTATATCTCAGATACTTAAACCATATTTGTACCAAATTTCATCTTAATTGGTCAAGTGGTTAAAGCTTGATTGAATAACAAACAAACAAACACACAAACTTTCAGAAATATAATATGAATAAGATAAGATAATATATATATATATATATATATATATAAATCAGACACTACAACACAGTCATAAAACCGGAGGTATTATATGCAAGCGAGACGCTAGCACTCCACACAAAAGCTACCATGGAGGATATTTTGAAGGAAGAATGCAAAATCTTGAGGAAGATCCTTGGCCCGAGATTAACAGAAGATGGATACAGGTTGCACTCCCGGAAGACCACAGAGAAGACATCGAACCTGGCAGCAGATATCAGAAGAAGGAGGCTTCGGTTCTATGGACACATCAGTAGACTCCCAACAATGAGACTTGCCAACAGAATCCTCAAGTATATACAAGGTGTCAAATCAACAACGTCGTGGATCGCACAAGTCAGAATAGACCTACATGACGCAGAAATAGACTCAACAGACGTTGAAGACAGGAACGCATACAGGAGAAAGATGTTCGGTTGGAAGGTCCCAGAGAATGAAATCCCAAAGAGAGCAGGGGTAAAATGGACGGAGGAGCGGAAGAGGATCCATGAGGACAGGATGAGGGAGGTGTGGAGGATTAGAAGGAGCAAGACATGAGTCGGAGTGCTTTGCGTGATCCAACAGAACCTATATGCAGATAATAAAAATAATATATATATGTATATATATATATATATATATATATATATATATATATATATATATATATATATATATGATAATTATATTATATTCTAGATGTAATGATCAGTGGCTCTTAGAGTCATATAACATTTTTCAATGGAAATTCGATAAAAGGTAAAATTCAGTCTTAAACCAAAAATTTCAAATTATATAATCGTTGCAAATAGCTTTTTTTGTTACCAAGCACATCTATTACCAAATTACAGTTTAATCAAACTGGTTCACAGTCCCTGAAAGTATATTTAAGTGCTCTGTATATGAAGTTTCAAAACTTTTTTAACAGTTTTATTCCCTTATTTTACAGCTAACTGGATTATTACGTCGTCATTACTACAAATAACTCAATTAAACATCAGCTGTTCTAACAGATCTTCGTTCAATGAGCCTAATAATTATTGCGTCACATAAAAGATATATAAGCATCACTTTCTTCGGCCTTATTTGATTGATTGGCAGGTTATTGCAAAACATATACAAACAGTTTTGAATGAACTTTATTGTAACCGAACTCGTGATTGTATCGGCCAAAATATTTTAAAATTAAAACGTGATCCATTCATTTCGTTAAATAAACAAGGACCGTCATTGTTTAATTTAATAAGCAACAATTGAAACTTCGTGATCAAATTGACAACGAAATTTTTTGATCAAACACTTAGAGAATTTGTAGCCTATATTGTCATAAAACACCTGTTTATATTAATGATCGTCTTTTACTGTTACGACTTATTTTATATAAAATTTAACATAAAGTAAAAACAAGTATAACTAAAATTAACTTTTATATAAAAATTAATTTTGTTAAGAACGTCAAGACAAGTTACATTGACTAGTATAATACTTTCGTTTGTTACGAAATGGCAACTACACAAAATCTTAAAAATGCGTAACTTTTATTGACCGAGCTAAACTCGTCCTTGCATGCGCTGATCAACTCGATCGTTCGGCGTTTGGTTTTTGTGTTGGTTTTTCGGTTTGTTACACAATTTTGGCCAAATGAACTAACCAATTGTTTTAAAATTTGGTAAGACGGTACCTTGTATAATTCCCAAACAATGTTAATGTAGGATTTCTTCCATTCATTTCCGTTTTAAGATGGCGGCTTCTAGTTTAACGATAACATATACAAGTGCTGGCTGTTTCTTGTAATCCTGCCTGAACTTAATGAATTATTCATATTTACAGCTTCAGGGAGAAAAAGTATAGCCTAAAACTTCCAATAAAGCTGATCTAATACAATGCTTCCTAAATATTAAGGTTATCGGTTAAACTGGCGAAACGTCAGAGAGCTGTCGTGGAGCGGTGATGAGGCAATTAATCAAGAATATACAGCGAGATCTTTTTTTCAAACTACTAATAATTCAATTTACTGAAAATGTAACTTTAAAGTCGTTATCAGCGTTATATCTGTATAAATTAGCATTTTAAATATTCAAATTAACGTGAAAATAACGTGAAATATTCAAATTGAAAACGTGAAAGTGAACCATGACCGTCTTCAGAATAATTTTCTTACTTTAAAATCATATTTATAACGCTGAGTTATGCAACTCCTTAAACTGTGTTCTAAATTAGTGCTCTTTTCGTGGTATTGGGTCTGGGATTTGTCTCTTTATTTGTTTCGCCCAACTTTGGGGTACACTAAATCAACCACTTTTTAATGTTCTGTGCCTTCCTCGTAGCCCAGTATTGCTTCATTCGTTGTGATCTTGCTTTTCTTTCTTCGTCAGAGATTTAGATCGTTCGCTTGGATTTGACTTTGCCTTGGAACCGTTGCTTCTTGTCCTTGGTTATTGTTTTGGCTGTTCTGTCCATGAGCATAGTGTCAGTGATTTGTAGTTCTGTTATGTCTTTCTCTGTTTCTCTAAACCAAAGTGGTTTGGCTCTTCTATTGCGAAAGTAGTCAAATATTTTTTTGGTTAGTCTATTTTTGTCCATTCGGAGGATGTGCCCATAAAAATCAATTCTCCTTTTTCTTATTGTGTCTGATAGTGTTTCAGTTTTTTGGTAAAGAGTTTCATTACTGAGTAATTGGTTGTTACGGAATTTGGGGCCTAAGATTTTTCGTAATATCTTTCTTTCTTTGATCTCCAGCCTTTCAAGTGGGCCCTGGGTTGTGAAAGATAATGTTTCAGCTGCACATAAGGCTTCTGGTTTAATTACCGTATAATAATACCTTATCTTTGTATTCCAGGATAGGGACTTCTTGTTGTATGTGTCTTTGGTAAGTTGGAAGGCTAATTCAACTTTATTTCTAGTAGATTCCATAGCTTCTCTAGGGCGTTCCAGCTGATCCATTCCCCAAGATATTTGAATTCTTTGACTATTTGATAGTCAAATCCCTTGAAAGTCTGGGATTTTATTGCAGTAATAATTCATTTTTTAGTTATTGCATGGCATGACGTAAATATTCAGTGATAAAGTCTATTAAAAGCAACTTTAAATAATATAAAATGTACGTTTTGTAAATTTTATGAAGAAATTGAAAGAACAAAATGCAAGAAACTTTATTTTTTGTCTGCAGCGGCTGTGTGATAGTTCTATGAACCAGTTATAATTGTTTTTTAATGTCCTTAAAAAAGGTTCCTAAATACTTTTTTTATAATTTCGAAACTACTTAAAAGTTTGTCGATGGAAGTCATATTATAAACATTGTATTATACATGCTGGAATAGAGTTTTTACTAATGATAATGCAGAATTACGTTTATTTTAAAACCCCATGTTTTCCTGTACTGTATTTGAAAGAATATCTTTGGCGAAGCGGCCAGACAGCAATCCTATCTTTAGTAAAACTCAGTAAATTTTCACTATACATTTTTAAGAATCTTATTTTTTATTTTAAAGATAAATTTTGCATTAACCAAGACCCAATTTCTGTTTTTATAGCTTTTTGACAAACATTTTATTTAGAAACTTTTATTGTTTTCCGAAAATCAGATTCTAAAACAATTATCGGAAAGAGTATTAATGGTAAATACAGATAATTTTATACCTTATGTTACACGAAAATGCCTTTGTGAAAGAATGTTCCAAGAATAAAAAATAAAAGTGATTTTTGACATTACTGTCTCTTTGTTTTTCTGAAAATTAAGTTGACATTATTATAAAACAATTTTATCAAAAAAATTATTTTACTTTTTTTAAATGTTATATGGCTTTATTTAATTTGATTTTTTCAGTAAAAGCCCTTTTGGTAACCTTTAAAACATCCATTTTAATTGCACAAAAAGTACTCGTATTTTTAAAACGTTTCGTCGATTAAGGCCTATTCAAATTTAATTTATATGGAACAGTTTAACCTAACTGAAGTAAAGAATAAATGTAAAATAAATCACCGATATGAATATTTGGGTATTTTAGAAAAGTTGGGAGTCTGGCACATATAATATTATTTTTTTAATTTTAAACGATCTTACTTTTTGAGATCTAAAATTATTATTAGATGTAATGACAACGTCAGTAATGATATAGCACCATACTTAATAAATTTACAGGAAGTAAAACAATTGTAAGACAATGTACTGGCAAGAAATACGCGTAAATGAAGAAGAAGATTGTCATGTTAGGAAGACAGGACTTTGGGCGTAGAGCGTAGATGCATTTGTAGGCCAAGGAACCTTCATAATTAGTGACGTCACAAGTTATAAGTCAAGTTGCTTCCTAGTAAAATGTTATACAGGGTGGATGACAAGTGATTGCCGCTAACGCTGTTTAACATACATTTCAGCAGCGTAAAGTGTTTTGTTTTATGTTTCTTATCTTTAGTTATTTAATAAAATCTGATCACGATAGCCTTTATTCTAGAATCGTTATAACTTGTACTTACATCCAGTTACTACCGTTGGGTTTTCCGTTTGTTATTGTAGATTTCAGTTTTCATCATCAAACTAGCCTAAAAGACCCATTTGGATTAGATTCAAACTAGAGGAAGGGTTAATACAACCAGGGATTGCGATCAACAGACTTATTGTGCAACTAAACCTCTTTAGTACTAGTTTAGCAGATTGATGTCCTAGTAGTAAGTTCCAACAATCTACTGACTAGCTCATTCTGCTGAAGATGCCTAGGGTCCTGGAAACCAGAAAAACACCTAGCCTTCTACCAGCAAGAGCTTCACAATCAAGGATTATGTGTCCTGCAGTCTCCTCCTCTTTCCTGCACAACCTACACACGGTTCATGTGCACCCTCAGACCACAGTGCCCACTAATAAACCCCATGATTTTTCTGAGTTGTGCTCTACCCAAGACGTCTGTAAAAAAAGATCCATAGTATTTTACAAAAAAACGAAAAATATTTATAATTAATTAAATGTTCCACTTTATTAGGTTGCCAATTTAATTTTTAGTTGCCATCGATTATAATATTAAATAACAATGCTCCCCTAGTATATAGGTTTGGCAATCGAGAGGAATTTAGTTGGGTCTGTCCTTTCTTCTGCCCTTCATCCCAACCTATGGTGGAACAGCGTTTGCCGGAGTGTGCCTTACCATGATGGCAGATCAGCTTCAGTAGTATATTTTTAAGTATAAATTATCAAACAAAACTGTTTGTTTTTATTTTTATTTTTCGTGAGCATGAACGCGCTCACTGATGTGTGTCCAGAATCTAAAAAGTAGTTTTTTATGTGTTTAGTCCAAAATATAGTACAAATATACTTGTATCCATTTACAAAATTGATAAGTACAAAATACGAAAGTAGGTCAAATGTGAATTTTTATTAAAACTTATATATTATTGAACACTGAATATAATAATCAAAGTTATTAATAGGGGAAAATTAATTGTTTAATGGAAATTCGAAATTATAACCACAACAACTGCCTAAAGTCTGTAAATACTTTAAACTTTAAATTAAACTAAAAATTAAATTAAAGGATTATACTTTAAATCAAAATTAGTAGTACAGTCTCTACTAATATGCCAATAGATCATTGATACATCAGTAATTTTTAATGTAATTCTTCGTTAAAAATTTCTTCTCCGTGATAATCACGCCCGTCCATTCACAGTCGGCGACTAGGCTGTGTTACTGTAATAGATGTTCCGATATAACTGTAACAGTAACCAGTTATTTAACGTTATGTAAAACTATCGCATCACTTCTGGAACAATGTTTCCTCTAATCTTATCTGAGAATTCAGGAGTGCCTTTCTACATTGCGAAACGCTTGGAACAATTAATTAGCAAGTGGTCGGCTCAAGTCGCAGATCTCACACTTTCTAATTAACGGGTGCTACAGTATTAGGTCCGAGTAAGCCATTTAAAGTCACTTAACCGCTGGCTTCCGTAGGCCTACTGCTATTAGTGTGATATACAAAGGTGAAATTGCGGCAGCTGTCTCTTTGACGTGATAGAAGCGATTTTAAAAAAACGATATATTATTTTTCTTTAACTTTTTTTTGGAAATTGGATTTTACCATCGTAACCAGCGTTAAAATTTGCATCTTGCGTTTTCAAATTATTATGTGTACCTTACTGTTGAAAACTGTAATCATTGCACATTTCACAAATTAAGGGTCATAACAATCGAATTACCTTTCATTAGCAAGAGAGAGGGAATATTGCGCAATCGCAATCGTTTCCGGATCTCAGTGTAGTGTGATAGAATAAACAGACAGCTCAGTCTCGAGAACAACAATGCGTTTCAGCAGGATGACAAATGTTGACCACTGAGTATCTCTTCTGGCAATATAATTATGCCTGAGTTTTGACAAATTCTTTATCGACTTTACCCGCCTGCTGGATTCTTTCACTCGGTCTTTTCCTCTTTTGCGCTTATACATAACTGACCGAATGAAGCAAGGTCTCTGTTTCAGCTCGACCGTTCGGCATTTGGTTTGTGTGTTTGTTACGTAGTTTTGGCCAAATGCATTGACAGATTGTTTTGAAATTTAACCGGAGGTACCTTTTATAAGGTCCAAATGATGTATGCACAACATTTTTTTTCTTATTTACTTTCGTTTCAAGTTGGCGGCCTCTGATTTAACGATATCGAGGGTCAATCGCTCCTATATTACTGTCTGAACGGCAAGACCTATCATAACACTGACTGCTTCAAGGGGAAGAAGCATAAAATCCCCAATAAAGTTGGACTACTAACATTTTTCGTAAATATTACGGTTACGGGTTAAATTGGCGGAAAAAGTTAAGGGTACTGTCATGGAGCGCTCTGTGTATTAATTAAGAATATACTACGAGGTGTACTGTTATTTGAAATATTAGCTCAATAAAATTTGTACTACTTTAACCTAGTATTACAATGTTTAGTATCGCTAAAAACCAGGATTTCTTAAGGTTTTAGCTAAAACATCCTTTAGCCAAATTTATGAATAATTACACTATTTCCGAGTTGGCGTAAAATCCGAGGACGTTATAACCAAGTTCGACTGCATATACATACCTACATATGTACATATATTACCAGCGTACTTCCCACGTGAACTGATTGTATCCTTGTGCTACACGGAACAGAAAAGATATTGTTAACCCATTACGCACATCGATGATTATGTTACATGACTGATGGCACAAAGGCATTGTTCTCTTAAGGCTTTTCCTGACTCTCCTCACAACCTAGGTACTGTTTCCTTCTAAATCAATCCGAAAATAACTCAATAAGAATTCACTTAATATGCTCAGAAAACTTAGTACGCGAATTCGTTTCTAGTCGAGACTGATCAACGTTAAATTAGGCAAATAGGTAATATATTCTCCCTTTGCGTGCGCCTTTGATATGTGGTTTCAGCATTGACATATTTAATACATTACTGCCTGGTATACACGAGAACACTGTCTCGACACAAATCTAGTCATTAATGTCATTGGTGTTGGTCCAGTTACCGTGTCACGCAGCTATTTAGCTGACGTGATAAAAGCAAATTTCCAACAATAACATTTTTTTACACTACACGTTTTTCAAACTCTTAATTTCATCAGAATCGTAATCAGCATTAAAAACAGCGTTAAACATTCAAGCTACAAGCTACATTGAAAGTATGAAAGTGAAAGTACAGTCGCCATTTTGAAACTGTTAACGGATTTGGCTTGAAGCTAAACTTGTCCTATCTATTAAGTGCTAGCACGCTCGTGAAAAAAGTCAGTGCTCATTTCAAGGTCGCCGATTTTGGTGTTACTATAATAACTGCCACAATAGCTCATTTTTCAATGGAACTTTGCCAATTGTCGTAACTCATATTTAGCAATATCCTACTACGAACTGCTAAACTTTACCAATGTCATTGAATAATAACGTACTAGAATAACCCTTACGAAAATTTTGTGAGCGCTCGCTGGTGGTGACATCTTGCGGCAGAGTGTTCAACTACAGTTAAATAGATAATAGTACTGCCTATTTTCTCAAAGGTTTCCACCTCCTGTCCTTGTACCTTGCAGCGCTTGTAGCGGCAGATGGTCCAATTATTGGGACTTTAACCAATTATCGAGCATGCTTTTTATAATGGTGGCTACTTCTAGTCTGTTTATATTCAGTACCAATATACTTTGCTATTTTATTACTTATTTAGAAATCGTTTGCGACAAACGTTGTTATGCATCAGATAATTGTAGATTGTGTTTGTTAGAAAAAGCACGATTATAGATGGGTTATATAGATTGGTTAAAAAAAGGCAAAAATTGGAGGCTTATATTAGTCTAATAATTGAACATAGACATGAAAACCTACAAGCCTACAAGCCTACAAAACCCTTACCCGAATAGGGCTTTAAAAAATTAAATATTTCTTAGAAAACGTGTCTCCATTAATCACAAAATAATCGCAGTTGTTTTCCTGGCGTGATTAAATTTAATTTGTAAAAATTCTTTTTTATCTTAACCTCTTTCTGACAGTCTGATTTCATCATCAAAGACAGCATTAAAATCTGCACATATTAGGTTTTCAAATTTCAAATTTCATTGAAACTACAAAAATGGATCTCTAAAAAACGTTAAATAAACTTTTTTAATTTCAACGGATTTTAAAAATTCATGAAATTAACGATGATTACCAGAGTAAAACCAGATTTTCAAAAATGCTCAAGACAAAAATGTTTTGAAAAAACAATATCTTTGATTTACACATATTTTTTTTAATAACGTACTCTGCACTGACTTTAGACACAAAGTTTGGCGGCGTACCCTCACAGATCTATGACGACAATATTATTAATTCAATCCAGGACCGCGTTCTGTATAAGGTATAGTTAAGGCATGTGTATGAATGGCATGAACGATTACGTATATCGATAATTTATTGAAATTACACGTAAAGAAGTGTGTCAGACGATGAAACAATTAAATTGTTACGTTTAGCTTAGGCAACTTGCCCAGACTATAATCACAGAGCAAGGCCGTGACACATTTATAGCTGATGTCAAGTTATTGTACCACCTCACTCGTGAGTTACTGTCTAAAAATCATCTTCCGATCGTGTCCCAGTCGGATGAAAGTGAAAACAATCGCGGCACGCAGCTCGCTGACGTGATAGAAGCGAATTTCCAAAAATATTTTTTTTTGTCTTACCCATTTTTAAATTCTGTTTTCAACATCATAATCAGCATTAAAAATCTGCAATATTGCATTCAAAACTTTCAAATTACATTGACAATACGAATATAAACCCTGTCGCCGCCAAAAATATTCTTAATTCCAACGGATTTTATGGATTCAAATGGTAATTTGTGCTGCTTACGATGGTGAAAACAGATTTTCAAAAACTTTAAAGACGAGAAAGTTATGAACTTTTAAAGATTTGAATTAAATGTCAATTAATTGTTGTTGTTGTTTCGTAAATGTTATAGGCCTATGCAGTATTTCTATTTAATCCATACTTTGTTGTAATATTTACAAATAACATTTAATTGTTTGAAAAAATGAAAATTTTAAAGTTTTAAATTATATCGAAAAACCAAAATGGAACCAGTCCATCGTCAAATTCACTTTTTTAATTTCAATATATTTTGCAAATTAAAATGTTAATTTTTGCCAATTTTAACGTTGATTATGATCGTAAAATCAGATTATAAAAAAGTGGAAAATAAACAGTTATGTTAATTATTCTATGTAATAATAGAAAGTGAGACAGTTTCTATTATGTTTTTGAATTAATTTACTTATTCTTATTAGACAAATATATAATAACTTGATAAGCAACATTAAAGAAATTATTTTTTTTCTAATCCCAATAACCTACTTTGGGACCAAAAAACCATCATAATGTTTGTTATGATATTAAAATAAACTAACTATCTCATCAAAACATTTCCTTGATAGAATGATTTTTGTGTAAGCTTTCGTTTTGCATTTCTATTATTGGTCTCTTTGTTGTTATTGTAACATTTCAACTACTTAAAAACAGCTGATAGATTTTATAATAAAATGTGTTTAGATCATTTGTTGTAGTGTAACTTAAAGCATGAACTTCCGTAGTTAATCACTATTTTTATTTTATTGGCCTATATTTCGTCATTTAAGTCTTACAATTTGAAGGTAAGAATAAATTACAAAGTTTATCTAAAAATATTTTTTTCTAATTTTATAACTTTTAATATACAATAATCATTCACATATTTATAACTAGGCTTACTAAAAATAATGTCATAATTAATTAAAATATAGCCGAGTTTTCCAATAATTCACCGACCGTTTAAAATAAACATATTTCAATTATGCTATTTAAATTATTTCCCGTTAATATTATTATTAATAACTTTTTATTCACAACTTATTCCATTTTATTAAAAAAACATTAAAATTTGTATTTCCAAAATTATTGTGTCAATAAGCAACAAAAATAAATGTTTTATTGAAAACAGTATAGCCTAGTTAGCTGAGTTTATTGAAAATCGAACATGTGATTCTTTGCATACTTAATTTAACAGCTGGTTTATATATTATTATTAGCAAAGAGGTTATTATTTTCAATGGAAAAATGAACTATTGAAGCGGCCATAGTGTGTGTGTGTGTGTGTGTGTGTGTGTGTGTGTGTGTGTGTGTGTGTGTGTGTGTGTGTGTGTGTGTGTACAACAACCACGGGTAGCACGCAGCTTCAGCACACTTCGAAGAGTGAAGACGAGGCTGAAAAGCACAATGGGGGAAGAAACGATGTCTGGGCTGTGTTTGATATAGACAATTCATATAAGAAAACCAAGATTGTATAGAAAATATTGTTTTAGACAAATTTTCAGAAATCCAAGAAGGTTGATACGAGTGTAGACTCACTGTCATTTCTTTATTATGTTCCTTGGTCATTATTATATTAAATCCATAATAACCAATTGTATAAGCTTTTCATGAAAAAAATTATGAATTTTGCTTTATATTTTTACCTTATCTTAGTTACCCCTCCCCAGCCCCCTATCCCTCATGACTTGCCCCTCCCAGCTCAGATCCTGGGTACGCCTGAATAATATTGTTTGAATTAGCAAATGGAATTAGCAATGAATAGCAAAATGAATTAGCAAATATTTTTTTCTGCAGTAGTTATTAGTGTTCTCATTGCATGAGCTACAATTATATCTAGTTTGTTTTAATATGTGCTCTGAGGAGGCTAGGATACACAGTGGATAATACCACACACAAAATTACTATACAAATGTGTTAGCATAACCCAATAATTTTTTAGTGTATTAGTGGAGAAAAACTAAACTCATAAAATGGTCAATAATTAAAGAAGTAGTTTTAGTTTTTTTATTTTTGTAAATATTGTTATTTATTTAAGATGTCCACGAACGCAAGTCGAAGTCAGTGCTTTCCAATCGACGCTAACACAACTTTAAAGAAATTCTGCGACCTCCTTGAGAATCAAGAAGCTCGTACTTTGGTTTCCAGGCAATTGCTGCTTTTATCACACTACTTTTCAGTAACCAAGGACTCTGTTGTATCCTTCCAAAAACTCAATAATTCGTGTTAATTCTGTATACAAACTAATTTGCACAAACATTTTTATTTTACGAACACAAAATACAACGAACACCGTTATCACAATAACAGAATTTGTATAGCATGACTTTGTAACAAGTACGAGTAATCTGGACATAGTTGGGGATTTGGCCGCTAGGTATTGCTAGATATCAGAAATAGTTTAGTTTTCAGCGTTTGTAAGGTGCTGTATTTGCTTTTTTTAGTCAATTCTGCAGTTGAAAACCAGTTTATGTATACAAAAAGAAAACATTAAAAAAATATTTTCTTGTCCAATTGTATGTTAATTTATTTACCCTTATTTACATTGCTGTTATGTAAAATTATCTTTTTTCAGATTTACAGCAATAAAATAAAAGCACATAAAAAATGAAAAGTGATATAATGATTATAAAAATGACAATGATTTTTTAATGTCTCTAATTGATTTTTTAATGACAGATTATAAGAAAATTAAAGACATTTCCTTTTCATTTTTAGCATTTTATAAATTATTTTTATTTTGATTATTATAATTTATAATGATTATCAATAATTTATTTTGCACACAAAGGGGATCAGGACAAACATTATGGGTAAAAGATTAAAAAGTTTAATAAATAAAAAAAAATCAATTATAGTAGAGAAAAATTAAAATACAGTAAAAATAATAATTGTTGATACTACTACACAGTTCAAAAACAATAATAACAATTATTATAATTATAAACCTGTATTATAGTTTAAGAATATAAAGGACTATAAACTATTGTAGCTAAAGTAATGCAAAAAAATTTACTAACACATATATTAATTCATACATATCCAACAATTTCACTGAAAAATTTAAGTGCATGAAAGTTGTAAATTCAGAAGACACTACTCATAAGAGATTATTTATTTAAAAAATTACTTAACATAATTAAAGATGATTGCAGATTTAGAACTTATTTCAAGAGTTATAGAGTTTTTGATTTCACATATGGAAAGTGAAGTAAGATACAAAGAACCTCTTTAATTTTCTTAAATCTGTTAAAAAATGTTCCTAAATTGTCCAAATCATCAGATAGCATTTATTATCTTCAAAATATGGTGTATTACTTTTCATCTTTAGGTAAGTATTTTTATACCTAACAATATTAAAATATTAATCATATATAAACACTTGAATATGAACATTTACGTCTACAGCTTAAAATAAGTAAAGATATATTGAAACCTCTTTTGTAATTCTCCTTCTCCTTGAATACATTTCAACTTCCCAACAGTTTTCCTATTCATCATGATTGTAAGGCATGTAATACAAAAAATTTTTAACTTATTTGTTACATTAAATTGAACTGAATAATAATGTATTTACTGAACATGAATAGTTAAGCTACCCTATTTTTTTTCATTAACAAGATAACTCTGTTTACTACGCTAATAGCTTCAAACTACTTTATGATAAATTAGAACCAGTATAAACATAACCTTAAATTATCTCTTTAAAAATCATACAGAATAATTATGTATTTATATTTAAATTTATTTGTCTCTAATTGTATTATTTAGTTGAACAATAAGCTATTTTATTTTCAAATCAAAAACAGTTATTTTAACACCTTTAGTAATTTTAATTTACATTTTATTTATTTTTAATGATTAAAATTTATTTAGTATTTTTTGAATTTTTTATTACATGCATTACAATAAGAAAGCTAAGAAAGCTGTTTTGGAAGTTGGAATGTACAAAATATATTTTGCTTTCTCAATATTTAACTATTAATTAAAACTGTGATAATTTTTTATGTCAAAATATTATATGTATCAACAATATGAAAAGTTTTTATACTAAAATGTGTTTCAGTTCTCAGAAACATTGTTTGTACTATGTATGCTGAATCGTTGTTGTACATGTAGGAATAATAACTTCTGCTCTAATTGTACAGTTATTATAAAATGTGCGTATATACTGTAACTGTACTTAAAAGCCAGTAATTAATAGTCATATTATTAATTTCAAAAACATTGATTTGAAATTTAAAAAGTGTGTAGATTTGGAAAAAAAGTGAAAACAACTTTTTTATAAAGTATACAGAAAATGTAATGAAGCCAATTATCAACCTTTTTTATAAGATATATGTTTATTTTTGTGACTTTTAAAAAAAATGACTTTCTGATTACTTCCAATACTTATGTAATTTCAGGAAAAATTCTGCACATTACCCAGGACCCATCTCTGCAGCTGCAGATTCTGGACATTTTACATAAATTATTACACAGATCAGAACCTGTCAATTTGGACCATGTAAAGTTGACAACATATATTTATTCCCTTGAGCACAGTTATTTAGTTGAAAGATTAGCAGACTTGTTGATTATTGCCGAACCGCAAATTGTGGAACCCCTTCTGAACGTTATTTTACGTATATGTATCCTATCTGAGTATGCGTGTAAGTACTTTTAGATTTTACTGAAAGTAATTAGAAATACTTTAAATGGAAGAGTGTTAGAAATAATAATTGATTTCTTGATTTAATTTACAATAGAATTACAAAGAAATGTCATTAGAAAGTTTTATTAGTGTTCTTATCATTTAGTCTTTATCAGTATTGCTATTCAACTTCAAAGAAATGTAATATAATTTACCAGTTTGATATTTTACCATTTTTTAGCTAGAACCACCACATTTCCAGATATGCACTGATTTCATTTAGTTCATTTTTTTCTGTTTGTGAAGGTATACTTACTAGCATATAGGTAAATAAGTGGTGAATATATTATTTATGGTGTATAGATATTTATTGAATCTATTCTCTTTTCTGATTAGAGTAAACCTTTTTTTTATAGACCTCAGTTTAACACTCTTCAGGTTTAATGGACAAATATTTTTTGTTTCAAATTTTCAAAGTACTTAGATATTAATATTTTCTATACAAATTGTAAAACCTTTTTTTTAGCAATTCTGGGGGGTGCAGACTAGCTGCATCTATTGAGAGGATTTAGACGTCCCTCACGGTACCCGAGTCTAACACACACTTACACTTACAACACTGCATTTACAACTTTAACACTTTACACTCACACTTACATTTACGGAGGTGATAATAGCCTGAATGTGCTTTTTGCCTTAAAAAAAAAAAAACAATATAAGTGGTTTAGCTTTCAATTCATTGATGACTAAACATGCTGTAATAGAAAGAAACCCAAATGTTTTAACAAAATATGTCATCGGTTCGTATAACAGAACAAAAACACAATACAAACAAAAACAAAAACAATAAAATTAGTATTAATATTAAAGTATGATTCTGATTTAATGAGGGTTTCCTGTACATTTTATTTATCACATAATTTATTATTAACATTTTTTAACATAACTGTTAATGATACATTTTTTAGACTTAATTGCTTATTAGTTTCAGAAATCTTCAGTTAGATATTATTGCAAATCTGAGTTTCTGAGTTATTTGATTTAGAAATTGGAAAATTAATATTAAAATAATTGTAATTAATTAATGGTTTATTGTCTTGTGAACTATTTCTTGGTGCAATATTTTTTCTTATTCATTATTGAGTAAGATTGAGCATTTAAAAGGCTACTTTTCCTTTATATATGTATATATATTAAAAATAGTTTTTGCAAAATAAATGTTCACTACATGATTACTGAGCTATCAAATAATAGATTGATTTTGAACGGATTATACAATTTTGCAAAAAGTTTTGTTTATTACATTAATTATTCTTTGATCATTTTTTATAGGCTGGGGTTTCTTACTTACTGGAATTCACGAAACATTACTAATTAGACTGACACCGTCGACTGTTTTCCAAGTACATAACACCTCTCTTGACGTATTTGACTTGACCTTGCAAATACTGTGGAAACTCTTCAGCTGTACTGAAAACCAAGAAGATTGGAATCAAATAAACCCACTCTCACACATTGTCCTAATGTGAGAAATTTAAATTACACAAAATTTAAAATTCATTGTAGTTTTAATAATTTATTGTGTAACAAGATATAGTAAACATATTGTTTTACTGAAGAATTTAAAAAAAAAATACTTGCATAACAGTGAGAAGAATACAGTTTATAGGTAGCACAATTTAATTTAATGCTGTAATTTAAAAATGAAGTAGATTAATTGTAATTGTAACCCTTAGTTTAGAAGCAAATTGTTGCATATTTAAAAACTTTACCCAGGTTTGAAGTTAAACATCTTTTTATTTTTCCAGTTTCTATTTATTTGTAACTATTTGATACAAAGGTGTACAAACACATTTTTATGTAGTGCAATTAGTTACATTTCTCACACAAAAAAATCATACTTGAGAACAATGATACTATACATAATTTAAAATTCCATAAATGGTGAACAAAGCACAAAATAAACATTGTACTAGCTATTCTAAAATTTATATGCATTTTAATCTAGGATTGGGAAAGGGCTAACATAATAAAAAAATAGGTTTTTTATAAGGTTACAACTTAAACTTCCCATGGATATAAATATTCAGCTCTATATAAATATCTTCTATATTCCTTGTTCTAAATTGTTTAATTTAAAAAAAAATTAGTTTACCAAATTACATTTTGGCTAAGTAATAAAATTAATATGAACTTTATATGGAAAAAACAAGTTTTCCAAAATCAGCTGTTTATTAAAAATAAAATAACTACAGCAGCATTATAGTCTTAAGCTTATAATTAATTCAAATCAGGCATTGTCATTAATATTTAGGCTACTTATGTATTTTGTATCAAAAACTCTCTTTAAATAATATTTAACACTGGTGTTTGCTTTTTGAGTAGGAGCTTAAGAAATGTTTTCCATGAGTTGGTGTTGAAAAGTACTTGGCCTGGTCAGAACAAGGAAAACAGAAATAGCTTTTCTACAATCATAGTTCAATGCATGATTCTATTTCCAAGTGCTTCTTGGGTTCCTTCAGGACTTGTTGAAGGTAAAACATGTATTTAATAGCAGATGAATACAATGAGTAATTGAAATTACTTGAATACTAGATGTTTGTTACACAGAGATAAATTTAAAGTGCACATATTTAATATGACAGTTTGAATTTTATTTATCAAATCAAAGAAGGCTGAATTTTCGATTAAGATGTTACTTTTAAAAAATGTATTGCAGTTGTGTCAACATGCAAAATTTGTTTTTTATTAATTTATTTTGTGTATTATAGTTGCAAAGGTAACTAAAGTTATGTGCCAATAAAAGTATTATAATATATTTAGATAGTAATAAACACAGTAAATAGAATACACTATTTACCTTGGTAATAAGTAATGTGCTTTAGTGTTGTGTTTAAAGTCTCACTAGCTGTCATGTCGTATAGCAGTGGAAAATCAAAAGTTAAGCATACTGGAAAATCAGGAAAAGCCAAATGCAGCACAGTGAGGAGTTTGGTCAACAGAGCGGACAGAACTCCTCTGTTGCCAATTTCAGTTAAAACTTAAGTTTTTTTTCATTATTTCATTATGTACAATATTGTAGTTTTTGTTCCAGACATTGTCAGTCTGGCCATAGCTAGTGAGTGGAATGACTGTAACAAAGATTCATGGGCTACCAAAATACTGTGCACCAATCATTGTGACTTTCAATTCAAAAAATTAATGCTTGCAGCTATTACTTTATGCCCCAAATCAAGTTCTTGCCTAGATGTAAGTTTTTATTATATTACAGTTACCTTAAATATAACATTATAACTGATTATTTTATATATATATAAAATCATACTTTTTTACTTCTTAACTTAAGTGGGTAGTAATTGTTCTTGTGTTTGTAGTTGTTCCACAGCCACTGCAGAACCACTTTCATTATCTGTTGATATTTTATAAATCCCAAGATGTAGATTACCTATTTTTTTTCAAATCATCAATAGGAGTTACTAAGGACAAACAATATATGTTTTATAATCCCTTGGAAGCAGCTGCATTGCATCTTCGGGTCCTCTTGGAAAACCCCTAGATCTGAGCCTGTTTACAGTATAAAAATTCATTTTTTAACAATAATTCAAGAATTCTTTTAATATTTTGTAAATTTAAAGTTTTTACAGTATTACTCTATAAAGTACTATACATTACAGAAAGTATTGTGATTATACAAAACTCAATTTTTATAGATATCTCAAAAAAAAGATGTACCTACTATTCAGCAAATTTTGAGAAATAGACTTTTTTAGATTTTCTACATTGTTGATTGCTTCAAATTTCAAATTGCTCTCAAATCAAAACTTGGGGGAGGGAGACATAATTTCTCCATATTTTTTGTTAGAACTTTAAAAGACTTCTTTTGAACATTGTTTTAAATAATGTAGTTGAATTTGAAAGTTTTCCAATGATTTTTACACCATTGATTTACAAATGTTATCAGTTTGTTATATAATGAATAAATAATGTCAGTATTTAAAGATTTTGTTTTAAATACATACACAGTAAAGTGTCAATTAAGAGCTAACTGGGACCCAGAGAGGTTTGGATAATCAAAAAACCAGATTTTAATTAAAAAACAGTGAATTTCATTTAAATATGCATAAATGAAGTAAGTATTATGCATAAATACAATGTACAAAAAATACAACTTTTTTAAAACAAAAAAAATAACCTTTTAAAGATGGAAAATTATATATATATATATATATATATATATATATATATATATATATATACATAAATAGTACATAGGGCCAACACCACACAAAAAGATTAACTGACTATTAACTTTTCTGTATTTTAAATTATAGTATACCTATACAATAGCCTATACATAAAAGTAAGTCACTCACTCAGTCATTCATTCATTCATAGCTGTATCTCAAGAATGGCAAAGCCTATGAAGTTAAAATTTCACATGGTGGCTGTATTTATAGTGTAGATGTGTAATAAGGATGGGTTTTAAAAAATTCAGCTTTTAAGTGGTTTAAATTGGCTTCTTTCTAGAACATGAAAATCTCACTTTTTGTGGATAAATATTTTGGCACAAGACATAGCAAATATTTTTACACCATACTTTGTTGGTTTGTTTTTAGTGTATTCCTTCAAACTATAACAGCTTATAAAGACCTCAAGCATCTTATCTATTGTAAGAAATTTGTTCACAGAAAAGTTGGTTTTGCACTTTTCAATGAGGCCCTCAAACACTACACAACTAAGCACATATTTATCATACTCCTTTTGCTATATTTTAGTTAATCATCATAAAACCTAATAGTCTTAATGATGGATTTGGATCTACATAAATTCATACAGTTTCAACAGATTTCTACCCCTGTGCAATCAGTCAACCACAAGACCTATATGTTTAAATAAGAAATATAAAGTATCCAAGAATCCTAAATTACTATTTTTCCTTAACTCTGTCTATTGAATCCTGTGGGCATGTACAGTTTGGTTGAATTTTCTCTATATCACATGCAACAATGTCACCAATATGTTCACCGTGTCAGCCAAGATGTGAACAGTAAAAAATATCCTACAGGATGCAAGAGGAAAGTTTACATCCACCTCATGTTTAACTCCTGGGTGATGTCTAACTAAATTATAGTTAGCTATTTTCCTATTTAGTTCTCCTCAAGTTAGTTTGAACGTACTAGCAGTTAGCTTGTAGATTTCATTCACTACATTTTTCATCAACTTACAACAGTACCTATGTATATAATATTAATAAAGCCACTGAAATATGGAACAAAAAGTTGGCAGTAAGTAAATGATGCAGTGCCCACAGAACAAATTCAAACATTATTTTCCCTAATTTTCAGATTATGGAAACATTTGGTGTTACAGAAGCTCTAGTAAAACTACTTAATCCTGGTATGTCCTCAATGACATCATTGTCCTGGAACTCTGAACAGATTTGGAATCTGCTTGACTGCACTTTGGATGTAATAGCAGATCTTTTCCCTGTGCTTCACCAGTCTTTTGTTAAAAATAAATTACTCTTTAGGTAAATATTCTAATATTGTAATAGTATTTATTGCTTTTCTCAAATGTCAGTTCATTTAAATAAATAAATTTACTAATTATAAAGTAAACCTACAGTATATGACCAGGAATCAAGTAACCAGTGCCAATGTATTGAAAAAACAGATCATGAGCATATTTTTGAAGACTATAACATGCATGTTTATTGACTTGTCTTTAAAAAAAAATTTTTAACATAATTTTTAATTCTTACATCTATTTTTGCAATAATTAATAAAATCTTATTCATAATGTAATTATAATTTTATGTTTAAAAATTATAATGTTTAGTAAAATGAAATAATAATCTAATAAAATTGTATATTTGTGCTATTCTTGTTAAAGATTTTTAATCTTACTGGAAATGTTCTGCAATGAAACGTACCTCAGTCTTGACATTGTCTTGAAATTTGTAAAAATAATTTACAGGATATGCCTCATAGGTGATAATCATACTTACATAAAAGAAGAACTGAGGCAACTTAATGCTATCACATTATTTTTCAGTAAGTAACTAATATTACCATTGAGAAACTATGAAGCATTTGCATTTTTATAAACGTTTGATGAAAGCATGCACAATATTTCTCTAAAACACTCTTTATTAATTTAAGTACAACGTTATGGATATTTTTTTATTGCATTCAACAATGATAGCACAGTGCATCTTGCATGTGCAACCATCTGTAACATGCAATGCTGGATATGACAAAATTGCAAATGATTTTAATTTTCTACTTGAGAAAAATTACAACTCATGCCAATCCAAACTGGTTCTACTTACTTTCCATCACACCTTGGAAACTCACAGGCCTCTTGATTACTTATTCTATATTAAAATGTAGAATTAATTTAACCTTTTACAATCGGTTATGGTTTTTAAAATATGTTCTCTGAGGTCAGATAAACAATAGCACTGGCCACTGCCATTTCCTTGTAAAATCAAGAAAATTTTGTTCCGGTTATGATCCTCTCAGATCAGATGAACAGCAGTGCTGTAGAAGTTAAACTCGTGCAAATGCTCAAAGTGGCCATTTATTTAGTGTAGGTAATAGTATTTATCTAGTTTTAACACATTTAAAACTAGAAGCGAACTCTCTATTCCAAAATAAAGAGTTTACATATAATACCTCCATATTTCTTCAGAATTTAAGTTTTCATGTCTTCCCCTCCAATTTTGATATATTAAGTAAAAAAATCCAAATAAAAGTAAAATCCAAGTAAAAGCCTAGATTGGGTCAAAACAAAAAAAATGTTTTTCAGGATTTTTAATATTGTACATATTTTTGTAATTTCCAATCTTAAAAATGTAACAACTTTACAAGGGTTTCTTGTGCTTAGCCTTTAACATAATATAACATTTGGTACAAAAAATTAAAATTTATGTGAAAATTTAAAAAAATTTATTTGTTTTATGAATTGTTTTATAAAGTTACAATTTTTCATTAAAATATAATTACTATATAATTACAAATGAACCAAGACATTATACCTATATATATTCTGCCTTTTTGTTTGCCAATAAAAAAAGAGTTGTAACAGAAGCTCTTAATTTTTTTTTTTTTTTTTTTTTTTATTTAAATACCCTATACCAACATTTCAAAATGTAGTGGCAAACAATTCCCAAGTTGATGCAGTAAGACTGAGATAGTGCTCAGCTGACAGAAATTACAGAAGCCAGGTCAAGTCTGAGTAGTTTCTACTGTGATGAATAAATACTAGCTGAGAATGTGGCTTGGTCAGCAATACTGCCATCTGAATGCAAAAGATTAAAATATACATTTATCCTTGTAGTATTTTTACTGGTATCAATTTCAAACATTTGAAAAACCACCAGAATTGTGAATTTCTTCTAAAAACTCATAATAAATTGATAAGAAATAAATACATGTAGGGAATGTTTAAGATGCGTGGTTGTGATCTAGGTACTCTTGTCAGTTGTCAAAATAGCATTTGCATCATAGAAGTGCAAATATACAAAATAAAAGTAATCCAGATTACTTGTAGTTATTAAACATTATAGTTGACTATACTGTTACTAACAGTACTGATAACAATGTGTGTAACCACTTCCTCAGGCATATAATTATAATTACACTTTGATTTATTTATATTATTTACATATATAAAAAGTTTTTACTTTCAAGTGATTTTTATTTGTTAACATGACTAATCATGTTATATATAATTTGTACACTATACAAGAATGAAATAAACAAATTGTCCATTTAAATAATTTTGTAGTAAACAATTAACCAAATTTTTTAATTTGATTCCAGACATGTGTAGAAAGCTGTGTCTTACATTAACTACAATGTCACAGACTATAATGACTTATTGTTTGACCATCTTAGTATCTTTACTTTCCAATCAATTTGATCTGCAAGAACATTATTGCACCCCAGGTATGGACTTGATACATTCACTCTTCAACCATATACTGAAACCTACTCCTGATGACTTTTTAGTGGACAACAAGTAAATAAGTAAAATACTTAAACATTTTTGTATAGTTGTTTTTAATTTATTTTTTTAAAGTACATTTTTCTATAGTATAGTTATTTTAGTTGTATACATATTATAATAATAATATAATATATAATTACACATAATATGTACTATAATACATATAAATAATACTAATATGAAATAATGTATGTAATAAAGTTTCTTACGTCTAAAGAATCGGATACATAGCAAAGTTTGTGGGACGAGGTAATTTATCTTAATTTTTAATTATCATCACTTTCTTTTGTCATTTTGGATTCACTTTCACCTTCCCCAGTTTCTCCTGACATACGTTTGTTCAAATAATTTTCCAGCAACGATTGTTTTTGCTGACTTTTAAGAATGCTTCTGAAATGTGTTAGGCAAATGTCATCAAAATGTGCGGCAGTCCTATTCATAAACACTTTTTCGGGAAGTTTTTTTCGTGTTGTTTCATTAGTTGAGCCACATTTCGTAAGTTAGGGAGGAAAATTTCCGAAATCCTGTTTTGTAAGTTGAAATTTTTGTTAGTAAGGTCATTTGTAAGTTGAGGCCCCACTGTATATATATATATATATATATATATATATATATATATAAAGAAGAATCGTGATTGACATTTAATGGTGTTGGATGTACATTTTAAGAAGCAGATATGTATACACAAGAGGATCTTCCTTGAGTAAAAATCTAAGATTAAGTAACCCTTTTTTTAGGAAGGGAAAATCTTACTTCTTAATCTGTGCATCAAACATCACTTGAAACTAATAGCATGACACATTTCATACAACTAGACATCTAGTACTAACAGTTTCTTTTCTTCAAAATTACCACTTTCCTATCTGGGTTTAGTATTCTAGTGACCAATCTGCCTTATCTTTACAGAACTCTGCAGTTGGACTGCAATTGTATGTGTTAAAGATTTCTTCTTTGATTTTGCATCTTTTACGTATTTGAGAGTCTGCCATGTAGAGGTAGTACAAATAGATTGCTGAAACTACATTACCTTTTCTTGCTCTAGATATGTGTGTATGATTCTGCTCATTTTGGTATAATTCTAGGTTATTTGGTGTCTGTTGACTTTTATAAAGACTCATTCAACAGATGAAGCCTACCAGCAGACCCAAACCATTTAATGCATGTGTTTAATTCTAGTTATATGTGGTTCCATAACCTATTTTTTTACAATTTAGCTTTTCAAGTGGAATGCAGCCATAGTCATCTGACAATCTGTATTTAGTTAAATGAGATTGCTTCGTTTAATGATATTGCTTTACTTGGAATCTGAAAAAATGTACATCCAAACAGCCAAAATAACACAATTCAGCTGAAGAGCTGCATATATTGTTAATAGCTCAGTCTTAAATTTTGATTATGACTTTGCTGGAACAAAATACCTAACATTATATTGTGGTATATAATGACTAAAACTAACGTTGTAACTAAGATCCATGAAGCTCAGTATAAGCAAGAAGATAATTATGAAATTGGTCACACTTCAAGCAGCCAGTTTTAGTTCTTCGGTGTTGCTACATTAGTTAACTCAGAGAAATTAATCGCTATATTAGGTTTGTCTATGAACACAGTGTTTATAGGATAAACTGGTAATTTTTTTTAATTATTTTTTTTTATTTTGACTAAGATACCAGTCAGTTGGCTGCATCTATTAACTGTGCACCTCAAGATCGTGGGTTCAAGACTTGCAGTTACTTCCATAAGCTATCTTTTACCTAACTTTTACGCTAATCTTGTGACCTCATTAGTCTAACTGGCAGAAAGTATAGTCATAAAAAAAATTGTTCATCATTATTTCCTATTTTTGAGTGCATCAGTAATTATGGATTGAAAAATATGGCTATTATAAAACCCATTTTTATTTTCAAATGAAAGAATAAATAAGTAGGGGTCAAAAATAGTAGGTCATTTTTAAACTGACCCAAATATCACATTTATATGTAACTACTGACACTGTACAATATATTAAAACACCCTTAAAACTAATTACAAAATATTTTGTATGCTTTAAAAACAATTATGTATTGTTTTTATAAAAAGTAACACCATATAAAAATGTTGCAACTACAGTCTACATGTTAACAGAATGCTGCTAGCTGTTGGTAACTTTATATGGGAAACGATTGTGTGGTGTAAACCTAATGCTTTGACATTCATTCAACATGGACATGTGTTTTGCTTACTTGACATTTTAGAGGTAAATTTTAAATGCAATAATGATTAAATACGACATTTAGTTATTTTAAGGATTAGAATGTTGTTAATTTTACAAAAATGTACTTAATTTTATGAATGAATGAGTTTAAAGGATCACTATTGCTCTGCAAACTTTGCAGATTTATTGTGCTCCCCTTTCTACATTCCTGAGATGCTCAGTTACAGCGTCTTCTCCAGTTCTAGTCTCTTCGTAATGTCTCAGATTTAGAGGGGATTTAAAATGGGTAGCTCCCCCACTTCTAATTAGTCATGTCCCTGTTCCTTATTGAGAGGCATGCAGATGATTGCAATTCTGCTAATTCCCTTACAATTTTTCTTTCTCTTGACCCTTATCACAGAAATGTTTCTCTATTTAGCCAATATTGTTGTTGTATGGTAAGATTCCGCTTATTCTATTTTACATTCTTACTCATGGAAACAGCCACTAAGGAAATGAGCCCTGCATGCAATGTCCTTATCTTAGCCTATATGCTAAAACACAACGAAGTTTGGAAGTCCCTGTTTGATACACTATTAGGTCAGTGATATTCACTTCATCAGCACAGATGTAGAGTAGTGAGTGGATATGTATGTCTTGAGTAGATGAGTGAGAGTAGTATTGAGCTGAGATACAGTGGGATTGCTAAGCCCATCAGCCGCTCACTTCAGCTGCCTCTGCTGGAAACTTAACTATATACTATCGCACAAAAATTTTTGGCAATCAATCATTTTCATACATTTTAAAACACATACTTTTGTAGATGCCGAATACGAAACTTGCAGTAAAACACCTCTACATCTCTCTTCTTGTAGACTTATCTACGTATGTTGAATGCATTCCTTACTTGGTTACTTGGCGTTGTAAACGGAAAGTATCAAATTTTCTTTCAATGCTGTGTAAATTATGGCGTGAGGAAGAAAGTAGATTGGGTGTCAAGAGAAGTAAAGATGATTGCTTAACAGGTAAGCAAAACATTAGCGCATTTAGAGAAAGCAAAAATAGTGCCACCACTGGTTATTTTTAATTACTTTACAATTATAAATATTTTAGCAATATGAAAGGCACAACCATACTTCAACAAACTAGAAGTATTCATTTGCTTTACAACATTATTAAAAGACCGCTTTAAGTAATATATTTTAAACAATGAAAAAAATGTTTAGATGCAGTTTTTAGATATGTTTTGTCTTATGACAACTATCTGAAAGTTTTAATAAACACAAAAAACCACATCAAGACATGATGAAGTACATTGACATAAAAAATTTGAGCCAAATTTTGGCTGACCGTTTGGCCTGTGAAATTCTAAAAATCACAGTTATAGATGTGAATAAAAAATACTAAATTCTCATGAAACTGTATAGCTTATCACAAAATTAAACAAATAAAATTAATGTTTAAGTGTAGTGGTGTTTAATACAGATATAGAGGAACCACTCATGGGCAGAGACCAATACAGATTGTCCAAAAACATTGCAGCTTCAAGTAAAAGTATTAAATCCAGTCCTGTTATATTGGACGTAGTGTGCAGTATGAGGCCTAAAGTCAGTGCAATTATACAAATACTTTGCAATCAGTATAAAGACATTACATTACTGGCAGAAGAATACTATCGCATAGGGCACAACAAGTTGTCTGGTAAAAATCAGGTAATACTAATATTTAAAGAACTATGTGTGTTACCTTTTTTAATTGCACAAGTTTTTCACCCAGAAACAGAAAACTTTATACAGTTTTTATCTTCATTTAAGAATATATATATATATATATATATATATATATATATGTTCTTGTTTGTCAATGCAAAAAACAACAGATACCAACATAAAGTACTAATTTATACCAACTGTATTGTAGCAATACTAAAGTGTGGTACATCACAGCCTGGGTAAATTTAGGAAAGGGACTCTGGAAGAGGAGGCCTGGGCTTTGATGTTAGGAGCTGTTTCAGAGATTATCGAACAGCAAAACATATAGGTCCTCCACCAAAACACTTTTGAAAATTTTATACCAAAAAACAGTGCTCTTTTAGACAAAAATTTTGGAATTTTTAAACAATGTAAGTTTTTTGTTTGTAAGAACATGATCATTATAAGTAATAATATCAGTAACAACATTACACGTATGTACCTTATGATAATAGTTTTTATAATACAGTAGTAACAAATAAAATGTTCTCATTGTATTTTATAATATTTTTTAAAAATTATTCGTAATATATAATAACTAATGATAATCTAATTAAGATTAATACAAAGTTCTTCAGAATAATGGGCAATTTTTAAGTGTCACAAAAAAAAGTAATAAATATTTCTAAAATTTATTTGAAACACATTAAAAGTACATAAAGAAGCATTGACAGATTGACTAAATCACTTAATTTTAAAAATTACATCTGAAATAAGGCATATATTTAAATGTAAACATTGTTCAAGGTAATTCCTGAAGTTTGCCATCACATTACACAAATTTTTTGGTTGAATTTGAACAACTTTATTGTGAATCCATTGCTTAAGGTTCTCCAAGGATCCTCTTGACATCTAAAAAGTAGAAATCACAAAAAAACTTCTATGGCAAATGTGGTAGCTCTTAACAGAAATAGGCTATGAAGAAACAGATAATGAAGGTCATTGTGTAAAATGTGTCTGACAATTCTGGAAGACGTTTGCAGTATAGTGTTATAGTAGCACTAAGGAGTGGCACAGGCTTCTTTCAATAGCAGCTCTAACATACTTGATGTTTTTCAACTTCACGCTGATTTTTTTACCAAGACTTCTTTCCTACTGTTATGTTTCTTCAAAGTTCTGAACCCTCACTTTTTATCGTGGGTGGATGCCATTTGCTGATTCCAATCAATGTTAAAATGAGTATATTAACAACGTTTGGCACTTTTGTAATAGTTACCATTTTGATAAAACACTTAAACAACGTCGCATGTTGTTGAGGGGTCCAAAACTCTACCTCAGTTAAATGCCATGGTGCATTGAACCTTCCTTCTGTACTGTGATGATGTGAATATTATTATTGTTATTTACATATTTTGAATAATTTAAAAACTGTAAAACATAATGATGCTTTATTTGTTTTTATTACAAAAACAACTATTACAATTACTTCTAACATTGTTACTGATAAAATTACTTAAAAGTCATGTTTTTAAATGGCCAGTTACAGCGATACTTATACTTGAAAACAACATTGCAGCCATTTTGCCTCACCTTAGTTTAATCAACAATAATTTGGTTTGTTGTAAACTAATTGTAAACCCCACTGTAAAGATGGGTTGAAAAATTGATTTTGCCTGGTATTTATTACTAATAAACACAATGAAAAATTTTGTGAAAAAAAGTTGAGATTTGTCATTGTAATAATTATTTTGGACTTAAGTACAAGTTGGCATCATAACTTTCTTCTTTAAAATATTTTTTTCTTTTTTTGGGGGGGGAGCTCCCAAGACTTAGGACCCTGGGGACAGTGCTATGGTTACCACATTGTACCTATGCCACTGTCAATAATTTTTATATATATATATATATATATATATATATATATATATATATATTAACCTTTCACTATTAACCTTTGTACTTAGAAATTGTATGCAGATTTAGTGTACAAGTCTTATAATTTACAATTAATAAATTTTGTTATAAGGCCTTTATAGGTTAACCAAAAGGCCTAACCTGTAAACTAGAAACAAATAAGAAATACAATTAAAAAGCGATATTTTATTAATACACGAGTCTACTTATTTATACGAGACTTTAACTAATAAAATTTACTAACATATCCTTACAAAATTTGTAAAATTTGTAACAGGTAACATTACAGTTAATTGAAGCTTATTTGCCTTTGAAGATGGGTGAAATATGGATTGAATATGATCAACAAAATATGGATAAACCACCTTTGAATGCATATATAGTAAATACACTAGCAAACAGATATAGGCAGTGTGCTCTTTATATTCAAGATAAACAGCAAAATATTTTAAGAGAAAATGACCATGAGGTGATATAAATATCCTAGTTTCATTTATTAAACGATATATTGTTCATAATAATATAAAAGCACATTATAACCTGTATATAAAATTAACTAAATTAGTGTCAAACTACAGGAAGAGATAATACAACCCCAGGCACTTTGATCAACTGACCTACAGTGGAACTAAGCCTATTGAATACTAGTTCAGCAGATTGGTGCCCTTAATAAGTTCCAACAATCCACTGAATAGCTCATTCTGCTAAAAATTTCTAGGGTCCTGGAAACCAAAAACCCTCAGCCTCCTACTAGCAAGAACCTTACAATCATGAATTATATGCCTTGCAATGTTCTCCTCTTTTCTGCACAACCTACACACGGTTTCTTTGTGGTATGTATCTATCCTGTTCATATGCACCCTCAGACCACAGTGCCATATAATGACTGCCCAAGATGTCTGATGCTCCTTTAAGCCCTCCATAAGGAATTTTGCTTAATAGGTGCTTTCCATGGGAATGTCATAAAGTTATCCCATTCTGCCCATTAATAGCAGACCTGGCTACAGAAATCCTTAAAACTAGCTCAGGTCTGGTAAACTCAGATGCAGATCCCAGTCTAGCCAGTCAGTCTGCCTCCTCATTACCCTCAACCTCCTTTTGCCCCGGGACCCAATGAAAAGTAACTTGGTTAATCAAGGACAGAGTGTTGAGGTTTTCTTGACACTCCTAGATCCGCTTGGACAGGATTGTAGCAAGCAGAATCTTTTATTGCTGCCTGATTATTGTATAAATATGAATATGAGCTTTCTTGAAGACCTGTTTCAAATTCTCTCAAACACAGTCATTGATTGCCATTACTTCAGCCTGGAAAACTGTTGTGTGCTGTCCCAGGGACATTACACAATTACTTTTGTCAACCACAGCCTCAAGCAGTACACCAGCACCAGTGCCTGTCTTTGTCTTGGAACTATCTGTTATACCATTTAGGTCTCCAGAGTTTCCTGACACAAAATCTCCTCCCTCACAAAAATAACTAAGAATTTTTTATTATCAAAATATTCCCTCCTAAATCACTGATACATAAAAATATGGGAAGTCACTTTTGATAAGTCCAAGATCAGCTTAACTTATAATTAGGTGCATACTCATGAACATTCCTTTACAGCTACTTGTCATGAAGCTGAGCAAAAGCTGAACCTTGAGTGTCAAAGCTATCTTGAAAACACTTTGTATTCATAAACCTTTCTTAATCTCAACTACTTCTTAACAAAGTCTGATTTCAAGAGGGAGTGTCTGTGTGAGCATAAAAAGTCATAAATTTTGAAGATGCAAAGAAAATGCATTATTTTACCTAATCTATAAGTTACACAATTAATTGTTACAGTGTGTACATAATTTTGATATTACAGATTAGCCTACCCTACAAAGTACTACATTAGATTTATTTCTTTAAGATAAAAGATACAACAGTAACTGTAACTGATAAAATGAAATTAGACATTTAATATTGTCTTTAACACAAACACTTTATACCATTTATGTCTACTATTCTTATTATTAATTATAATACATATATTATGCACGTTATATTAATGACACAAGTAATATTTTATAGTACTCTAAATTATATTGTTTTTTATTTACAACATGTAAAATAACTTAAAAACATAAATTCTACAAATGAAAAACTTCTGTTAGGTGAATTACTTGGAATTATATATGAGGGCTATCCAGAAAGTCGGTTACGTTTTGCTCTGTAGATGCTAGGGACGGGGATATCGCGGCCAGCTTGGTGTCACAGTGTTCGTCTGTTCAATTGCTATCCAGCCATGCTAATGAGAGGTTACTGTTGCTGCTCGTTTCCATACAATACTAGTTTGAAAAGTGCGCTGCTATTGAAAATCCCACGACCTGTAAAGTGAGGTCAGTAATATGGTTTTTGTTGGCTAAGAACAACAGACCAATTGAGATTTATCACCAACTTTGTGAAGTTTATGGGAACAATGTGATCACTGAAGGCGGAGTGTGTCAATGGTGAATTCATTTATTCGTCAATCATGTATATATTCATTA
This sequence comes from Callitettix versicolor, assembly GCA_022606455.1. NCBI lineage: Eukaryota > Metazoa > Arthropoda > Insecta > Hemiptera > Cercopidae > Callitettix > Callitettix versicolor. The sequence continues at coordinate 59,087,953 of CM040184.1, forward strand.
GGTTTAAAAATGGTCAAACTAATGTGCACAACGAAAAACGAAGTGGACGGCCAAGCATTATGACCAATGAAATTGTCTCTGAAGTCGATAAGAAGAAGAATTAAAGAAGACCGTTGGTTTACAATAACAGAGCTATCACTTAGTTTTCCACAAATTTCAAGGAGTTTGTTGCTGTGTTTTGATGATGACGCAGAACTGCGGGAGGGCATGACAACCTGGCTGAAGTCTCAGGCGGCAGAATTCTACAACACTAGAATTTCAAAACTGGTTCACTGTTATGATAGGTGTCTAAATTTATATGGCAACTATGTAGAAAAATAGTATTTTAGTGCCACTTTCAAATGTATATAATAAAAAAAATTTCTTGTACTTCTTTTTTTTATACCAAAACGTAACCGACTTTCTGGATAGCCGTCGTATATTATGGTAATATTACTGGAAGGTCTACATTTGTAACCTATATAATATTTCCCTACATAATATATATCCCCTTTATAATATATCCCACATAATATTTTTGTTTATTATTTCAAACTGAACAGATTTACTTGTTTAAACAAAGTAAAAATTATATTTTAACAATGATTCAATGTTGGTTTCATTAACACTATATAATCTTGTAGAATGAAATAAAAACTGGTTAACCAATAAAGGTTTAAGAATTGTTCAACATAAATAGATCTAAATGATTTTCAGAATTCCTAAAACTTCCCTCTGGTATTAATATATTACATTTTTAAGTGATTAAACAGTTGTAAATTATGTACTTCAGATTGAGACTCTAATGCCCTAATGAGTATATTATAAGCACTGGAAATAAATTTATTAGCATGAACAGATTCTGTCATTTCTCGACCAACTTATTGGTTTACTTTAAAACAAGCTAAGAAAACGTATCAAATCGAATGTTCAAAAATCCAGTATTATTATTTGATAATAAAAAGCCACAAAACAGTGAATGTCTACAATAATGAACCCATGACCCCTTTATTTGGCAAGAGAGGTGTATCCAGCTTGTGAGATGGCAAGCACAAAACACTCAGAGTGCTACCTATAAACCTGTCCCTCAACTCGCAGGTTTTCTAGTCATTTACAGTAACTGTTTATTAGGCCGTAGGATCCTAATAAAGTAAGAAATGTGACTGACTCTGCACCAATCATTTGTAAACTGGATGAGAATAAGTATGTATCTACAAATCTTTGGCTTTAAGTGATATTTTAATGTACAATAAAACCACTACTCTGACATTTTACACCAAAGAAATTATTGCATCTGATGAATAAAAATATAGTACAGTACATGCAATAATAGTATTCATAAGCAATGACCCTAGGCTATTTGACAAACAGATATTCATTTCCAATATTTGACCATTACAGAATCTGTTCTGTAACACTGCCTTGATACAATTAATTTAACTGTTTTAGCTAAAAGAAGAAAAAGAATATTACTCACTTTTAAAAAGATGTCATTTAACTTCAGCTTTAGAAGCTTTGCGGGAAGTTATGCATATAGCAAAAACATCAAACAGGCAATTTCTTATTCAAGCAAAAGAGAAGCAAAAGCAAAAACAAACATTCTCGAAGAAGTAAAAAGAACTTACCCTAATGATATTAATATAACAACAGTAAGTAGATTTAATAAGTTTGTGACTCTTTTATTTATTTCTTATTTCATTGTTTAATGCATAATATCTCAGACATTCTTAACTCCAGTCTACTATAAAATAAAAAACATGGTTCAAAATTAAAATATATAGAAACAAAAACAGATCCTGATTGTCATCAATGTTTCTATACACTCTAAAACTATAGCAAGTATTGATTTTGAAGACAATTAAAATAATTTTTAAATGGATTTATAAATTTTAGGTCCACTAACAGTGAAAAAGTGACAGTATGTCCACCTGTTCATGTCATTGTCACTAAACTATAATAGACAATTTTCAATGAAATTTTAAATTTAAGTGTAGCTTATAAGCATCTCAGAACCATTTTTTAATTTTAAAAAAATGATTTTCAAACTCTGGTTTTAGATTAAATTATTTTGATCAAACATTGCTCAAATGAACAATCCACCTAATGCAATGCAATCAAACAAAATATCTTTATATCCTTCGAAATTTGGTTTGGAAGTCATAAACAAGAAATCAAAAAATTGGTTCAATTTTTCAAAATCTATTCTTTTGCTTTCACACTAAATGTATTGATAACTGAATAGGAGAAAGTTTGTGAAATGTTTTTGCATCATTTATTTACTTGGACGACTGTTGACCTGTTTGTGTCTCTGTACACATTGTTGATGACTAAACATAATGAATGATTTTGATGAATTTTATCATATATATGAAGATTGATCATACCTCAAAATTACTGTTTTATTTCTCTAAACAATTTATTTTCAAGCCCTTTTTGATCAAAAAAAGTAATAAAAATTGTATTTTCTCAAAACTGGCTGTAACTATTTTGAGCAAATGTAACTTAAAAAAGTTTGTGCAATGTTCTTACCCTATTTATTTTTTACTGAAATAGTATTTATTATGTCATCTAGTTTTAACATTGATTTTTTTTAAACTGTATTCTGATAATACAACTTACTGTTTTTTCAGCTGAGTGCAGGTCGTTCTATTCACTTAAAATATTCTGTCCATCCACTTTAAATTGCTAAATAACTATCAACTAATGAAAACACACAGATTAAAGGGAAAGAAAGGAAGTAAAAAAATTATTTCTGCCATATGATGTAATTGATTCAACAACTATAATTACATGTTTCAACAATAAAAAAACAAATTTTTAATAAAATTATTAACAAAATGGGATGTTTATTATTGAAGGCAAGTAGTAAGTACATTAGTTGAACTGATGACTAACATTAAATGTTTTTCCATACAGGCCTTTAAATTCTTGTGAAATTTAGATACTGCAATTAATAATTAAAATGGAAACTTTAATTAATTCTTCATGTGGGTTGTTGGAGGTGATGACTTTAAAATAGATGAATTCAAGTTGAATAAATGAATGACAACGTAGGGATTGTAACCTAAATAAACATACAGTAGAATCCAGCATATCTGACCTCTGAATATTTGTCCCCTCATAACTGGCCATCTTCCAGGAGTTTACATAAGTATATAGTTTACCAAATTTGTATTTATTACATCTTAAGAAAGCCACAAGAAAGCAATTTTCAGATATTCTTTGTCGAATATGTTACAATACAATCATCAGACAGTTTTGTTTTGGTATAATACTGCATTTTGGTCTGTTTCAATAATTTTTTTAGCTCCTCTTATCTGAGCTTTTATGTGTACTAACCATTCTCCAATCCCGAAGGTCACAGATAAATGGGGTTCTAATGTACATATTAAAAAAATATTAATAAAAGAAGGAAACTCTATAAGTACTGTGAGGAAAAGATCAAATGACACTGCATTCAGAGTATATTATTCCAATTTTTGTTTATATTTAAAAAAACAAGATAGATGCAAAAATAACTTCTACCTGAAAAAAACTATAATTGTAAATGAGATACAGCAAAGGAAAATAACAGTTTAACTGGAGGAAGCTCCGATAAGATAATTGATTGTCTGGAGATGGGCAATGAGGGCAGTTACTACTGACCCAAATAAATCACAGGTAGCAAATAAATACATTGTTAATATACAATCTGACTCCACTGCCATGCAGACCAGACTGCTCAATGGTAAACCAAATGAAACCAAATTTATTTAAGGTATTTTTTTACACATTTTACTTCAGTAAAAGAAATTTAAAAAACAGTCTAAATAAATAAGAATCTTCTGGACATGAAAGTTTTAATGATATGCTTATAAAATATAGTAGAGTATATAACACAAGTCCCCTGCCTTATATAATTAAGTTTTACAAAAGGAATGTTTCCAGTTTAAAAACTTAGAAAATCAAACATAAACAAAAGTAATTACGACCTATAAGCATACTTTCCATGTTTTATAAGGTAATCAAAACAAATTATGGAAATTTTGTTAGTGAAATGTCTTATAAATCATCATTTTAAGCAACAAACGTTTTGGGTTTTACAAAAGGCAATTTCTAAAGAGCATATGCTTCTTAATATAACTGACAATATTTACAATTGTCTAAACCAAAACAATAAAAACAATGGTCTTTTCATTTATTAAAAAAAAACCATTTGATTTGGTAAATGATGACTAATTGTTTTTTTTTTTGTTTTTTTTTTTTTTTTTTTTTAAGGCGAAAAGCACATTGTATCATCGCCTAAACACAACTACTAAAGAAAAGAAACAACACAGCGATAAAACTTAACATTACTTACACACTAGATAACATTTATAACAAGAGTGAATAACTTAAAAACAAAACAATATAAAGGTGGACTGTAAAGGGGTCCAAATTAAACATGAATATAATAAATATTATGAAACAATAAAATTACCTAAAACTAGTTAACAAGAATATAAACTATAAAAAATAAACTAAGGAAAAAATTAAAGTTAAATATATTGATATATATGCAAGCGTCTCAGGAAGGCCAAAACGCGATCAATGATTGACGAATCGTCCCCCAAGATCGCCTGCATACAGTTTCCTAAACCATATATTAAACGCATGGTTCTCAAGCAATCGCAGTCTAAGATCAAGTGTTTGACTGTGATGGTTTCTCCACAAAGTTGGCATGTAGGTGGCTCCCCGCGTCTCATTATAAAACCATGTGTCACCAACGAATGACCAATACGGAGGCATGTAACAACAACCTCTTCCCTTCGACTTGTTCTTACAGATGACCCCCAAGGGTGAACAGTATGTTTAATTACCCTCAATTTGTTATTGTCCAAGGCTATCCATTCATCTTCCCAACACATTTGAAGTAATTGCTTTACTTTGGAAAGGTAATCTGAACACAATACATGGTGCATGCTTGGCGGCAGCAAAGTTGCTTCCTTTGCTGCAATATCCACTCTAGTGTTTCCAATTATCCCTCAGTGTCCAGGTATCCAGCAAAATGTTACTCCAACACCTCGTAATTCAAGGCTGCGAATACGGCACAAAATATCTTGAAATAGAAGCTTTACCGAATACATATCCTTTATAGCCTGGAGTGCACTTTTCGAATCGGAACACACAAGATAATGAGCAGAATTGGATCCAACAGTGTTCAAAGCCTTCAAGATAGAAAACAGTTCAGCAGTAAAGACACTACAAATTGAGGGTAATCCATACTTACATGTTTGCCCTAATGTGTAAAATGCACAACCGACTTTATCTTCAAGTTTTGAACCATCTGTAAAAATAATTTCACTAGATGGGTTGGAATGTAGAATATGAAGGAACTCCTGACGATACACTACGTCAGGAGTATTGTATTTTACGTAAGATGATAGTGATAAATCGACTGTCGGCATGGTAATTGGCCACTTATTCGGCCACGGAGGAATAAGACATTGGGGGCAGTTCAATATCATAAAAAATACGGGAAGTTCTAATACCAAGCGGAGCAGTAGCATTCGATTGAGTTTCATACTATCGCAGCAATTGATTTTTGAAAACTGTATTAAAAGCAGGGTGCCATGGTTTAGATGATAAATTGCTTACATAAGTTAACTGTAGTTTCTGTCTCCGTCGAGAGAGTGAAGGTTCCCCAGCCCCAGCTAGGATGCTCACAACGGGACTAGAACGGAAGGCTCCAGAGACAAGTCGTATTGCAGAGTGATGGACTGGGTCTATTTTCTTTAATACAGATAGTCATGCAGACGAATATACAATGCTGCCATAATCAATTTGCGAACGAATCACCGCATGGTAAAACATCATCATACAAGTTCTATCAGCGCCACTAAGCACAAGTTAGAACCACTAAGCACCCTCAACATATCGAGAATTTTGTTACATCATAACTTTAAATCACGCAAATGAGGGTTCCATGATAGTCTTTGGTCGAATATTAACCCCAAAAATCGAACAGATGGAATGGTCCGAATTTCTATACCATCGAGAAATATTGAAGGAGTTCGGATCTGTTGATGGTGACTGAAGGCAATACATTGAGTTTTAGCAGCAGAAAATTTAAACCCAGTAGAATTCGTCCATGACTGCAATCTATTTACTGTAAGCTGAAGTGTTCTTTCAGCTGTGGCCAAACTTCTAGCACCAACATAAATTGCAAAGTCATCCACAAATAGAGAACAGCGAACAGGAGACCGCACATTAGTAGTTATACTATTGATAGCAACAGCAAACAAGGTCACACTAAGTACACTTCCCTGCAGGACGCCATTCTCTAACCGACAACGATCTGACAATGTAGATCCAAGGCGTACTCTGAAATATCTGTTTGAGAGAAAATTTGTAATAAAACCTAGTATATTACCTTGTATACCCCATGATTTTAAAGTATTTAGTATTCCTCTTCTCCAAGCCATATCATATGCCTTATCTAGGTCAAAGAATATTGCAACAAGTGTTTGATGTAACAGAAAGGCATTTTGGATTGCAGATTCTAATAAAACTAACTGATCGATGGAAGATCACCCTTGCCTAAAACCGCACTGGTCCTTAGAGAGTAAATTATTATTTTCTAAATACCAAACAAGACGGCGATTTACCATTTTCTCCACTAGCTTGCATAACACACTGGTAAGAGAAATACGTGGTAGCTGTTTGGATCAGTTTTATCTTTACCTGGCTTAAGAATAGGAATCACTGTTGCTTCCAACCAAACATCAGGGAAAGAGTGTTCCTCAAACATACACATATATATCTTCAGGATAAACACAACATATATCTTCAGGAGGGAAATCCTCCCTGATGTTGGAAGATTTTTAATCATGGAATATACAAGGTTATCAGGTCCTGGTGCTGAATTTGAAGAGTATGACAGTGCAGATTCCAGCTCTTCTATTGAGAAGGGCGCGTTCAAAGGAGAAACAGACGTACCAACGACGAATGGCATTGCTTCTTGGGTATTTTTGAAAAGACAAAAACCATTGCTATAGGAAGTAGACGAAGAATAATCTGCAAAATATAAACCCAATATATTAACAATATCTCGAGTATCAAAACTTATTATTCCATTCCGTTGTTTGATGCCCATCAAGGGAATTGATGGAGATGTACCAGAAACGGAACAGAGTTTCTTCCAAACAGTTGATACTGGTGTTGTTCTTGATATTGTGTTAATATACTGGGTCCAAGAAGTCTTTCTACTTTGTCTAAATATTCTATGAGCTCTAGCTCGGAGAATTTTATACCTCTCAAGATTTTCATTCGTCGGTCGTCTGTTGAACCTTCTTAAAGCTTGTCTATGTAAAAGCAAGGCATGCTTACAGTCCTCAGTCCACCAAGGAACGGGGGGACGAGATTGATGAGTCGAGGTTTGAGGAATAGTTTTATGTGCTACATCTAAAATATTTTCAGTTAAAGTTTGTACTATTTCATTAATAGAGTTAAAATCTTCAATGTCAGGTGATACAAATTGCTCTGTGAAATCCACCCATTGTGCCTTTTGTAGAATCCACCACGGAGGGCGTTGATTCGGACGGTGGAATGTACAAAATGAAACATTAATCGGAGTATGATCGCTGCCGTAAAGATCAGACATCGCCGACCATTCAAACTTCGTTGCCAAAATTGGACTACAAAAGGTCAAATCAACGACTGTCCAACCACCTGTAGAAGACGATAAGTGTGTTGGGGAACCATTATTTAAAAGACATAGATCTAATGTAGTCCTTATATTGTCAATTCGGTTTCCTCGTGAGTTACAAGTAGTAGAGCCCCACGATGTGTGGTGAGCATTAAAATCACCCATCAATAGAAAGCGGACAGGTAATTGAATTAATAAGTTAACTAAGTCGTTGTTTTGGAAGGCATAGCTAGGCGGTAAATAAATGCAACATATGGTAAGTTTAAATGGTACGGTAGTCTGAACTGCGACAGCTTGTAAAGGAGTTATTATGTCCACAGGAACAGCATCAATAGAGTCACGAGCGAGTATGGCTACCCCACCCTTCGCTCGTTCTTCCGTTATGAAGTTGGCCCTGACAACAGAATACCCTCTTAAATTGAAGGAGTGCTATTGGTGAAGGTGCGTCTCTTGAAGGCAAATAAATAATGGAGACATATCTCGTACAAGAAGTTTTAAATCTTCAATATGACTTTTGGCCTCGTTAATGTTCCACTGTATCACATTGTTATAAATGGAAGGCGTTGACATTGAAAATTAATAATTTAGTTTATGATAGGATTCATATTGTCAATAGAGCATACTATAGATTGATCAGAATCAACAGACACAGAGTCACAACTGTGACTAATGTCAGACTCTGATGATTTTTTGGTTTTGTTTGCAAGAGGTTTGGTAGTAGAACCTCCTTTAGAAGTTTTTTCAGTTTTCTTTACAGGTTTGTTTACTGTGGCAGAATTTTTATTTTTAGGTCCAACTGTCGGTGGACAAGTGTTTGATTTTTTTTTAAGAAATACTCTAGACCCGGAGTGGTTTTCTTATCAACGGGCGACGGGTGGTTTCTTAGTACTTGCGATGTTGTTATTAGAGGCTTCGTCACTGTAGATTTAGACTCTTTACATGAACTAGACCCAGAAATAACTTTAGTAGGAGAAAGCAATGAAGGACCTTTCTTAGCAACCGGAACCGAAATAGGTGTGACATTGGAGGATAACAGACTTAACAACTGAGCTACTTGATCGGTCAAAACTTTTGACAGTTTTGGTTAGCTCATCACAATTCACACAAGATGATATTTTTGGATTAGATGTGACAGCTGCAAAAGATTTTTCATTCAGAACAGACATAGAGCTTTTGTGAACTCTCTGGCTTCGGAGAAGGAAATCTTATCTTTGGCCATTATCGATAAAATTGACTTTTCTTCTTGAAACTTGGGGCAGTTTGGAGATCGGGCAGGATGACCACCTCCACAGTTCACACAATGTGGGCTAGCCTGACAACTTTCACCACTATGACCCGCAGTACCGCAATTGCCGCAAACCTCGGGCTTCGAACACGAGGAACTCATATGGCTGAAACCTTGACATCTAAAACAACGCCTTGGGTTCGGAACATAAGGTCTGACCGACAGCCCTTGGTATCCAGCATAGATATACTCGGGTACAGTGGGTTTTCCAAATGTAAGAATCAAGGAGGCTGTGGGAATTTTTTGTCCCTTATCTACTCGCATTATTCGATTTACATCGATTACTCCTTCCGAAGCCAGCTCCGTCTTTATTTCTTGGGTATCAACGTAAACAAGATCTCTGCATGTTATGACACCCCTTGCAAAATTCAAGGTTCTGTGGGGTTCCACAGATTTTTTTTTAAGCAGCGACTGCGTCTGTTTGTCGCTGTGAGTTTGAACTAGTAAGGTCCCGTTTTGTAGTTTCTTGATTGAAACTACGGGACCCGCTTTTCCAACGATTGCCTTATTAATCATAAAAGGTGAGACTTTGCCAAGATCAGCTCCTTCGGAAGAATTTTTAAAAACGAGATATCTTATAGAAGGTAACATAAATCTACCTCCTTCTTCTACTTTCGGATTACTGGGTAAATCTCCAACATCCTCACTACAAACAGATTCGTTTGACACGGTCACACAATGCCTCTTTAAACTCAGTTTGGCGTTTTGATTTTTGGTACCCATAGTGTTATTTACCGAGCGATTCATGAATGAAGATTTTTCGAACAAGTGGCACAGGGTACACCCAAATGACCACCAGCAGCCCAGGATACTCGAACTAAAGCGAGAATCCCCAATAAATTGGGGGGGGGCCTTCAAATATCCTGGAGCCGAAATACATGTCTGTCAGCACTCCAGAATATTTTAGGAATGGGTTCCGGTACAAAGTTACAGTTCCCCAAACCCAAGTACCACTGGCAGCCGCCCTCTATGTACTCACAGAATGCAACCATTTGTTTCGATAGACCCAGCTATGAGCTGCGACACCCATAACTCAACATTCATGTGCTTGCCAAGCGCCTATAGGCTGCTCGGTCTCAGACCCTGTCCCATCAGAGGTCCTTGGCAGTGCTAGGCACACATCAGGTTCCACATACTTGACCCCGCCAAAGGAAACCAAGCAGTATCGCCACTCCCAGACATAATGGAACAAGAACAGCAAATCCCTAAAATGTATGTGTGAGTGTAAAGTGTTTAAATCGTAAGTGTAGTGCTGTAAGTGTGTGTGTTACACTCGAGTGCCGCGAGGTTCGTCTAGGTCCTCTCATTAGGTGCAGTTAGTCTGCACCCACCTGCGGGTGTGTATGTGTTTGTGTGTGTGAAAGAGAGTGTGTGTGTATGTGTGTGTTGTGTGTATGTGGAGTATATGAGTGAGAGTAGAATGAGCTAGAGGTATGGTGGGGAGGCTAAGCCCATCAGCTGCTCACTTCAGCTGCCTCCGCCAGCTGGTGTTCAAAAAATAAAATGCAAGAAAATGTAAATAAAACTTAACAGATCTTACTTCCTATCTCCTAAGATTCTTGATGAGGTGGTGCTTGAATTTAAATTATGCTTGTCAATCCATGGAAAGCATTGTAAGTTTCATATTTAAGAAGTAGAATTAGATGAAAGGATGTTATGCTAGAACAAGGGCATTGTCAAAGAAGACAGGGAGGGACCGTGGACACCTGTCTCTAGAGCCAGATTTTTTAGACAAATTTTAATTATTTTACAAAAACAGACAAGCCAGGCATTTGAAGTTTCTTATTTATAATAATTCTTTTAAGATAAACTTAAGTATCAAATTGAATTTTGATTTAGTCCATCTTTGCGGATGGATCGTTGTAAATAATTAATCACAGATAATCTATTTGAACATTGTATTAAAATCGTGTAGTTGCTTACACACAAAACTGGTTAGCCTTCTCCTTTTTTTTCAGTTGATAAATCCACATTTCATAGTACCGATTGAAATTAAAGATATAGAAGTATACAAGTTACTGTACAAGTTTTGTTTTCATTTTATAAGTGTGTATGAACTTGTGCTAAATAGCAATTTCAATATTAAACTCAATAGCACAGCACAATGGGTATTTATGCAGTGTCAATTGTTTTTTTCAAATAGTGTTTTTAGAATATTTTTTTGTTTTATTTCATAACTTATTAGCTAATTAACACGTATTCACTCACAGAAAATAATTATTTTAAAGATTACTTACGATTTTAGGCCATTTTTACGGAATTATATTGACGTCATTGCTGTTTACACTGCATTAAACATACTAAATTTCATACACTGATTTACCAGTCATATGCATTATTATTAACTATAAGTACTTACTGCTCATGCACATTCCACATTCTGACAGCCATTACTAAATGTTAACGTGAGAACGATGTCTTAAGTTCAGGTCAATATATAATGATGTTTCATAACACTGGCAATAGTGATTTATGCTACAGGGTGGGGCAGGGAAGTATCCCTACTTTTGAGATGGCGTTGTGTGTAGTGAGGATGTGTTGGAGGAGTGGGGGTAAGCTCGAATGACGCTGTGGCCATGGAATTTTCCGTTAGTACCGCCGTCAGTTGTAGACATGGCTTGGTCGAATGAGCAACGCGCTTTTGCAGTCGAAACGTATTTCTCTCAAAATAAGTCTATTGTTGCGGTGCAGCGTGCGCTCATGAACTCGTTATCGGATTCCTACCCGCAATGCTGTTCCTGACCGAAAATCCATTTTCTTGTGGGTGGAGAACTTCCGTGCATGTGGTAGTGTAGTGCGTAAAGAGAGTTGGGGCTCAGAGGACCGTCCGAACTCCAGAAAATATTGACCTTGTCAGAAGATCGATCTTGCAGTCTCCTAAAGCGTTCTGCTCGCAAGCACGCATCCAGCCTGGCGTTGTCTAATCGTACTGTGCGTCGTATTCTCCACGAGGAACTACACTTCCATCCATACAAGATGGTAATCGTTCAAGAACTCACACAACGGGACTGGCAACAACGAATACAGGCATGTGAAACTTTCATTGCTGACTTGCCAAATGATGCACGTGTTTTGTTCAGTGACGAGGCGCACTTCCACATTTCTGGAGTTGTAAATAAGCAGAATATGCGTTATTGGAGTGGTGCAAACCCTAGGGTAGTTCACGAGAGGCCTCTACACAGTGACAAAGTGACGGTTTGGTGTGCAATCAGCAGTGAAGGCATAATTGGGCCTTATTTCTTCGAGGAGGACAATCGTTGTGTTACCTTCAATTCTGAACGGTATGTAAACATGCTCCAACAATTTCTTGAACCACAATTGCAACAAAATAATTTGGGACTAGTGTGGTTTCAGCAGGATGGTGCCACAGCCCATACTGCTAGAAATTCGATGGCTGTTTTGAGGGAAATGTTCCCGGGCGATTGATCTCCGGTATGGTGACATTCCATGGCCCGCCGCGCCGCCGGATTTAACTCCGTGTGATTACTTTTTATGGGGCTACCTCAAGAGTGAAGTGTTTAAACATCGACCCAGGACCCTAGAAGCCTTGAAGCATGCAATTCACCTTGAAGTTGGCCACGTTCCACAAGAAATGCTTCACAGAGTTATGCGGAACTTTAGAACCAGGCTACAGCAGTGCATTGACAATGAGGGACATCACTTGCGTGGTGTGTTATTTAAAACAAAGTAAAATTATTATTACAATTATATTACAATTAACTTCCATCTGTACCCTTTTGATGCCACAATAAAGTTTTGTTCAAACATTTTTGGTTATTTTTTAATTTACCTTTAAAATTAGGGATACTTCCCTGCCCCACCCTGTAGAAGAATTTGAATACCAGATTCTATAGTTTCAACATAAGGTATTTTTTTCCCTTGTTTAGTATAACGCCCATACTTTATGCTAGTTAGAATAATGAGGATGAGGGATCAACGTTAATAATAAGGGTAAAGCAACCCACAACCTTGAAGTACGTAGTTCAAAGACTGACCATGTGCTTTAGCCACATAAGTCACCAAGTCCTCAACATAGGATAACACTACACACAGCTAGAAATTCAGTGGAAGTTCTAAATGAAATATTTTTTTTCCTTTGGAGTTACTTAAAAAAAAAAGTAGAACATCCACCCTTCAAGCAGAACATCAAGAATGCAGTTGCAGACATTTTCTCCAAAATATAAGAACAGCTACTAAAGAAATAAACTGAACAGGAAAGGTACACTTCACATATAAAAGTGTCAGGGAACATGGTTTATTGTTGAATCAACAATAAACTAATACAGAATAGCACAAGAAAATACTTAGCCCAAAGAAACAATGAAAAGTGAAACACAGAAGATGAGTGGTGTAGAACAAATTTAAGAGAGAAGTTGCTTCAAATGTCACTATAGCATTGAGAATGATTTATATAGCATTGAGTATGATTTATATAGCATTGAGAATGATTTACCGCCCATTTGAATAAAGTCAAGAGATTGACCTCTGATATCATTAACAATAAACAGGGAAAGTTTTTGGAATGTCCAAATAAGTAAAGAATTTTTCTAAGCTAAATTGTGATACCCAAAAGACTTATTGGTTAATCTCAACATAGTCTACTATAAGAAAACAACAAGATATTGCAAAAATTCATGTGCAGTTTTTGGTAATGATTGCAGCAATATGTTAATAAGGATGGATAACAAAGTTTTGAGATATGGTACAGTTTCATAATAAATTTATCTAATTCATTTATAAAATAGTTTTTTTCAAATTTTCATTTTAAAACCATCAGGGTTTTAATACTGCACAATGTTCAATACCAAGGATTTATAAATTCCAAAGGAGTAAAGTAAATTGACCAAAAAATCATATTTAATATAATTTTTAAAATTATTTATTTTATATTTAAAATTCTTAAATTTAAAATTCCATTTTTCTAAATAAAATATAATTTAACAGTACAATTTCATGAATAAAAATGTATATATAAGTTTAGTGCACATGTTATGTTAAGAGAAACAACTGCTAGATCTATATATATACTTTGTTAAGGTTCTGCCCCTTTTTTTGGTTCAGCATCACCAGATTGTTCCAATGCTGCTTTCTTTAATTTCTTTTCAAAAACACTCTTTGCATCACAAAACCCTTGTTTTGTCTTACCAAATGAATTCGGACCCGCCGATGTGGGTGTTTCCCTGAAACAAACAAAATATTTATAACCATATACTGTACATTTTTAGGAACAGTATGCCAAAATTTCACTAAATAAATAAGTCAAACCAATAACCAACAAACCAATTTTAAACAAAATAAGTCAGTTTAAACCATGAACTTTAAAAGAACAATTTATCAGTTTTCAACAAGCAGATTTGTTCTAATTCTAATAAATCAGGAGAATGATGTAGGTTATCATAAAAATGTTTTCACTGTTTTTCCTTATAATTCTGGAAATTATACTTTTCCTGATAATTTCGTTAGGGTTTATAACTAATAACTTTTAATGCAATCACAACCTATAAAATTAACTAAGGACATTAAAAAGTCTACATTATTTTGTTTTACTTAATGGTTAGCTACATTTAATTACAAGTTTGATAAATACAGTCAGCCTTACTGCAAATTTTAAGTGCTACGTGAAAATAATAATTATTATCATAATCTTAAACTTAACATAACCAAGAAACAAGTGTTTGGTTTGCTAATGACAAATTATCATCAAATAAATCTGTCAAAACTGTATGAAAGCCTATCTGAATCACACTTTGTAAAACAGGATGTTTTTGTATTTTTACCTACATTACTCCTAAAACAATTTATTTGTTTACAACTAACTTTCTTTTCAAAATTAGTGTCTGAGCTTAAAACATCTGACAAACATATGTTTATTTTTGCAATAAAAATTGTGAGCGTAATTTCAGCTTACAGAATTAATTCATGTATTACACTTTACTTCTCATTTGTCTTTGATGGCTGATGATTAATTCTTACCAAGTAAATCTTACTTAACTCAAGGGACCTCTTGTCAGTGATGTTATAGATTATATTATTATGTTACAGACAATCATAGATCTCACACAATTTGCAGATTTCCTGACATCTCTATTGTGGTGGCTCAAATTTAAGACGAAGGCAAAAAAATAACAAAATACCACAAAACAAAGTATGAGTGATTATACATGTAAACCAATACGACAAAAATATGGGTAAAAGTTGTCAGGACAAAAGGCACTTAAAATACCACAAAACAAAGTATGAGTGATTATACATGTAAACCAATACAACAAAAATATGGGTAAAAGTTGCCAGGACAAAAGGCACTTAAAATACCACAAAACAAAGTATGAGTGATTATACATGTAAACCAATACAACAAAAATATGGGTAAAAGTTGCCAGGACAAAAGGCACTTAAAATACCACAAAACAAAGTATGAGTGATTATACATGTAAACCAATACGACAAAAATATGGGTAAAAGTTGTCAGGGCAAAAGGCACTTAAAATACCACAAAACAAAGTATGAGTGATTATACATGTAAACCAATACAACAAAAATATGGGTAAAAGTTGTCAGGACAAAAGGCACTTAAAATACCACAAAACAAATTATGAGTGATTATACATGTAAACCAATACAACAAAAATATGGGTAAAAGTTGTCAGGACAAAAGGCACTTAAAATACCACAAAACAAAGTATGAGTGATTATACATGTAAACCAATACAACAAAAATATGGGTAAAAGTTGTCAGGACAAAAGGCACTTTTCATCCACCTTGTACATAAAAGATATGAAGAAACTTACACAAATGAAATATTCCGTAAATATTCTGTAAATCTATGTTCAAAGATAATTTAGGCATATGAATAACATTCACTAATCGATAAAACAGTAAAATTTACTATATGAAAATTGTAAAAAATGAATGTTAAATTTATGCAGGATATAAATTAATAATGATGTTTTCCATTTTATTACTAACCTTCCAATATTTCTCATCCTCATACGAGCTTCTGGCGGCATCTCTTCTTCACTTTCATCACTATCTGCATTAAATACATTTTGTAATTTATTTTTTAGTGGTGGTACAGTTGGAGCTTTCTGAAACAGAATATTATAATATTTAATATTAATTGTGCAAGTTCTTGACTTACAAACTTTTGAAATTATTAAAAAAATCCAATAAAAACTAATTTAAAGAATTAATACAAAATGCAGCTTATAAATGATTTGACTGCAAGGTAGATAATTAGCTGTGTGATTAAACTGATTATTTGTCCATGACTTGAAAAGTATAGAGAGAACAATATTGTTAAGTGTAACCAAAAAGTGTAATTTTTATTCTACTGTATATTTGGTAGGTAGGTATATTGGTATATTTGGTAGGTATTTAAACGCAATAGGAAAAGGTTGAGTTGGTTTATAGAATTGAAGAGTTACATTTTGACCAATTAGAAAAAATCAGTATATCTAATTTTTTTTTTAACAGAACTACATGAAAAAAGAGATCATTAATCATTGACTTCACAACAAAAGGTCTAACACCTTCATTACCTTTCTGATCCTGCTTTTAAAATGGATTTAATGTGAATTTAAGTTATATACTGAACAACAGTTAGTAAAATTTTTTAATTATGCTAAAACAAAACGTGCAAAAAGCAAATGACTGGATTCACTTTTCTAAAATTATAACAAAACTAAAAATAACTGAGAAAATATTTGAGCACAAGATATATCATGAACCGAACATGTGCATCATATCATATACCGAACCGATATATCATGAACATGTATCACATGTACATATTTAAGCACATGGGCAATTTGTCCTCCCCAGTTGTATAAAAATAATAAAATAACTTTAAAATAAGACTTTTATTTTGGAAATATTTGTTTTTTCTATTCTACTTACAATTAATGAGAACTATTGTAAGGAAAAACACTGCAAATAGCTGTTGAGATGTTTTCAAATATTAATATCGCTGTAACTGGACAAGTTTCAAAACATGATTTTTAAGTAACAGTTACAGTCCTGACATTACAAATACTTTATGATAGTTGTTTTTATAATAATAACAAATAATATAACTTTCTCAATGTGTTTTATAATTTTTAAATCATTCTTATTTGAGTATCTTGTAATAAACTACCTGAATACCCATACTTTGTTATGACAGTATAAATGTTTTGAAAACTTTATATTAAAACTGTAGACGAAAAAAATGTTACATTATAAAGTTGTACAAAATATAATTTTTTACCAACAATTTTTCATTAAATTTAGATTGGAGCAATTAGGTATGGATAGAAAAAGGTATGGTATGGTACCTAAGCGTTTTCTTAATCGGACATAATTTCAGGAGAATATGATTAAAGCTCATTAAATTTGTTAAATTGTTTGACACCAGTTGAATAAGATAAAAATTCAAAGTTATTCTTCATGGGTATTCAATATCTGTAAGTATTGTAATAAAACAAAGTCAAATATCAGCAAGAAGTACATAGATTTTAAATTCTTTAGTGAAAATTTAAAAATTAATTGAGACACAAAGCTGTCTTGTTTGATTTGATTGAAGTGAATTTCAAAAGTATTTTTTTTTATCTAACCATTTTTTTTAAATTCTGATTTCATTATCATAATCATAATTAAAATGTATATATATTACAATTCTAAACTTTCAAATTGCATTGAAAATACCAAATTTCCCTTTTTAAATATATACAATAGATAATAACATGTAACATCCTTTATAAATATCCACTATACTTGAAAAAATAACTATAAAACACCATTTGATTAGGTTAGTTAAAAATGTCAAGTTGGCCTACCTGTACTGGCAGTTTCATATTAATAGCCTTAGGTTTATTTCCCAGCTTCAACGTAGTTTTTGTAAAGCCAAAAGTCATCTTCTGTTTTTTACTGTCTTCCTTCTGGTCAGCTTCATCATCAGCATCCTTGACCGCTGGCTCTGCCCCTGAGTAAGGTGAAACACTGGCAAAGGTGAGATAATATACAAATTAGCTTTAAAAAGGTTCTTTAATCTTCTCTCTAATTACCGTTCACAACTAATAGCTCAAACAAATTAAGTCTGTTACAGAACAGACTTCATTGAATTTTAAACTTGAACAGGACAGGTCTTTTTAGAAAATGGACTTAACTATATAATTTTTTTTTATTATCAGCAAAAAATTTTCTTTTGCCATTAGGTAAATTAAGTTAATTTGAAAAGTTTGCATACAAATTTGTTCAAATAAACAATAACAGTCAGTATAAATGCCTACTTAGTTATAGCCTACAGATTTTGAAACGGTATTCATTCACAATATGAAAAGGAAATGTATTTTTTATATTAAAAGTAGGCCTACAGACTGGCATGAATTGTGTAATGTAACCTCAAAATATTACTAGAGTCAGCATGATTCCAAGCAGTTAGGTTCTTTTTCTTTTTAAATTAAACATTTCATTTTTAAAATTGTTTACTAAGTAGGCCTACTTAGTTGCAATTGTAGTGAGATAAGTTATTCTTTTCTGCTTACATTCTACTATGGAATAGTACAACTAGATAAGGTAACAAAAGTTATAATAAGAATAGATCTCTTATTTTTACACCAAATAAGAGATTACAGTTGGCTGGTTCCAATCATTAGTGATACTGTCATGCATTAGTTATGATGCAGCATTTTTTGTATAATAATTGTGAGCATTTTATCTAACTAAATTTAACATTATTTCTCAAAATTTAAGTACTACTTTTTTACAAAATGTCTTGTAAAAATACAGTTTTTTTATCAAGATAAAAGAAATGTTTGAATGTAAAAGATGTCATACTTCCACACAGCCTACTATATTAACAAGGTTACAAGTCTTAGTAAGCTTAAAATGGTATGTATGGAAATAAAGTAAGTTTTTAAAATGTAATATCTTGATCAAGGATGTTTGTACTTAAAATTAGTTTTGAAAAGTAGACAAATTCCACGAACTTCTAATACACATAATTACCAAATAATTTTAAAAAATGGTAACCTATTTATAACATTTCATGCCTGTTATAAAATAAATTATTTTTAAAAATATTTTTTCATTTTATTATATACTTTCTTATTCAATTAAGAGATATTCATCCACGGAAAATTAAATTTCTTATAAGTTACAATGTTATGCAATTTTTAATGGAACTATATTGTGATGTCAGGAACATTGTCATGGAAACATTTACATAGCGTGAAGCATGCCCAGATATTATTCGCCAAGGTTACCCATTGAGGTTTTTATTAATTACACGCATTAATTAATAGTCAGTACTATTTTCATACAAAACTGTGTTGATCATAAGGTAATTTAAAAAAAGTTTCTATTATTAAATACATGCATTTAATTAATCGTTCTTGCAATAAAAAATATATTAGTTACTTTTGTGCTGTAGTAATTTTGAGGTTATGTAGGTCACATTTACTTTAATTTTTTTCAAATTTTCTGTAGTTTCCCCACTTTTATACTTTTTGTTATTACTAATTAGTATACAATAAAGTGTTTTGGCAAAACAATTACAAAAATAACCACAAGTTCTAAAAAGTAAATATTTTGTATTTTACTAAAAGTAATTACGCATCAGTTTTAAATGAAAAAAATGTGAACATTTAGTGGATTAAGCGGAAACACCTTAGAAAAACGATAGGACCTTATCTGAGGCCATAGCTTACAAATTAATAAATTATGAAGAACAAACCCATGAACAGCATATTCACAAACTTAATATCTATAATATGGCTTACCTTTAGATTTTACTCCATCAAGGTTCCTTTTAGCCATTGCAGAATGAAATTAAAAAATAACGTTAATTCAAATATAATGCCAACCCAACAATCAACCTTTTTTCCAGAAGTTCAGACTGCCTTTTTACAACATTCAATACTTTTATAATATCAACAGTATAATTAATATACGGCAAAACAATAATTTAATTGAAATATTTAGCAAATAAACAGTACTTTCATAACGCACTAAAACACTTTCCTTTTTTGTCTGAATTCATAACCCTTAATCTTTATAGCAAACGCTTTAACTCAACCATAAAAACTAATTTTATTTACTATTGTATTTCTTATTCAGCTTCAGCACTTCAGCTGACCTTCTTCAAATTCTAAACTGTCTTCCCATAGATTAACTATTGTATGACTACCAAATTAATACCTAAATTTAACCTAATCAAGCTCTTTAAAAGAATCACTGTGACTTATAACATTTTTTGTTTTTGTGTAATTTCGAACGAATGTCTCTGGTGAAGTGGGCGCTTACCGACACAATCAGTACAATTTAGATGATTTTTTTTTTTACGAATGATATTTGCATCAACCAAAAAATACGATTTCAGGTAGTGCTATTTAAAGATTTGAGGAACATATTATGCAGTCTTTTTTAACAAGAATTAAATCACCACACAAGTTTCTCTTGCAAACTTTTGTTGAAATTCATGTTATAAGACTAGTAGTTTATCAACTATAGGTCAGCCGCTTAGAAAGTGGCCTGATAAGAACACAAATGGGACAGAGAGAAAAAATGTGTGAGAGAGAGAGAAGTTGAGTTCTCGCTCACTTACCACAGCTTCATCCTTTTTCTTTACTATCGCTGAGTAACAACAGTTTGTTAACTTAAACTGGCAGACGTTCGTACCACTGGGGATGAAAATACACATACATGCATGAGAAATTCTCGCGCAGGCCGTTTATTAAGTCGCTGGCATATAATAAAGCATACACCCATAATACTTTCTAATCGAGTTTTTTTACTAAACCAGGTGTAACGGAGTGTTATTTACTGCACTATTTACACATGACTTGTCTCAAAGCTCGTAAACCTTCATGAATTTATAGAATGGTCTTATTTTATAGAATTAAATTAACATCATCTGAGACACGTACTCTTATGCTGCATTGAAAATAATCTAATAATATTAAAGTTAAATTTCTGCACCCATAAAATTAAATTTCTGGTTTTCATAATCAAAGTGTTGTTTGTTGAGCTAGCAACTCATTCTTGGTGATAATTTGCATTTAAAAAAGAACTATTTATCAGTAAAAGTTCCAAGATAAAAGGAAGAAAAGATAGATCTTGTCAGATTAATATCTTGTTAGATACCTTTAGATAATAATAGGAGAAAGGAAGGATGTTATCCTTAAATCTACCTTTTTTTAGAAACTTTAAAAACTTGGTTACAAAGGAAAAAATGCGTGAGAGCAATTAACGTAAAACTTCGCACAATTAAAAAAATAAATAGTTTAATTTCTATATAGCTACAAGAAATAATAACAATATTAATTACTTACCATTTATATTTTTAGTTTTGTTTTTATTGTATAATGTGATAGCAACAACATATAAAATCATTTTATTAATGTTATTCTTTCATAAAAATTAAATTAAATTATGAATATAAAACAATATTGCTAAAAGGTAAAACATTGAATTTAGATTAAAAACCCATTTAAAATTTATTAATTTCTGTACGTGATTCTTTCACTGTATTTTTATTGTTTTATTACAACTTATTTTATTGTTTATATACAAAAAAAAAAAAAAAAAAAAATGTAGGCTGTATTAATCCATTGGCTACATTTTATAAAGTAAATTAAACTGCATTACTTTAGTGTATGTTGTTCATCTGTGTGTACATGTGTGTTTTTGATTAGAATGGCTTTGAATCTGTGTTTGAAATCGACAAGAAAATTTATTATCCATAGTCGTGCCGTTAATTTTAATTTGAAGTTCGAGAATTATTATACTAGAAATATTAGTATTTTTAAGACAATGGCTAATAAATCTGCTCTTGTTTTAATTGCTGAAGGAACTGAAGAAATGGAATGCATAATTGCCGTTGATGTTCTTCGCCGAGCTAAGGTTAGTTTTAAAATTTCACAATATTGTACAATCTAACCGGGTTTTAATGTGTTACTGCTGATTTTTTTCTTCGATGTAAAGGATTAACAGTTCGAAAAAATTTCTTTTTAACATCTAACAATCATTACTGTGCGAAAGTTGCTAAGTTGTTTTTTATCGTAAAGACGATTAATTTAATGCAGTAGTGTAATTGATAATGGTATGCAGGCAGTGTAACGCTTTTGTCAAAAATTGTTATTTTTTAATATATTCTTCTTTTATTACATACTCTTATTGAATTATGAGTTACTCATCTGTTGAAAATAATTTGTTTACCATTACCTACAATTTTAGGCTATTTTTCTACAAAAATATATTGTAATATTTCTCTTTACGTTGCATTGATCATGCTAGATTTACTACTACTAAATCACTAACCGATGTACTTTTGATGTATTATAATAGTCATTACTTTGCTAGTACTTGAGTGAACACTATAAAAATGTTAACTGTTCGTGAATTTTGAAATATTCCTCTTTTTGTCAGTTTAGTTTGGGATTATGGTTATGTTGTCAGTTTTGTTATAAATCACAGTATTTTAAAAGAATTGCATTTGTTTTTGAAGTGCAGCTATCATTGTAAAATTAATAAGGAATATTACAGTTTCATTGCTACTAAAATAAAATGCTTATGTATGGCAAAAGCAAAATGTTATGTTTTGTCACAAAACCATGGTGTATTTCTCATCGACAACCATGCAAGTTTGTTTCTTCACCAAACAACTGCATCAGTTAGGCTTTTTAGTCTTTTTTCTTAAGTAACGATTTTTTTATTATTTTAGCAATTAAAATCATATTACGTACATTTGCACAGTAGTAGTTTTGAGGTTTGGTTCACTTTTATTTTCAGTTTTTTCACACTTCCTGTACTTTCTGTTTTTATATTTCTGGATAATAATCCAGAATATGTATGTAATACATACATACTCCAGCCTTTGAGTAAGTACTGAAGCTTTTTAGTGAAAAAATTACTTAAAAATCAGAAACACACTGCATATTTTACCTTAATAAAAGCTGTAGACACTTTTTTTTAATTCTTTAAGAACCTAACAAATAGTTTCATTAAAAATAGTACTGTGTTAGTTACTACCCTTGTAATTACTACATATGTTTTAATAATGCGGATGATATTTAATTTGTATGGTTAATAATAAAAACAATATAAACTTTTAAAAAAATGTCTTAAGAACCTTAGCTGCCTAATCAATTTTTATTAAAATAAAAATAATAACCTAAAAAACATTTTAAAGCTATTGCTAAAACACAAAATACAATTAAAAAGATAAAAACAAAGTATTGGAATAGATGCTGAATACATTCGTTTTCTGAGTATTTAGTTAATAAATTAAGTTACTTGTTAAGTTTATATAATAATGCATTTCTTTTATTATGTTAATAGTATAACTTTCAAAGTAATTTGAACATTACACAGTATATCTTATATTATTAATTTAGAAAATTTTGATCTTCGATTAAAAATTTAAATGCAGTTGGGGCTGTATCTCAATATATTTTACTAAACATAAATAACTATATAGGCTATGCAAAAACTTTTTTTTGTTACAGGTAGCAGTTACATTAGCTGGCGTAAGTGGAAGCCAGCCAGTGACTTGCAGTCGCCAAGTTGTGGTTGTGCCAGACACAAGTCTTGCTGAAGCAGTAAAGAAAGGACCATACGATGTGGTTGTATTGCCAGGAGGTTTGGGAGGATCAAAAACTTTTGCTGAAGTAAGCAAACATTTTCAAATAAAAATTATTAAATTATTTTAATACTTCATTATGCAGAATCAAGTAAGGAAGGTTATCGAAATCTGTATTTATTTCTATGCAACAATATTTTCACTAGTTTCAGTTTGCTTAACCAGGTCTGATTGTTAATGATGAGTTAGAAATAGACACAAGATATTAAATGACACAAATTATATCAAAGGCAAGGTTAATGGAACTACAATGGTTATGATTCATTTACAGAATGCTGATGTTGGAGCCTTGCTGAAGGAACAAGAAAAATCGGGTCGCATAGTGGCTGCCATTTGTGCAGGTAATAAATAATAATATAATAAGGCACAAAGTAAGTATAATATATACAGCATGTTTGGAGTGTCGAGAGCCTGATGTTATGATTTTAATTCTGATCATAGGGTCTGTGTTCTTAACAGAGTTTTATGAGTTAAGCAAATGCCGAACTGAAATAAAACAAAAGTTGGGAATCGCCAGTAGCCACATGTTGTAGATTGACTATTGCTAAGGGTTAATTCTTAATTTATATGTAAATATGAATGAATAATAATAATGTTTTTTCTTATGAATGAATAATAATAATAATATCTTTTTGCTTAAATTTCATGAATGATCATAGGATTCATTTAATGATACTACCAGGGATCTACATATTTTGTCGATGTCATGTTTTGTTTACTCAGTATCTACAAGGTAACCAAATTTGCTTAAAACCAACTTAGTTTATAACAGTTATCGTTGCTAATCATATATATTATTTCTCGAGTCAACATCTCTTTTTCTAAGCACATACTATTCATACAGGCTTAAATAAGATTTTTTAAAAGAATTTTTAACCGGCTTCTGACATTGCAAAACGATTTTGCTCTACAACTTACTGTTTGTAGAAAATTTTAACATAAAAGACACTTTTTATTATCATAGGAAAAACGGCATCATGGATTCGCAGCTCGTATGCGTATGCACGGCATCACAAATCGGACAATATTTTATATATTTTACAAAGCTAACTTATTAATTACGCATAGAAACTGCTATTACAAGCATAATGTGCTTAGAACAATTTCAATATTTAAAAGACATTAAACGTATAGGTTATGTGGCCCTACTGACAATTCCCTATCCCTGTCCATCGTACAAGCTTAGGACAAGCATTTCAAATACTAAAACAAATGTTTTGAACACTGTTTTTATACAAATATATTTGTGATTTCTCCTTCAATGGAGCATTTATTGTTAATACAGACAACATCACAATTGTACGTAGCCTTTTCAAGGGTAATTAAATCAACTAACATATTTATATCCGCTAAAGAAAAGAAAATACAAAAATTAAAAGAAGATTACATTCTTATATCAAATATCATTTACAAAGAAGTATTGTAATGTCCTGTAAAAATTTCTATTAAAAAAAACAATTGTCTGTATTGAAATGTATATACTACAATTGCTCATAAATTTGTGATTATTATTTCAAATTAATCACTTTTTGATTTATTTTTTAAACATGTTTTCTCTTCCTTCCAAATGTCCCAACAACTACTCATTCAAAAGACTGTGTTTACTTAAAACTTTCATAGTGCGAAAAATTTTGCACAAGCCCCCTGGTTTGTATATAAACCAGTTGTTTCATGCTTTTCATAAATATGCAAAATAAAAGGAACTGTAAAACAGTTCATAACAGAGCCAATCATAGTGGTATGGTACAGCAAGTAGACTGTTTAGTGGTATGGTTTTCAGTTTAGACTGGCTGAACTCTTATTTAACCCAGCTCCCCTATTTTGTCAGATTGCTTAAACATTTGAGAATATTATTTATAAATTTGTTACTTTTGTTATGAATTTGGTAAACTTGAGGTTTTTTTCTAATTTCAAATACATTATCAAACAGTAGTAATTATTAAAATAGAAATGGTTAAGTTGTTGTTTGAATATTAAGGAATAATTGGATTAAATAATTAATTATCAAAGTGATATTTTATTACTATTACAAAATTACCGATAGAGCTTCATGAAACACGAAAGTAATGGTTATAGAATTGGTAGGAACAACAGTAATACAGAGTGATTTGCAAAGGTTTACAATTTTAAATCCCATAACATACAAAAATTTAATGAAATATTTATAAAGAGTCAGTTTATGTTTCATGGAATCAGCTCACCTTCAGCAAAGGTGGTACAAAATCACCACATTTTGTCGGTAGGAGCTGACATTTTCCAAAATATGGAAGTTTTAAATATGATAAAACAGTGTGAGCTTTCCCTACCATTATTTAGTAAATGAATGAATTAGGGGTTACAAACACATTGCAATCTTCATAGATCTATTATGCTCCTCTTCCTATATTCCTCAAACCTTAGTTATGGTATTTTTTCTAGTTCTAGTCGTTTCGTGAAGTCCAGAATTTGGAGGGGATTCAAGGTAGGTAGGTCCCTCACTTGTAATTAGTAACTTCCCAGAATTCTAGCTCTTCTTGTAGTTGCAGCCTCATACCAGCAGATGATGAGTTTCATCTTCCCTCCAGCAGGCCAGTATTCCTAAGATGTCTCTTTAAGCATGCCATGCCCTTCAAGAAAACGTGTCAGTACTGTTAGTTTATTGTTACCAAGGTTGATAGTGATGCGTGCTTTGCTCCTGTCAAAGTTTCAAAGGAGTTCTTTAACCTTTCTTAAATCTCTCTTCTCTTCCCTTAAAACTTGTAGCCTCTTTTTCCTCCAAGTTTCATCTTGAAATAACTGTCTTCAAGTTTACAAAACAGTTCTGGTCTTATAAGTTGAATCCTTCCTTGCCAGATTATCTGCTTTCTCACTATAGTTACTATTTATAAGGTCATATAATTATATCATATAATATATACATATATAATAGTAATAATTTATATAAAATAATAAAATATGGTTGCAGTCATTGCCACTCGAAGTTAGGCCATTAAATGAAATATTATTTTCATATTTATTGAGGACACTTAATGCAAATCAAGATTAGCAGCACTTTCTCTATTTTTTTAACTGATTTTGTAACCTACGGTTTATAAGAAGAAGAAGTTTAGGCACTTGAGAACAAGAGTGGATAACTAATGATAAACACTTGAAATATCGCGTATTGTTCCACAAATTATTGCAAATGTCCTAATATAAAAGTAATAATGCAGTACTCATGGTTATTACATATATTGCACAGTATAGTCGAATATTAAAACCTTGTTTCACTTGGAATTCCTTCTTTTAATGATCCGTTGCTGTAGTTTTTTTCTCTCATCACTGCCTATTTCTTTAATAAATTTTTAAATTTTTTGTAGTAGTTATAAAACTGAAGAATTGTTGAATCTCTGACAAACTTTATTTCTGATTTTGCTACATTTGAGGACATTTTCTTATAAATAGTTATTTTCATCAATTAAACCTATAATTTTTTTATAATATTTTATTCTGTACTAGAATTATTTTAAAATTAATTTTTTATTTTGTTCTATATTTTTATTATGTATTAAGTTTTATCACTTTATTTATACACTGTTTTATTAATGTTATTACAGCTCCAACTGCGCTGAAAGCCCATGGCATAGGTTTGGGTAAGAAACTTACCTCATACCCATCCTTTAAACAGGATCTAGCGAAAGATTTTGTGTACAGTGATGATGAGGTTGTTGTTGATGGTAAATATAATATTACATTTATATATTTTTCAGTTTATTAGTGTATTTAAATTTGATATTTCAAATTCATATAATAATTTCTGAAGTTATAATGTTATTGGGAGTAAGAAAGCGTTCTGAAGCTATTGAAAATATAAAGGAAAACTAAAACATTTATTGTATTAGCCATTTTAACTAGGAAGAGAAGTCCACAAATTTAATATATAAAATTAAACTTAATTAACACAAAAAGATTATTACATACTGACTAATCTCACTTATGGGACATTGTTACTATTCTGGATCAGTCCTTGTGAATGAATTGGTTCCAGTTTATTAAAAGGGATTTATGACAAACATGTGATACATTTGGTCTCTGTGTGTGGTTTATTTTTTATTTTATTTTTTTTTACCAAAGCAGTAAAGTTATCTGACTTGTTTACAGCTTTATAGAGCCCTTGTCTTCTTCTGATAAGATAAACAAGTTGATTGTTACAAGTTTTGCAGTGATTGTTCATATTTTTACTTTTTTGAAATTATTTAGTTTGTTTATTATAATTTTGTGAATGTTGGCTACATTGTGGTTATTGTGTTCAGTGTATATACCTGAACGTGAACAAAGATAACTTTGTTGTACATTATGTTTTATCATAAATTTTTTTGACCTTTGTATTCATTTATAATCCTCTTACATTAAAAACAATGACCTGTGGTATAAAACCGGTAATTTATACACAACAGCCAAGCATCTACACACCAACATACCACATGTAGGCCAAAAGGTATAAATAAAATTGTAAATACAGTTTCTTTTAGCTTGGCGGAATGTTTTCATTATATCAGGTTAATATTGTTTTTAAAATATTGAAGTCTCAGACAACATTAGGTTAGCATTATCAGAATGTGGTGGAGTTGTGTTTTGGACAGATCTACTGAAAACACCTTGTTTTTCATACATGGGACATTAGGTAGCCAATATGTTAATAACATTTGTCATTCGAGATCTTATTTGTTAATAATTAAGAAACATTTTCACAACAATTATGGTAGCCTTATTTTATTTTGACAGTTATGAAACATTAATACTACTCCCATTTGATTGGCTAACCAATATTTCACTATCTTTAATGGCTATGAAAAATAAAATTAGATAATACACAAAGATACAGGGTTTTTTATAAAAAGTAACTAGACCTGTTTTTTTCCTAATGTGAATTTATATCACAGTAAACTGGCTTTAGGGAGGTTTGATAGAGGAAGTCATCTTCAAAACGCATCTGGCACCAGTTGCTTACAAATTTTTGTCTCAATCATATTACCATTTTAGTGATTTATAGGCTTAGTTGAAGCTTAAATAAATGAATGAATATTGTCTGTATTGTATGTAGGAGTTACAAACACACTGCAACCTTTGTAGATCTATTGTGCCACTCTTCCTATACTCCTGAGACTCCCAGTTTTAGTTAGAGAAGACTCTAGTCCTAGTTTTTTCATTAAGTCTGAGTTTTGGAGATGATTCAAGGTAGGTAGATCCCTCACTTGTAATTGATAGCTTTCCAAAATATTGGTTCTTGTAACAATCACTTTATAGTCTATCAGCAGGTGCTAGAGAGTTTCCTCTACATTATCCTTCCCGCATTATCTGCAATTTGGATTTTCTACTAAGCCAAGATTCTTAAGATGTCTAAAGCGTACCATGCTCCATAAGAAATCCTGTCAGCAATCTTAGCTTGTTCTTGCTAAGGCTGATAGAGATTTTTGCTCTGCTCCTGTCAAAGTTCTCAACTAGCTTTTTGGCCTATGATAAACCTAGCTTATCTTCCCAGAGTTTAGACCTTCTAGCTCTTTCCTCTTTAAATTTTGTCTTGAAGTAGCTGTCTTCAAGTCTGCAAAAAAGTTCTGGTGCTATAAAATGGTTTTGGTTGGAGAATTCAGCGCTTTAATGGCTACTTGAGTATCTGACATGATGATTATGTTTTTCCCATTATATTGCCTGTAAAGGTATATCCTTTGCACACACCTATCAATAGCATATGTTTCTGCCAGAGAGTGTTGAGATATTTTCCCATTGCCTCAAAAATTTGGTTCTCAGCTCAAATTCCCTTTGGTCAAAGCTTAAAAGTGGAACTTTCTATTGAATAGCGCTTTATCATAAATTCTGTGTGGGGTTCGGAAAATTGGGTATAGAGATGTTGCCCATGATCTAGCAAATGTTTAGGAATAAAAGCCTGTCAAAATATGCTATTTTGAAGTGGCACAAGAGTTTCAAAGATAGTCAAGATAATGTGAAAGACACCTGCCCCTGCAGAATACCCAACCATGAGCAGAAATGAGAACAATGTGCATGATTTGTTGAACTCAGACCGGTGACTAAATGACGATACAAGCCATCATTTCTAAGGATTTGCAAATGAGGAAAATTTGTGCCAAGCGCGTCCCAAAAGTTTTGACAGACAACCAAAATCAAATGTGTGCTTGTTTGCAAAGATCTTTTGCTGCATGTTCAAACAGACCCTCAGTTTTTGGACAGTGTGATAACTGGTGACAAAAGCAGGTTTTGAGTCCTACCCCGAGGCAAAACAAAGTGAAGAACGGTACATGTCAGCATCCCCTCAATCACAAACCACTTGAGTGAGTCTGTCAAAGGCCAAAGCCATTTTCATTGCATTCTTCGACACCAAGGGTATGCATTACATTCTTTGACGTCCACCATGAATTTGTACCATTGGAAGGGATTGTGACGGGTGCTTTCTACATGACTATGATGGAAAGATTTAAGAAAAGGGTCAACTGAATGAAGCCAGGCATTGCCACTAGTTGGAATCATCATTATGACAAAGCACCTTTTACCACACTTGTTATGTGGTCATTGACTGACTGCCTAGCCTTGTTGGCTTCATTAAGCTTCCACAGCATCCCTACAGTCTCAGTTTGGCCCCGATTAACCTTTTGCTATTCCCATAGTGAACACAACCAACTTTTAGAAGACATCACCATATAACCTTATCAGAGGTACAAATGGCTTTGTTGCAATGCTTGAAGGTAATTCCAGAAAAAGCTTCCAGGGTGCATTCCAAGCTTGAAAAACTAAACTTGTTGGCATAAGTGGTCAACAAGGGTCCTATTTTAAAGAATTTTATTTGTTTGCATCAGTGTGTGTGTGTGTGTGTGTGTGTGTGTGTATATATATATATTTTTGTCAAATTTGGTCTCATTATTTTTTATACAAACCTTGTACAAATGTCCTGTGTTAATAACAACAAACATTTAATACCCTTGTTAAAATTTGTTTGTTTAGGTAAGTTGGTAACAAGTCAAGGACCAGGCACCGCTTATAGTTTTGCTTTAAAGCTGGTCGAAGTGTTGACTGATACAGCAACTAAGGATGGTGTCAGAAAAGGCTTGCTGTTGTAGGTGTTAAGGATTGCTTAATGTAACGTGTTAAAACATTGTTAGTTTTAATTTTGTTAGGAAACTATGTGATAATGATAATGTAATAACTTACTTTTGGGTGTAGAAACAAGGCTGATGTAATTCCTATATTACAAATTAAGTGCATTGTAAATTATAATATTTGGTATTAAAATATTTTAAATTTCATTGTATATAGTAAATATTTTTCCTTTCTTAATTGGTATTATGTACAAGCAGTACTGTAATAGGATTAACAATTCAGGAAGGAAAACCCCAATAATCTCAATAAGACTTACCACCTAATCATAGCAAACTGTCTTTTCAGGCGGTGTGCTGGCCATTAACAATATATTTGAATTTTTTCTAAATATTCGAAGTTATTGAGATTGTTAACAGAACTAACTGATGAAGAAAAAAACTTTTCCTTATCTGTGATATACAGGTTGCCAGTATAAAGCACACATTATATGAGTTCTGGTGAAGGAAATATACGCTATTGGGATGTAGAGGGATGAAGATAATAATGTTCACCTAAATAACTGATTTCACATCATAACTGTTATTTTTATGATAAGAGGCATGTCCAGAAAGTTACTATTCAGAAAGAAATTATAAAACTTTTTCTTTAAAAAAAAGTATTTCTACATGAAAGAAGATACCTTAAACTACTTCTCTATATAGTTTCCACCAATGTTCAGATACTTTTCATCACACACACACACACACACATATACGAGGTGTGGCTATTAAATAACAAGACTGACGCTGCGGCAGAACAAGTGCGCATGCGCCAACCGCCATTGACCGACAGGTGTTTAGTGTGAAGCTTTCTTTTCAGAATGCAGTTAGTCTAGTTTGTGTAACCAATACCGTTTAGTAATAATCTTCATTTCTGTTAGTGTTGTTATTTTGTTTTGCCGGAAAAAATGGTTAGTGTAATAATAGAGCAACAAATTGTTGTTAAATTGCACTTCAAACTTGGAAAAACCGCTACTGAAACTTATAATTTACTGAAAGAAGTATACGGCAGTGAATGTTTATTGAGGGCACCTGTTTTTGAATGGTTTAAGCATTTTCAAGATGGCCGACAAGACTTTGAAGATGATTTGCGGCCAGGTCGCCTTTCAACATCAAAAACAGATGACAATGTCAAAAAAGTTGCTAATC
Organism: Callitettix versicolor; assembly: GCA_022606455.1. NCBI lineage: Eukaryota > Metazoa > Arthropoda > Insecta > Hemiptera > Cercopidae > Callitettix > Callitettix versicolor. The sequence continues at coordinate 59,119,756 of CM040184.1, forward strand.
TGATTCGGTCAGACCATTGATTAAGTATTTGTACAATTGGTGAAACTGTAGGCATTGATAAAGAATGTGTACGGCAAATTTTACGTGACAATTTGAACATGCGAAAAGTGTGTGCCAAAATGGTGCCAAAAATTCTCACTTTTCAACAACAAGTACCTCGCAAAAATGTTTGTACTGACACTTTAGATGCCATTGAAAATGACCCAAATTTATTGGAAAGGATAATAACATGTGATGAATCGTGGTTTTTTACGTATGATCCAGAAACAAAGCACCAATCCATACATTGGAACTTCACCGAGAGCCAAAAAAGAAAGAATCAGCAAGTCAAAATTTAAAGCAATGATGATTGTTTTTTCGATATTCATGGGATTGTGTACCTTCACTGAGTTTCTGAAGGTCAAACAATTAATCAATATTACTACCTTGATTAAACTATGGTACTTGGTAAACTATGTGAAAGAGTAAGGAAAAGATGACCCGAAATGTCATAGGTTTTCCACCAAGACAATGCGCCAGCTCATTCCGCGTTATCTGTCAAGAGGTTCCTGGCCAAGTACAGCATCCCAGTGTTAGAACATCCACCTTACTCACCAGACCTTGCACCATGTGACTTCTATCTGTTCCCTAAGGTGAAATCTGCATTAAAAGGGACAATATTTGAATCCGTGGAACCTGTAAAAGTGAAAGCGGCAAGAGTCCTGAAGGAGTTGACAGAAGATGACTTCCATTATTTCCAACAATGGAAAATTCGCATGGAGCGTTGTGGGATAGAGAAGGGGTGTATATTAAAGGTGATAAGTAATTATGTGTAAAATGAAAATAAGTTTTTTTACGTCAGTCTCGTTATTTAATAGCCACACCTTGTACAATAAATAATATTGTTATTTTGTTTTCTGAAAACTTTACAAAAATATCACTAGTGGATAAACCCAACAAAAGTTTATAACAAAACATTTTTTTTTTTAAGAAGTAAACACAATTTATAAAAAATATTCATGTACTCTTAATTACATAATTATTAAATTAACCCTTTTAGTGCCAAGTGTTTGTTTTACATAAATCTAATCCAAGCATTCTTTAGCTCTGACAATGTCTTTATCAAAAATAAATATACAAAATCAAATAGTAAACAATAAGCTGTTTAAAATAACAAAACGATAACAATAAAACTGTAACCAATGACTTATGAGACTTGTTAAATGAAACAATTTCAGATTGGTCAAACAGCCGAACGATTTCAGGTATTATTCCTGGCAATATGTGTTTTAACATTGAATACAAATGGACAAGAAGTCAGCCCCAGCATTATAAAAAGCATGCTCAATCTGCTGCTATGAACTCTGCAATGACAGGAGGGGAAGATGTTTAAGAAAATAGACAGTTCTATTACCTATTTAAATGTAGTTGAACACTGCCACCAGCAGTAAACACTTATCTCTCATAAAGGTTACTGTTCTAGGGTTTTTATCATTAAGTGGTGTTAGGCATGAACAACTCTGAACCCAGCATTGGCTGTTAATTTTTCTGTACAACTCACATAGAGTTTGCTCATATGTGATACAAGGAGAGGCGAGACCCACCTAAAATAAGTGGACAGTTTGGGTGGAAGCTGACAGGGACAAGTGAAATCTTTTGTGAGCTGCAAAACTGACCAAGAGTTTTGTGACTTTTCTTACTATGTACTGTGTGTTTCCATTTGAAAAAAATAATTTTCATAAAATATGTTCATTTAGCTTAAAATATATCCAAAGGTAAAAAAACAATAAATTTTTGTCTATGTAAAAAGTTCATAACACTGAAATGGTAAATATACCCTTCTACTTGTACATAAAAAAAGTTTTTATAGATTAGACTAATATTTGATAGTATTATATTAGTACAAATTAGCATCAGTGACTACAGTATCTATGCATGTATTCGTTAAATTAAATTATTAAACATTGGTTGCATAAAGTTGCTGTTAATCAGATTATCAGATTAGTGGCAATAACTGTTAACTATTCTCACGATGTTTTTATTCAACATTAAATGTGTGTTTATTTTGGGTACTGCAATTTTTGTGTGCAAAGCTGTCCAAAACATACAAGTAATTTTCTTACTTGCAGATGGAATTAATGAATTAGAAGCAATTACAACAATATATGTATTAAGGCTTGCTGGTGTAAGTATAATAAAATACTTAGGGAAAACATAAAACCAGATATAAGTCCATTAAAAATTGATATTGTATTACTGCTGTAATTAACTTAGGACTACATTGTTGATTTAAATAATATCAAACTTTAAAACATATTTATAATTAAAATTTATTAGGAACATAGCAGATCATTATTTATCACAGATACAATATATAGTTTAACTATCAACAAGAAAGAGTAAGTTGATAGTTTTTTGTTTTGCTACTCAGCTACAAAGGTAAAAGGACTAACTAACTTTCTCAAGGTAATAACAGAGGTGGCTTGAATATTAATAACTACATTTGCATAAAAACTATTGTTTTCTTCAGGATCATTATTTTATTAATATTGTTTCAGTTACATTGTTTATGTAACCTTCAGTCAGCTTGTTTATGATTTCCAGTTATTACAACTTTAGCTTTGTTTTACCTCTGTTTAATATATATGAAGTGTGAGATTTATTCATGTGGTTAAACTGGAAGCAGGACTAAACAAATAGGTGTTCCTTCCATGTAACTGCACAGGTAATCCTGTGCATATGTAATTGCACATATCCTGCAGTTTTTATCATTTGTTCATCATCATGAAAAGACCCAAAGTTTTAATAAAAGAGGTAATTACAATTATCTTTTATTGAGGCTTTTAAGACATTTATGCTGCAGCTTTGCTGCTGGCACATGGGTTCTCGTTGCTCGCCATAGTGCATTTATCCTGCAGCTGTGTACATAGCTAACATTTGGTCAAGAGTGAATGTGAAGTATATAATACCATACATACAAAGTGTAATAAAGGTGAAATAATATCCCATTTTAGGTGATAGTGATCAGATTCATTTACGACTAGAATGTAGATTGCGACTCGAAGGAAAAGAAAGTATGGTGTACATCCTTTGACTCTAATTCTACCAGCGGCTCAAAAATTATTCATATTTTTTTATGCATTTAAGAACATAAAAATCAGCTTTTAATTATATTTTAAACATCGTTGAATGAAAAGTAGCAAATAAGTTAAATACATAACTGAACATAGTCAACGTGGTATCTGTCAAAGAGCAACTTGTACTTGTCTTGAGGTAGGAGATGATTTTAGAAGCAAAAAGTGTCCATACATGGATTTATTTTTTGGAATATTTAGTTGTAAAAACTGCATTTTAACTGACCGAATTCTTATAATTAATGATTTAGAGTGTGTGTTAAAATAGGTATGTTCAGTAGCTCAGTTAGTTTTTGTAGGAGGTGCCTTGAAAGGACCAATCACAAAGCAAATTTCAAGATGTTAAGTGATGATCATGGTTCAAAAATGTAATCAGTTTGTTATCATCGCTGTGACAAGAATCAAACAGCAAGCAAGCAGTGTGGTCACTGTAAATGCTGCAATTGAAAGAGATATATGTGTTTTATCATCTCCAGACATACATATGAGAAGTGCGATGATGTGCCAGGAGTGAGGCATGTAGATACGCTTAACCTGTAGGACAGGGAAATTAATTTTACTATAGAAGAATAAAGAAGGCTGAAATGAAAGTTGTTTACTCTATTTCATTGACAAATTTGAGTTGCTGTTTAACTAACAATCTTCATATAGTTTATTCCATATTTACATTACATTTAAATTTATTAAAACAGTAGTAAGTACTGTAGTTACAAGGTTTTAATCAAAGACAAATGACTGATACGTTTTTTCACATTGAAACAAAACAAAAATATATTTCAGATTCAAGTGACATTGGCAGGTTTAAATGGAAATAAATCTGTTTGCGGGATGAATGGCATTGTGATCAAGCCAGACTTAGATCTTGAGATAGCATCTTTAAAACTATATGATGCAGTTGTGTTTGTAGGAGGTGAGAAATCAAGTCACCAGTTCAAACAGGTAAAGGATTTAGTTAACTATCTAGTCAAAGCATCCTGATGAAGTCATTCATTTTATATGTTACCGTTTTTAATTTATATTAATTTAAAAAATAATCTATTTCTATTTTCTGCTAAAATATCGCAATGGCTCTTTCTGTTCTAGAATTTTAATATGCATCTAATGTACGGACGCTAATTCATCTTATTACTGGGAGGTCAAGCGCTCTAAGAATTCTGTATTAGGTTGGAGGGGGACTGAAATTGAATAACAGGCAAAGGGATACCTTGTGGTAAAGGGAGGGGGTCCTTCCAGAAATATTGTGATGATAAAATGAAATAGGGGGGTTAAATGTTGCATACACATACAAATAATTTTACTTTTATAGGATCAATTTAATCAAAAGTAAAAATAGTTACAAAAGAAATTGTATGTAAATAAATTATTTCTATATTATTTAAACATATTTGTTACAGGTTATTTAATTTTAAAAGTTTTAAGCTTTAGATTTATAGTAGGTACTTTAAAAATGATCATTACAGTAGGTAGACTATGTTTAATATTTCAAGGGAAGATTTTGATTTTTTTCTCTAAATCTTAGGAGTTACGGCCCCCTGGTCCTCCAAATATACGGACCCCCTGATCTTGTGTATATACAAAATCTATATCAAAAGTAGTAGGACTGATTTATTTTTAAAAAATTTATTGAAGATATGTTTACAATTCCTTAATATTTTTCGAAAAAGCACCTTTGAGCAGCTACACACTTAGAATAATGCTGCTGCTATTTGCCATACATCTTCTGGAAGTCACCTTCGGGGATGCTGTTGAGAGTTCTTGTCGATGCTTCTTGAACATCCTGAATTGAGTCAAACAGATTTCCCTTCAGCTATCTTTTCATTTGTGGGAATACAAAAAAGTTAGGCAGAGCCAGATCAGGACTATAAGCAGGTTGTGGTAATGTGGCAACACTGAATTGGGCCAACAGATGCCTCACAACAAGCGCTCCATGACACTGCGCATTGTCGTGATGCAGCGTCCAGTTGTTGGATATGGCTGGTCGGATGCATTTCACTCAGTCTCCAGGCGGGTTAGCACTTGCACCCAGCAGTTCTCTCACTTTGGCCAAATTGTTGTCAGTTTGTACTGTTGGCCGTCCAGTGCGATGGTCGTCTTCAACGAGCTCCCTACCTTTTTAAACAGTTTGTACCATTCAAAAACATGGGAACGACTCATTTTATCCCTATAATTCGATTTAACCATTTCTAGGATCCCAGTTGCTGATTTCCTGGTTTGACACCAAAATTTATCGAATATCGCTGCTCGAGATTTTGACTCATTTTGTGCATCAACAACAACAAAAAACACGCTTCACAATATCCGTTGTCTATACTCAACCAAAACCTGTAGGCGACTGTGGCTGGTGTTTCTCTGTTGCTAAGTGTTCCCTCCATCTCACCCAGCCAGCCAAACCCCTCTCCACAGCTCCGTTCAGGCTACAGAAAATCAGTCCTACTACTTTTGGTATAGACCCTGTATTTAAAGTTATCCTTACTGTGTCTCCACAATACATGTAGCAAAGCTAGTGTTATTATCAGTAGCAAACTTATTCAAAAACAAGAAAATAACTAAATAAATTATTGCTTTCGAATTACTTGTAAAGGTTTATTGTCATCTATGGTAAAATCAAGGACCTTCTCACTATACAAAGTATAGATATGGTGACTGTGAAAATATTAGTTCTTAGATTTTTATCATTGAACCAAAAAAAAAAATGTTTTTATGTGAATGTGTTTTTGAATCGGACTAAACAAATTGACCGATTACAGTTACATTTTTTTTGTAATTATAGTTTCACACAAATCGGGACCATTTTAAGATTTTTCAAAAAATTAATTCAATCCTATAAAATTAGCCTGTGGTTTTAAAATATTGACTAATTTCTTTCTATATCATTATCATGTTGCTTATGTCAAGAAAAAAAGGGAAAACAAGCCACTTGATATATTTTAATTGTGATAAAAAATTACAATAAATTGATGAGGAGCCTCTATTCAAAATGGGTCCAACAAAAATGTAAACCCCAATACACATTTTTATTATAGTATTTATGTGCTTTATATTTTGTGATATTAAATGATATGCATGAAAATTAAAATTGTTGAAGATAATTTCCTATTGTTTTACTTATAACATATTATTTTAGTCAGATTTGGTGGGAACTTTGCTAAAAGAACATGAATACAAAAGGCGCTTTATAGCTACGTCTGGTTCAGGTAAAATAATTTAATTTATATTTTAAAATACGTAATTTTTAACGTATAATATTGTGTTCAAATGCAAGATGTAATAAAAAATGGGATTGGCTATTTTTTTCAGATTGACAAAATTATTAATGTAAGTGTAAAATTAAGCACCAGCATATAAGCATTATATATAAGAAGAATGCCAAAATTTCACTAAATTTTATTTATGTTGTTAACAATTTATTCTTTAAAATAAATTTAATTAATTAACTTACTGTAAATTTGGTAGTTACAGATATTTAAAAAACCTAATTACTTTTAATTAAACATCTTATGAGTGAAGAAGAAATAATTTAAATTCATAAAACATGATAATTCATTTAGAATATTAAACCCAATAAATTATTTATTTACTTTTCTTCAGGATACAACCCAACCCAAAGTGGGCTTATGCCTTGTTTACAATTTATATCTTCCGCTCTGCTCTGCATCCTTTCACAACTTCCAGTGTCCTCTTAGTTCACCTCCGTTCCTTTCTGATAGTGCCATATCTATTCCTCATATTTTTTCAATTATATGTATGGTATTCTTATCAGCAATTGAAATGGTTCATATCACTAATACATAAGTCACCATATAGTGGAAGCACTTTATATTCTAAAAGGTTTGTCTTCGTCATATCCTCAATTGTTATACCCTCATCTGTTTCCTATTCACAAGCTGACATATTCATGGGTATTTTTTTCTTATTTATTTTAAGCTCCATCATCTTTCTTTTATCTACCAAAGCCTTGAACATCTTAAGTTTTTATGAAATCAATAAGATGTCAGCATAATGTGCATGATTGGAATTATGTTGTAGTATTCCTCCTAAATTCAGTTCTTCATTACATAGAAACTCCTTGCTGGATTCCAGTCTTTTTTTACTTAACATCTGTACTTGATGCTAGTCACACTAATGAGGACTATGAACAGAACATTTGTCCTCATCTCAGAACTAATATTTTCACAGTCACCGTATCTATACTTTGTATAGTGAGAAGGTCCTTGATTTTACCACCTTATGAGGTTTACTGTACAAGTAATTTTAAAGCAATAATTTATTTAGTTATTTTCTTGTTTTTGAGTAAGTTTGGAGCATGAAGTTTGACTATGAATGGAGCAGTTAACAGTAGGAGAAAATAACTGCTTTTACCTTTAAAAACTATTATGACCTGAGATCATTTCATGGCGAATTCAATCAGTTTTGTGCAATTTTGGTGGTATTCTCAAATCCATTTTATTATTTATAACAATGCAAAAATATCTTTTGTAACATCAAAAACAAATCGATGTCTCATCGCAAGTATCTGATCAGTAGCATTTATGCTAGGCCAAAAGCTATAACAATTCCTCAGAATAACAACACCGCCCAGTTCACAGCAAATTAAAGAAACCTTTTATGCTACATTAAGCAGAGTAATTTTCCCTCTATAGTTATTACATTGCATTTTAATACCCTTTTTGAAGATAAGGAAAATGATCCCAATATGCCATTCCTTTGGAAATTTTTCTTCTCTCAAATCATGCAAGTCATCTCATGCATACTTTCAACCAAATCCCATCTATCATATTTCAATGGTTTTAACATAGGTTTATCCTCTACCATTTGTCTGAGATATAAATATATCCCCTCTATGTCTTCTAATGAGGTTTTAGGAATCTCCTGATTTAAATTTAAATACAATGGTCTCTCGCTTTTATTTGCTGGTTTCTCTCTCCACGTTTGATGAATTGTCAAATTCTCCATCAACCTTAGCATTTTAACACCTTACATGAAAATTAAATAATATAAAATAAGTTGTTAAATGCATATGAAAATAAATATTGTTCAGAAGGTTTTCAATTCTCAACAAAAATTTAGTTGACAAACATAATGAAATCTCTTCCACAACATTTTGCTTTTCTATGTTGTAAAGAAATCAGAAATTAAAAACAAGGAAAGGCTATAAATAAAATATAATATCATTATTATTTTTTGTATTTATTAATGTGTTTTATTATACATTCAATAAAAAAAAAAATGGTTTACTTTTATAGGCCCAATTGTATTGGATGAGCATGAAGTAGGATTCATGAAAAGCATTACTTCTGCACTTCAGTATAAGGATCAACTGTCAAACCATTATAAGTATCAAGAATCTGATATTGTAGCAGATGGTACAGTATAATAATACTTAAAACATTTTGTTTTGAACAAGAAATGTTATGAAATGTGTTTAGATGGCATATCTCTTTGTAGTATAAGGCTAGTAAGTCCTTCAAAAGCCTAACTAAAAATGGTTCAACTTTAATGACATAATCAGATTTAGCAAGAAATTTCCAGTTTTTTACACCCGACATGACCTATTCAAATTCAAATCTAAATCTTCAAAATTTAAGGTCTTGGCCTTTTGAAAGCCCTATTTTTTAATAAAGTATACAGTTCAAGTGACATATTCGGATTCAGTGTAAATTTTTGAAATGTTTAATGCCCTAAATGTCCTATTCAGATTCAAGCCAAACAATTCAAATTATACGGTTTTTTGCTCTTTAAAGCTTTCAAAATCCTAAGTTTTTCCATTCTTATATCATATTTGGATTCATTGTAAAATTTCCTTTAAATTTGACACCCTACTCAAAATAAATGATACTTAGTCCTCCTTTGAAAATGTTCACCCTTATATAAGTTTCTCTAATCCCTGCCATTTTTAACAACAATATTGAAAAAAATAGGGTTTTATTTCAAGCAGATTTGATTCAACAATACGAATTTTAAGTCAATCGATTGATCTTTCTCTCGTTATCTTGTTTACAAATTTCGTGTCACAAAGCCAGACAAACGGAATTTTTAAAATTGTTTGGAAATTAATCCAACATATATATAAAATTCCATTTTGAGACGTTTAAAATTTTTGCTAGTAAAAATAATATACACTTTGTTTTTAACTACAAAGAGAATAATAATCAGTTATTAATTACTGTTTGACATAAAAATTTTATGTACAGTGCAATTGGCCAGGAATATAGGGAGCCATGTGCTCCGGTACCTTCCAAAACTTGTTAAATTTTGGTTCAACAACTTTACTGTTTAGCCCAGAAATCCAGGCTGTTTAAAAACTGGCATTTTAGCTAGTCATTGAAATTAGATAGACTGTATGAAACCAAAGTGACATTTTGACTATAGAATTTGTTAAACCTTATTAGTCTTTAAATTTTGCTTAGGGGTACCTATTTGCAAAAAGTTTAAAGTAATAAGATTTCGGAAAAAATTGTTAACCTGGCCTAATCATACTTATTTATAGTTTGTGTTTAAATAACTATTATTTTGTTTATGTAATTCAGCCATTAAAACAAACAGGCTTTCTTATAAGATTATTTGATTGTTGTCTAAGGATTTGAGTTCTTTGTTCCAGGTAAACTTATAACAAACAGGTATTCGGGCAAATCGATCGAATTTGCACTGTCCATAGTGAACCATATGCACAGTTCAGAACTGGCAGAAAATGTCGCTCGCCAGTTGCTTCCAATTTGAAAAAATATTAATGTAGTTTGAGAAATATAAGAGAAAATGATTATTTTTGTCTGTTATTTAAATAAAATCATGTTGATAGTTAATAGTGAAACTTTGCTGCTATGTGCTATACCAGTATAAGCTTTTGTAACTGACCACACAAAATCTGTAATTTGTAAACATATTAATCAGTAATGATATTTGTAAAAAGTCACTGCCAATATTCTTATTATTTTGTAGACACCCTGCTTTGTTCTGTTATTCAAAGGAAATTAAAAGTTTAAGAAGAAAATAGATTTACTAAAATTTAAGTTAATTGATAATAACAGTATTGCAGCACAAACTTAGTATAAACTTGGTCTCTAAAATTAAAGAACAGTAGCTAATGTTTTTTCCAGACTAACTTCATTAAATGTCAAATTTTATACAATGATAAGAATCACTCATGACTAGTCTTGTGTTATTAAAATTTGAGCAAAATCTGTACGGTTTCTCAAAATCGGGTGTTTAAAATTTTTTGTTAAAAAAAAATTTAATGATAAGACTCAGCCCCGGACCTCGAAATTAGCGTTGTTGCTGCCCTCTAGATCTGTTTTTGAGAGGTTGTCAAAATTTATAGGCTATTTATATATAAATGGAAATGGCAAAGCAGATGCTTACAAAGCACGAACTGAGGCCCCATGTTTCTTATCCTTGTAAATTATTAGGGCTATCGATTATTGAAATGTAAACTCAAGTGTTTTATACCTAAAATTCAGTATACCTACTTATACGTAGTATTCTGATGCTTGTAAAGTAACTTAGGCCTACACATCAAATATAAACAATGAACAAGAATTTGATCAACTGATTTCCGTGGCATATGCAACTCTGAATAGTTCGCGCCAGCAGTCGCTTAGAACAATAGAGCTGACTCCATGTAATTCTGTGATTTAACTGCTCCTTTTGAAAAGTATTTGATATCCTACTTACATTTACTCACACTACAAATATCAAAAAAACTTAGGCAGTATGGGACTGGCCGACAGAAGTAACTACTTCTTTTGGCATGCCTGACTATAATTTTTCACTATTATGATTTAATTGTTTTTATAAAAATTTAGATTCACGCAGGAAAGAGCAACTCTTGAAAATTAGTTTCGTATTAAATTTCGCGTGTGTGTAGGTACACAACTTAAAAATTAACTGAAACTGTCACAGGCTATTAATATGAGTATCTTAATCTATACAAAGGGATTAAATAACTAATCAGTTTATAACCCTAATTTTGACAGTTTTACTGTCTAAGTATAATAATAAATATTTGTGATTTTGGCATTCAAAAATTGGTATAGGTCATATACGTTATATAATTTAACTACACTGATTTAGAAAATACACATTTTTAAAATTAACAAAAACAATAAACATAACCTCAATTGAAATGATATTGAAGCTACTGTGCGAAATCTGCTTTTTCGAAGTAGTCATTTCCAATATATATATATATTTAAATAATCTATATGTTTGCAATTAAAAAAAAAACCATATAAGTTTTCACTTCAAAAATACATTTTATTAATCACTAAATAAAAATTAGAGTGTTCCGTGACGACAAACTGAATGTTTTCCCTGTGCAAAACATACTCCGTTATAAGAAGTAGTCACTTCAAAAACTTTCTAAAGTTGTTGGTAAATTTTTCAAAACACGTTTTGGTTGACATTTTTTTTGTTGATATATTTTTTGTTGATATATTTTTTTGTTGATATATAGTTAGACTAATGAAGACGAGATATCAGCGTTAATGGTAAATTAAAAAACGGGAGTAACTGCGTCTCAAACCCACAACCTTGAGGTGCTACATCGACCATCGGGCCTTATTTTGTTGAAGCCCACATACAAAAATTTGTAAAATATCTAGAAATCCTAAAAAAAATGTTTATGTGTTATATATCCAGCAATATTTGAATTAAATGATATCCAACAGTAGATAAGTAATAATAAGAATTATATTTGCATGCCGTAACTACCCCTAAGTATTTTTTGTCCTTAATACTTTTCCTCAGTTGGACCGATACAAAGACCATGGTGCTTTACCGACAGATAGACACTAACGCGAAAGCTTAAACCTCCTAAAAAGAGATAATTGTTAATTCTGCATTCAACGAAATTAAAAATTATATTTTGTTCACCGCCATTTTAAATTTCTTATTACAAAACATGTAAGTTCAAAAGAGATATATTATTTGTTTTGAAATAATAAATCAGCTTGGTGATTGCAATTATTTGTACAATACTAAACTGGAAGTTTGCCAGTAGGCGGCAAAATTTGTTGTTGGCCGAATGTAATTAATGTACTTAGCATGGTTTAGGCAACATTATGCAAAGCAAATTACGACTGTCTTGAAAAGATACTGTCGCAACGCGAAACTTCGGTAGTGGTTTATTAGAGAAGAAGGAAAGAAGGACAATTAGTGCCTACCGCCAGTAACTTGCGGTATTTACATAGAAATTGGTTTAGCTTGTTTTCACGTGAAATTGTAATAACATTAAATTAAAATTAATCTGTGGTTTAAAAGTACTTTTTTGTTGTTTATTGGAAATAAATTTAACAATCTTGCACAGCGTAGCCTACTCTGTGCACGCAACTTTAGCGCGGCCTACTTCCTCATTAGGAGTTTAATTTGTTTGCTTACGTGTTGTGCAAAAGAGCTAATTAAAAGTATTAACAGAGAAAGTGCTAAAACAAAAAATATTAATAATGGCACGAAGATGTAGATGTACATTTAGAGGTTATATCGATTTGTTAGATTTAACGATACCTATCTCGACTATTAGTGTTATTACATTGGATGTTATTGTAATAATTATTTCAAACTTTTGAGATGAACTGTAGTTTTAGTATACTTATAAAAACCTTTAATCTGGTAACCTATTTGATAGTTATTGATAATCTGATTACACGAGAGTAGGCGTACATGTTTCTTATCTCTAAGCAGGCCTATGGAGTTCTAAGTAAAATAAAAAAATGTACACGTGTGGAACTAAAAGTTAACGACAGAAGCAAAGCTTTTGATAATGACATATTTGTTGAATATATAATTAGTTTGAAGATATCTTGTTTTGTTTAAATAAATAAATACGTGAACCTTGCCTAGATATTATTTACTATAGTTACAGCTAAAGATCAGTTGTTTTATATTAATTCGTAACGATCAGCTGATTTCATTGAACAGCTGATAGGCTGTAATAAGTTTCAGATTATGTTGTTGGAAACTAACAATTATTATAAATGTTTATATTAATTTCGAATGTATTATAAACTATTACAACGTGTTCAACTAAGAAAAATTATCTAAACCAAAGCAACACAACGTTTTCATATAATACGCGTGTACTATTATCGAAAAGGAATAAGAAAAAGAAATATATAAAAATAGAGAGACAAAATTCGTTTGTTCGTTCGTTCTATATTTCTGTAATAAACTTCCGTTCGGCAGACTTTTTTCTATTCACTCCTCTTGCCAAAGCTGGTATTAAAAGCTTTGGTTTAATGTGTTGAAATAGACAATGTTTCAACACATTGTAAGATGTGTTGTAAGATGTGTAAGATGTTCTTACAAAAAGATGTAAGAACGCTTCAATAAGCGTTTTACAAGTATGTCTTTTTCAATAGCGTTTTACGTTTATGCATATCAATAACGTTTTGATGTGCATAATTTAATCATTCAGGAAATCAAATTTAAGAAACTGTTTAAAATTGCACATTCTTGCCCACAACTTCTAAATTAGATTTTACGTGAAATATCTCTAATTCTCTTTGTTTTGGTACTAAATTAGAATTTCTGTATGCCTACGTTAAAATTAAGTTTGTTTATAAAAATATGAATTTAGTGGGTTAGCTCATGTAACGTTATCGCATTTTTATTTTTGTATTATTTTTCGAACTAAGTCTAAATTTAAACAAACAGTATTTACAGCAAAACATTTAATTCCCAAAAACATTCCTTTTAAATAAATTGAATACCTAAATATGGAATCTAAACAGTTGGTTGGTATCCCACTGAGCTGACATAACTTAACACGGTCTTGTGATTGGTTATTTACGACTTCAAGTAATGTACACGGACTCCACCGGTGAACCACTCATCAAGTTTGTCTAAATAAAATATTTCTTTGCATTTTACTGTAACTTTTCAACAAAAAAATATTAAAAAAACACGGCTCCTGTTGGCAGCTGAGCAGCTGAGCAATGATGTAATATCATGACTTTTAAAAACATGATCATTCGTAGCATTAGCCTGACCAGACGTACTTAGTTTACTGCGATAAATCCTTATAACGGGAGTTTCAAAATAAATTTGTAAACGGACTGAATTCAATTTGTTATGCACTAAATAACATGCTGCATTTTGAAACAATAACTTCAACCTACAACCAACCGAGAGAACTGAGATTAAAACGTTCTGTTACTGAAGTAAAAATAAAAATCGTGCATTATGTTTTCTCTTCCTTTTTTTGTTTTAGTTACGATAATTTGTTCGAAAACACGACAAATTAACATAGCTAGTTTATAACAACATAGCCTAAAAAGTTATTATAGTCAGCTGTTCAATGAAATCAGCTGATCGTTACGAATTAATATAAAAGATAAATTAACATACCTAGTTTTTAACAACATAACCTAAACTTATTACAGCCTATCAGCTGTTCAATGGAATCGGCTGATCTTTACGAATTAATATAAAATAACCGATCTTTCAATATAACTATCAAAATTAAATTAACGATTCATATCATATAACCGTAGTGTAGTGGTTATCAATCGCGACTCATACGCGTAAGGCCAGTTTCGATCCCGTGCTAAAAACAGTAATTTTTAATTATAACTAATTTTATATGAGATGCGAAGCGTAAAATACACTGTTATATATCAACATAAACATGTTCACGCGTCACACAAAATCCAACATACAACTCTAAAACAAGATACATGTTAAAATCAAAAAGCCGCAGCTAAATATTGAATTTAGAAGAATTTTTGATAAACAGTTCTAGTCCATTGAGCACAAAGTGTGTGGTATACAATTTTTACCAACGAATGTTATAGCCTACAGTTTGCATTTTGACCTTTTAAATTCCATTATATAAGGTAAGATTTTCATAATAACGGCCTATCAAGCCGACGTGTTATTTAGAAGTTATAATTATTTTAGTGAAATATAGCAGATGAAATATGTGCTAATTATAAAAACCTTATGCCTCCGCCACACTTACCTGGACAAATGAGCCATAAAGGGTTCAGTTCAGTGCAGCACTTTATTGTTTAAATAAATGATACTTTCGATTAATCAAACAAGCCTGTCGAACTGTCTTTGTAAATTAGATTACAAAACCCTTGGCAAGTGATTTCAGCATATTTTCTTTGTGTACAGTCTATTTTCAAACAACTCCTTCAAAGTGTACTGTCTTGTAGGCCTACGTTTGAAATTGCAATATTTCCGCTTCGTTTGTCCTGATTCAAATTAGGCTACTAAGTTCTTGTCAGAACATTTCAACCAGCGAGGCCAGACCACCTACATCGGAGCTGATGTCAGTCGGTCGGCAAAACACGTAAAATGGTTTAAAACATTAATTTGTCTGTGGTTTACATTAAATAAAACAAATAATAAATTTTGTAATTTTTGAAAGCCTAGAGCGGGAATAGTTTAAAGTACATATCTTAACCTAATGGTTCATTAAGCTACTGATAAACAAAATTCTATTTTTTTTTCAAAACTTTAAACGTATCTCGCTTTACAGAAGTAAACAAATTTAAAACGTGAAACCCTTATGGTTTGGATAATAGTTATTTTGCCAATATAATTAATAATTTTTACGTACAAATTAATGGTCATGAAATAACTTTAGTTTGCTGGTTGAGGGTAGAGGCCTACAATATCAGTTCTACTGATTCAGTGTTTAACTACTTTACTGTATTGAATCAGTTGTTATAAACTGACTTATTGTTATAATAAGTACAATATTGAACGATAACAATAACGACAATATTATATTGAATCAGCACGAAAACGAGGTCGTGAGCCGTAGGGTTAAATTAACAAAATATTACATAATTAAATTTCATTTTATAAAAAAATGTATTGATAGGTCTATTTTAATAAACATCTGCATATATATATATATATATATATATATATATATATATATATATATATACATATATACATGTATACAAAGAATGTTTTTGAAGCCCGTTTTAAGACAAAAAATCGTTAAAAATCGGACTATGTAAGAATCGATTTTAAAGACTTTTTCAAATATCAATTTTTTTATTTTTTTCCGGCGAAAAACAGTTGAGGTTATCATCGCCTATCAATTTAAAAAAAAAATCAATTTTTTAAAAATATAGTAACATGCAAAATGTATAGGCTGCATATCCCCTAAAAACTGAAATTATATGAATTATAATAATTAACTAAAAAACTGAAGTTAATGAATTATAGAAAAAACTGAAAAAATAGCATAATTTGTTGACCAGATGTCTAAGTTTTTATTTATAATTGGAATACAAAAATTTGCTATTAGGGAATAAATTTGAAAAAAACATAAATAAACTTTGACCACAAAAGTGTTTTAAACTAAATTAATTTTTTTTTTCAAAATCGGTTATATTAATTTTGATCACATTTTGCTAAAATGTACCCTAGTCCTCAAATATCTGAACAAAACGTATGGATCGTTGTAGCCCCAAACATTCCGGTTCAAGACCTACTGAATAAAATCTAAAAAAATCGACACAATTTCTTATAATCGATTTATCGATTTTTGGAATTGTGATCATATATTTATTTTTTAAAATTTTTACATTACAACTAAGGTATGCCCCATCTAGTAATTCTATCTTCGTATGTAATTTCACTGTTTGCTGGGTTACAGCCCGGCAGCTGTTCCCAATATGTTTACTGACTTGAGAGGTCCACTGGCTTGGTCCTTTTCAGCCTTCTTGTTATTTTGTCACTCCGGTACAGCAATTGTACGACCTCCTTATTCTTATGCTGCTCTAACCGTCGATGATGCTTAACGGAGAGCTTCTTGATTATTTCTGCAACAGGTTCAATGCCTAGGTCTTTATGTAGGTTGTCATTACTGACATACCACGGGGCGTTGACAATCGTCCTCAATATTTTATTCTGGAAGTCTTGTATTATGACACTATTGCTTTTTTTGGTACAGCCCCATAGTGGTGCATCATAAGTCCATACTGGCCGTAACACTTGTTTGTACAGTAGCAGTTTGTTGCTTATTGACAATTCGGAATTCCTTCCAATGAGTCAATAAATTTTACTTAATTTGAGATTTAATTCTTCTGTTTTCTTTTTTACATGCTCTTTCCAGCGAAGTTTTGTATCCGACGTCATCCCGAGATATTTTGCACTGTTTGCATATGTCACTTGTTTTTCATTTAATACTACTGGTACTGGTTCATACTTTCTATTTGTGATCATATATGACAATTCATAACTCTCTAATCAGTGTAGCAAACGTTAAGTAACCTTAATTTACCGTTCTGTAATAAACCCTGTCCATCGTCGGCTTTATTTTGTTTTTTCGAGTTATTCACGAAACGCAAATTCCCTTTTTTCAGTTTTCTTACACTTACTTGCGTTACGAATTTTCATATACGAACATAATCTGATGAGCAGTTTTTGAGAAATTACCCCGATTTATTTCCGCTCTACCTGACGCAACACCTTGCATACCTGGATTTGAGGACGAGACTCGTATTGCAGATTTGCCAAGGTAAATACGTGGGGAACAATAAGAGTCGTGTGTCAAGAGTGCGCCGGAACCAGATGTACCGGAAACGTACGCCCCTCAACCAGACAAGGAAGTGTTCCTGCAACGCCAGGTGCTTCAAGACGCGTGGCGGGAGTGCGCCTGAACACCAAGGCCAAATTGTTGATAACATTTTTATATTGAGGTGTTTTTAAATATTTAAATTCATATCAAACACTCGCTTACGGCTTTTAAAAAATTATGTTAATTAGTGAATTTCCACTGAAGAATGGAGCACAACATTGTTCCGACGTTTAGTCAAAATCGTATCTAGCACTGAGGTGGTTTTTGCTTCAAAGTCTGAAGTCAAAATGAAAAAAAGTAATGATTTTTTAAAAAATTTTGAATGGCATCATTTTGCTGATTATCAGGTTTACCAATTTGTGCGCCAAGTTAGTTCTTGTAAGTAATGCTATTCAATGGTTTTAGTTTTTGGAAAATATTTCCATCATGTTTGTTATATGACTGGATATTTTCAATCAGTTTTCCAAGTTTCTATCTGTGTCAAAGTAACAGATTTTCACTTAAACATACTTAATACAAAATTATTTGTAAATAAATAAATACTTATGTTGGCTGGAAAACATAAAACACTAATGCCTTAAGATAATAAAGTAAAATAATTGATCCACACCTTGGCAGCAGAATGGACATGGCGCCATCACATCACATAAAAACAAAGCGTCTAGTTTCAAATTAACAACTTGAACTTCTATTGATTCTAAATAATAATTCCGTTTTATCTCCGCTCGAAAAATAATAATTTACAAAACTCTGTTTAGACCAATTTGGACATATAACATACAATTATTTGACTTTACGAAAAAAAACTATTTACAAAATATTTAAGCATTACAATCAAAATGTTCGCTATTAATCAGCAAAGCACCTTCATATGTAAGCAACTTAATTCTCACACAGACCTCAATATTCCATTTACTAAACAGTTACTTTAGTTTACATCATTCGAGATTTCATAACGAAATTCAAAACCACAATAATCCACATGTAAGAACAATTTATAATAACACATTAAATTCACTACGGCCAAATTTCTGGCTCAATAACACTGAAAAATTTCCAATATAGAATAATTTATACAAATTAATCATGCTGTTTTTCATAGCATATTGTATGATATCATTTGATTGTTGTAAAAATAAAATATTAAATTTTAAAAAATTAACAGTGGATGGAAGGATGCAAAAGTATTGTTTCTAAAGGAATGTGTAATTAAAGTGTAATAGGAATGTGTAAGAAAATATTTAGAATCCATATGTAGAGGTTATAAGAAACCTGACATTTCAGACAGTACAACTTTAACTGCATGTACAACAGACATTTCATAACTGCAACATTAAGTACAGAAATGTTTTTTTCTTTATCCACTTAAAACATAAGTAAGATCAGCAAAACTTATTACTTCCATTCAAATTAATGAAATATGACCATAGTGTTTAGATTTAAATTTCTAAAAAAACAGTTAAAGTATTTTCTTCACTGCAAAACAATTTAAAAAATTAATTGCAAAATGATTTGAAAACATTTCAGAAACCGTGTCACATTTAGTTAATATATTTAAAAACGGCTCTCATACAAAACACGTAGGCAGCCATCTTTCTTAGAATTGGAGAGCTAACAATAAAACAAACCAAACAACGGGTTAAGATTCATTTACTGTTTTTTTAACTGTAATTTTGACAATGAGCCTAGCTTTCTGTTTTTTAAAATTTGGAATACTATTCAGTGTTGTACTCGTCTATAACTAAAGTATGAGCAAAATTTAACAGAAGTTTTAAAAATTAGAGTTTTTTATTTTACTTTAAGGATTGTAAATTTATTGTTTCGACTATAGTTTAACTTATTTAAGTGTTTTCTTAGAAAATGTTTTAAAACTATTTTTTTGTTGATAAATCGAAAAAAAACTATAAAAATCTGTCAATCCTATTAGTTTCCAGTACGTTCACAAACACACAACAGACAGACAGCCAAATAAAAACAACTTTTTTAACTTTTTTTAACTCTCATCGAAAAAATAAATATTCAATTTGCTTTTGCTGGTAAACATAAATGTCTACAGTATTTGTCCGACTCTTAAATACGTATATTTTATATGATGACCTAAATAATAATTGTATTTCGATTAGGTTTCTTTGTAAAGGATCGGTCCCCCAGACAGCTGGTGAGGTGGTGAGCCACATGGTAGCCAGCTGACGGTTCATCTGTCGTATCCCCGTATTATCAAAACATCCTAATACTTCTTAATCGGCTTCTCTCTATTCTGTGCTAAGACAGTTAATGTATTTATATCTTCTTCAATTTAATTTCTGACTAACAGAGGCTTAATTTATGGAGAAACGTTTATGGTGGTTAAAAAATCCTATCAGGTTTTATTGAATAGTGGACTTATTTCTGAATTTATAAAAGTATAGGCCTACTCTTTTATATTATTATAAACAGAAATTTAGACTATAGATCTACTTTGCTTTAGGTTATTTTATAATCCTTAAAACTATATTAATGTTTGAGTTTTTTTCAATTTAATTACGAAGTGCAGATTTCTGTTCTATTTTGTACATTAAATTCAGTTAGTAGTTCTCATTTATGTCCTCCCCGATATTTTAGAAGCCATTTTCTGTGCAATAGTTTTTAAAGTCATAGCTTGTGTCAACGCTTCAAAACTAATTAAAAAACCCAAGATTTACAAATCAGTTTATTCAATTTTGATCAAATTTGGCCACATATAAAGATTCACAATCAAAATCAACGGTACCAAATTTGAAATAAAAGAAATTTACGTTTCGGGAGTAAATGGAAAAAAGCAACAAAAAATAATCCGTGATCGATTTTGTTTGTTTTTTTTTAATTCATTTTCTGTTGAAAATTTCTGTTTAAATATAGTAGGCTACGCTTGACTTCGAGTTGTGAATTTTTACATATGGTCAAATATAAGCAAAGTCTACACAGATATTGAAAATTTAGGCTTCCGATTTTTTTCATCGATAGCTTCCGAACTGGGCTTTTTGGAGAAATTGATTGAAAGTTTGTGTACTAACTGCTAAACATTTAAGAAAATCATTGCGTATGCAAACATTTGTGTAATGTTTTTGTACCAAAGTCAGTTCCGCTTTACAGAACTACAATATACAGAACTACAATATACAGAACTTCAATATACAGAACTACAATATACAGAACTACAATATGACCGATTTAAAAGACGAAGTGGCTTTCAAGCCTGTATAAAATATTAGGAGTCATAATTTAAAAAGTTATTTAGTAACTAATGTTTAGATAGAATATAACAGTTATTTGTTAAAATAACAAGAACGATAAACCGAACGTGTGTGGTGTATAGTTTGTACGAATATTCCTATTTATCATAGTTATCTGGTTGTAGGCTACATACTTAACGCTGCAGTATAGGTGAGTGATTACATCTTTTAATAAACTCCCGCTGTTTATTTACAAAATAAATCGCTACAGATCAACCTCCCTCCCCTCCCCCTGTTTAAGCACAGATTTATTCGCGAATAACTCGTCAGGTTGCCGCGAGTTAAGCAATTGCAGCTCGTATGAAGTGTTTGAAGGTGACCATAAAAGGACGCCCAAATTGCTGGTTTGTTTCTTCGCTTTTTATTCGCAATTTATTTCTCAGATTAAATCTGAAAATGTCGGTTGCATCGCCAAAGGACGTGTTGGCTTCATGCATTTGTAACGGACTTCAATTAAATCGATTGTCGCTTCCGGCGGTCAATGTGCTCGGTCGATACCTCGAGGGTGAGTTCTGTTCGTAGCAGTTCAGGCTGAGAGTATGCATCTCAACAGTTTGGTGTCATCGTTATACGAAGTTGAATGTATAAAGTACGGTTGGTGGTCGTGAATTAAATCGATCTTGAGATGTTGATGGATACATAAACAGTTTCAAATCCCCTGATCTCACGAAAGTAGTTTTTACTTGTGTGCCTTCCCGTCTGTTTTTATGCCTCGTGAACATTCCTCCCATTTCAAAGATATTCGTTTCAAAGCCTTTCTTATAATGAAAACCAAACGTAGGAGTTTTTCAAATTCGACTATAATGATTTTTATCAAATTTTGATTAAATGTACTTATAAAGTACTCAAACAAAACATATTTTACAGAAAAAAATCGTTAAGGTAGCCAGCAGTGAGCTACAACTTAGACCTGTTTGTTAGTTCAAGGTTCTATGTATACGCGTATTTCTATCCAATCTGTTGTCTTCGTTAGTCTGCCTGGCATAAAGTAAAGAAGTTAATGGCTCGGAAACTGTCAACGAAAACAGAAAAATGGCCAAATTAAGACGTGTTAAAGTTCTTTTTAGAAAAAAAATAGGCCTACTTAGTTGAGATTTCGTTCTGAGATGGATAATTTATTTAATTTTTCTTTTTACTTCTTATTTTGTTTAATGAAAGTGTTGTTGTTTTAACAGCTATTAAACATTTTTGAACTTTCTTTTCGTTATTTTCCCGGTTTTATAATATACTGTCGTGCCGTGCATGATTATACCTACACAGTTTTGTTATACATGGGAATCTCATAACTGATTCAATATATGCTACTATAATGGACATAAAAGTAATTTAAGTTTTTTTAAAAAAAATCAGCGGGCCTGGTTTATTTTTGTTTTGATTTTGTATTTACCCCTGGACCGAGAATTAGTTTCATTTTAAATTTAGTACACTATCTTGAGATAAGCACATATAACAAAAAATTGAGTAAACGATTTTCAAAATCGTTGTCAGGATTTCAGTAGAATTTTTTGGGAATTAATTGAACGTACGGAAATTTGTGTCATTTGTTCAACATTTATTTAGATTTGATGAAATGTGAGTTGCTGTAAGAATTTAAAATGTATAAAAGTGAGAAAAAACAGTTACATATTGGCTTAAGTGATGGGCAATCAACGGTTATCAGAAAACCCGTCTTAATGGGTTTTTGTTAAATTTTGATAGTGTATGAAGAACTAGGCCTAGACTATAACCAAAATCAGTTGACCAAAATTAAAATAAACAAAAAAATAGGGAAAATAAAAATATTTCTCTCTTTTACTTTTCATTATAAAACAAAACTTATAGAATCGAAAAATTAAAAAAAATCCTATTCATGTGCTATTAAAAAAAAAAAAATGAAAAATAGGCTTATTTTCCAAAATAAATTTGTCAGATTTTTTCAAATTTCGAAAGCTTAATAACTAACAGTAAATTTACTTTAATAAATTTGAAATACAGTAAGATAATTTTACTGTTCTTGAGTAAATCTAAACAAATCCTGACCGCCATGTGTTTTTTTTCTATTTAATGTACTTTAGAACTATAAATTTCTTTCATTTAAAATTTGGTAAAAAGAGTTTTGTGGCAAAATCGACTCTTTTTAAAGAAAAACTGAATGTAAGAAAGTTTTTTTCATGTTTTTACATTTATTTCCTCTGTTGTTTTAAGGTGAAAGGTCATTCCGAAGTGACCGAACGAACACAGGTCCTCTGCATGCCAACTTGGAATGTAACCACTGCACTTGGCGAAAAAGGAATGTAAAAACCTTCGATAAAATGACGGCTTAAGCTAACCCCCTGCCTTCTTATAACTTACTCGTTGCTAGCAACGATGAGTTTACATATTTTAAATATGATATATAATCGAATAAATGGCCAAGCGCATTGGATCAATAAATGCAGGGACGTTTACGATGTGGTCAGATCAGCTGACCCGGGGTTGTTAGGCTTAATGACGCAGATGAACTGGTATTAAGATATTCAGTTGCAGATTTGTTCCCCTTTTGTCAGAGCCGAAGAACCTCTTTTAGTCTAGACAGAGTAACCAAACTCGGCATGAGGCATGGGTCGTAAAATGCAATTTCCCATGACACTCGTGAACCGGCCGGGGAACAGCAGGGATTATCGTGTTGACTGACTTAATCAACACACATCGTATATTGCAGTAGGCGTTTTGATAGATTAACACTAAAATACCCTTACGACATACATATGAAGTCTGAACCAGTGAGTGGTTCTGAACTTTCATCAGCCAGAACAAGCCTTCCTTCATAAAATATTGTACAAAAATGAAACACGGATAAGTTTTGTTTACTTAAAAACAAAGCTATGCTATTTTATATGTAAATGTAAAACACGTAGGCTGATTTGAATACAGAACTATTAAATAACTAAAGGAAGTTTTAGTGTGAAAATAATAGAGGAAATAACAGGGGAACTGAAGAAATCTCCGTGCAAACCTGAAACACAGTTGTAGCTATTAAAATATTGCAGACATTCTTGTTTTTCCTTCAGTTGACCTCGGTAAACAACTTCACACCATGCACGTCTTCCTCTTAAAAACGTACTATTTTCAAATCACATGTTTTGTGTTAAATGCTGGTTCATACCAGTTATTGTATCTATGAATCTATATTACTTTATTATTTAATATCGAACATGTTACCGTAATAAATAAACTTACCATCTGTTTTCAATTATGTACCTTCGGATAAAAACAATTACTTAACTGACTGAGAGAAGCGAGGTCTGTTTCAACTCGACCGTTTGGCTTGTGTTTGTTACACAGTTTTGACCAAACGCATTGACCAATTGTTTTAAAATTTTGTACGGAGATACCTTGTACAAAATCTGAACGACGTATATTAGGATTTTTTCCTATTCACTTCCATTTAAAAATGGCGGTCACTGATTTACGATAACGATTATAAGCATTTTTAACCAAACGCATTGACCGATTGTTTTGAAATTCGATATGAATTTACATTATATAAAGCCTAAATGATGTACGTGTAAGATTTTTCCACCATTTTCTTTTGTTTCAAGATGGCGTCCTCTTATTTAACGATGACGAGTGAAAGCAGCTTTAACCAAACGCATTAACCGATTGTTTTGAATTTGGTACGAAGATATCTTGTATAAATTCCGAAAGATGTACGTATAAGACATCTTCCCATTCATTTCCGTTTCAAAATAACGGCCTCTGATTTACAATAACGAGTGACAGCAGTTTAGTCAAACGCATTAACCGATTGTTTTGAATTTGGTACGAAAATATCTTTATAAAGCTCAAATGACGCATGACGCCATTGATTTAACGATGATGAGTATACGCAATTTTAATCAAACGCATTGGTCGATTGTTTTGAAACTTGATACAATGGTACTTTGTATAAAGCGCGAAAGACATATATGTGAGACTTTTTCCCATTCATTTCCGTTTCAAGATGGCGGGCTCTGGTTCAAAGTTGCTGGTTATTTCATCTAAATTTAGCTGAGCGGCAAAATCTGTTGTAATTTTAACAGCTTCGTGGATAAAGAACATACAATTTCCAATATAAATGGTCCAGTAACATTTTTTGTAAATGGGCTGTCGGGGAGCGCTCTGTTGATTAAGAATTTACTGCGAGAACTCGGCTTCTGTTCTTTGATCTACTAGTTTTATTATCACACTTAACAATCATATCTCGCCTTCCACAAGTTGTGTTGTGCATCTCTTAGCCTATTTACATATTACCATAATATTATGAATTATTGTATTTTATTGAGATGATTTTGATTTGTATCTTCTTAATGATGGTTCTCCTACAACATTGTAGGTGTATTCCAGGCGTTGACTTATCTTTCTTCAGTCTAGTTTTAGTCAAAATGTGAAAAGAGAAATAGCTGAATGTGAGAAAGTTTGTGTAACGTTTTTGCAACATTTATTAAATAAAAAATCAAATAAGATGTTTTCAGGTGAAAAGCACATATCACCTGAAAGTAGGGATGCGAAAAGATCGAACATATGAGGTTAACCGAACATACGGTTAAAACATCGACAGCCGCCTCGGTGGCCTAGTTGATAGCGTACTAGGCTTTCACCCCGAGGATCCGGGTTCGATTCCCGGCCAGGGCTTGGCATTTTCATACGCTATAAAAACAAAACATAAAATGACAATCGTATGTCCTCTATACTACGATGTTCAAATATCTTAACCTAAAAACATATAAAACTTTTACAAACAGATTTTGTACCATCAGACATTGAAATTTTTATTGTGTTGTACACATTAAAAATAAACTCTTGATTCGTGAAGTTAAAAAAATAAAAATTTAAATATAAAACAATACAAAACCCTCAACACAGCCTACCATCTCTACAAGAAGGCTTAGTATAAGTCTTGCCTTTCCTTAGGATCCATGACGGTTGTTCAATATTCGAAAATCCACAAAGGTATAAAATTCTTTTTGAAACGTTTTCTGTCAACAATTCTGTGTCTGTAGCTTTGCGTGTAATTGTGTAAGACATGCTGTCAAGTGAAAAAACCTGGACAAGTGAAGTGACGTGCGCGACCAAGATGGCGGTGGCAGCTCGGTCAACAACGCAACAAATTCCAATCAGTGCATTTAAGCCTGGTTTTTGCTTGTTCGGTATCTAGAGTGATGATCTTTCCCAGGTAGAAAAATTGTTTATCTAAATAATTTATAAATTAACGCTAAAATCTCTATTATTGGTCAGAAAACGTTTTGACAACATCTTTATGAAAAAACATCTTTTCTGGTGAACCAATTGCAGTGAATTTGTAGTAATAATAAAAAGTAAAGTTGGAAGTATATTCCTCACCAAGTATGCTGAAAACGATAGTAAAAGAAGGTGTGGTAGGCTTGTTTCATTGTTTGCTAGTCTAGTGGTGTACATTCTTTTTATCAAACTGGAATTATTGTGTTACACTTGCAAACTATTTAATTATTACTACTAAAGAAACTTTCTTGATATTAATTTTTTCATACTTTCGAGTTTTGGCTTTAAAATTGCATAAGTTCAAGATATTCAATTTTGAAGAGGGACGAATAGCTATAAAATTTTGCGGAATTCTTCGATTTATTTCAATTATTTGATGATAAAAAGTATAAATTATTAATAATTATTAATGTTTATCCCTTTACCCCCACGAAATTATTTTTCATTTTTACGCTTCCACTCCGAAAATAAAAATATCCTTTGTAATTCTTTACATTAAAGAATTTAATAATACCTTCATCTCTGTGTTACAGTTTAAAAGCTAGAGCCACACACAAAACCCCTTCGGATGTAAAAGAGCGGCCCACAGGAATAGCTTCGCAGTTTTCCCACGTAACCCACCGGCCTGCATAAGTGCCGATAAGAAACATGTCTGAGGTCTCAATGCAAGTTAAGTAGATTAAACTAAAACCTCCGGAACAGTGCTTTGCTTTTAAAGGTCAGACTCCGGTAGCGTGGCAACGTTATCTCTGTTCATTCAAGCGCATTACTCAATTTGTTTACCATTGCTGGCCTAACCATTATTCAAATTGCACGGAATTGAGGCCAACGCAATTGGCATTCTTCGAGTGGTTTTTTCACATTTTCGCCATTATTCTCGGTTGTTTAAATTTCAAATTACCCGTAATTGATTTAATGGCATTGCATTTCACACAAATCATCTAATCGAGAACACTTTGCGTCCAACATGTAGCAGTCTTTAATTGCCCGTCTTACGTTAGGTTGAAATTTTAATTTCAATTAAATATACCGTTCTTATTTTATTTACATACTAGCTTTTGCACTTATTGTCAATATAAAAAATATAAACCTTAGCAAAAGTTGACACTATACAATCATTTTTTGCAATGCCATCAAAACTGATACAGTAGCATATTACATGAGATGTCAAATTTCGACTCAAGGCATGTTAGCTGGGCTAAAGCACGGGTCTTTTCCCTTACCCAATGATCCCTCACCCGAACTGGCATAAAGTATAGACGGCATAAAAAAATAAAAGGGAATTTAAAAAGGGGTGATTAACGAAACGTGCATGTTTTAATGTTCCGTGTTCGACAAACATCATTTCCACGATATCTTTCATTTCTGAGAACTGTACATGTGAGGAATTATAATCGCATGTGTGTAGGCAATATGTGTACTCTTTACAATTTGTCTTCAATGGTTTAATAGTTCCTTGTGCGACGATTGACAAATAGCGAACATTTGATAAAGTCTTGATTTGTTGTAATAAAACAGGATTGTTAATTTAGGATTGTAATTTTTTACTTTACTTTTCCAACCTATTTTTTTAATAATTTTTACATTTTACATATACTTGAGTGATAAAGACATTTCCTGCATATTTTATGATTAATATATATTTAATTATAATAATTATTATTGTTCAATATAACTCACTGGAAGTGAGTTACAGAAGATAAACTACAAAAATGATTTTGTTAATGGAATCTGTAATTATGTTCAGTATAATGATCTGCCTTCCCTAGCTTCGTCAATTCTACTTTTCATTGACGTGTTTCGGAGAACCTCCATCTTCAAAAACTATATCTATACTCTTTTTGTTTATAGATATAGTATAGTTTATAGATGTAGGAGTATAGATATAGTTTTTGAAGATGGAGGTTTTCCGAAACGCGTCAACGAAAGTAAAATTAACGAAGTTAGGGAAGGCAGATCATTATACTGAACATATTGACAATAATCCTAGCAGAAAAGAAGAAGAATATAAAAAGAAATCTGTACTTATTTAAAAATTGAATGTGAATAGACTATACGCTTTCCAACCATACCTTTTGGAATATTTGTTTAAACAGTACAAGTAAATGTCGTTTGCTTCAATTTGAAATTTGTAATGTTTTCGAAAAAAATTAAATGGTAATATTTCAAATGATAAATTATTTTTTAAAATGTAGATATTAAAAAACATTCCCAAACTGAAAGGTACTTCTGTACGACGGCAGATTATAATTTTTAATTTAATAGTAGGCCTAACTGTTATTTAAAACAATATTTGCATATTTGTTTTGAAATTATTTAAGAAAACCTTTATAATTAAACAGGAGTAGGTTAGAGCATTGTATTTTACACTTAATATTGAAATACTAGTCGTGTTACTAATTTTCGTACAAAAGAATGAAGCAAATTCAAAATTCAATTTTTTGCAGATCTTCAACAAAATTCTGGTTTAGAAATTTTAAAACCCATAAGCCGAATTTTGTGGTTGCGTGAAAAATATTTGTGCTTCTAAAGTTTTCTTCTATAATTATCATAGATTTCGAACTAATTAGAAGAAAGAGGTTTCGAAACAATCTGTATTCATATCGCATACAATAATTAATTGTTATTGTTAATTATTTGACACGCCTTAACCAATGACCTTAACGCCTCTAATGCCAGCTCAGCTTGTGCAGTGATCCAAGCACTATGCAAGATCTGACATCGCCTACCACAACGAGACATCACAAGTATGCACGACTGATCTTGAAAGACTTATCGGTAAAAGAGTTATGACATAATGCATGTCCGATGCAGAAGTGTAATTTTATTTCGTTTGAGCACCTCGACTCGAGAACATTGCACAAATTTTCTCACCATTCGACAGCGAGATTTGGGTTTGAAATTAAAGATTAAAAAGTATTCCATGGATACTTTGAAACTTTAAATTATTTATGGAACACAAGCTTAAAAATTTTAAATTTAGTTTCCTTCAAACCATCTGGTTACCCTCGAATATCTCTCTCTCTTTCTCTCTCTCTCTCTCTCTCTCTCTCTCTCTCTCTCTCTCTCTCTATATATATATATATATATATATATATATATATATATATATATATATATAGCAACGCATTTAAAGCTCTAACAATTGTTTCCCTTTCTGAACACGCAAGATATAAATATATTCACAAAATAATGAACTGTCATTAGCCTAATTTCGTGAACCTAAAAAGTGATAGTACATTCCAACACTCATTATTCCTCGGTGTATTCTTAAATGTGTTTTTTTCAATACAACAGTTTTGTTGTGCATTACCAATATAAATAAGTCGTTGGACGTTTTCAGTAATTAACTATTAAACCAAACACAACCTAGTTGGTGTTGGCGAACAAATCACTGCCATTGTAATTAAACACACGCACGATGTACATTGTCGTTGGGGTAAAGTTCAATTTAATCAAGGCAGCAGTTTCAGAAGGTCAGTAAGTTTATTGTTTAGAAACTAGTTTGTACGTAGAAATTACCAGCACGTTTATTCATGTACGTAGAAATAATAATACATCGTACAATATGCGCATCATTAAGCGAAGATTTTTTTTTTAATCTTGCGCAGGCGTTTTTTGTAATTTAAATAAAATATAACCGCGCGCATCGTGCCGCTAAGAGATACGGGCTGTTTGTAATAAACAATAAAACTAGCAACAATATACGGGCTGCCAACCTTAAGTACTGCACAACTCCTGAACGCCTACAGGCATGCCAATGCCGGGCATATTCATTATTCATATAGGCTACGTAGATGTAGGCGAGAGTAGGTCTATATACGCTGACAATTGCGCTGTTTTGCCGGCTAATTATCGTGGGCAGTCAGCTTTAGCCTAAGGAGTAAAATTTTATTGCAAATTGAAAACAAAGGCTAAACTTCAAACTGTATGTTACCGCTCTTGCTCCTTGACCGTAATAGTCTTCTAGGGTACGTTGGCATAAACTTCCTTGTGGCTGTCGCATCAGTAACGTCCATTTAACGCCTAAACAGTATGGGGACACACTATGAATCTTAAAGATTTCGTTTTTCGATGGAGTATTAACTTAGAAAACAAATCTGTAGGCCTACTTTTAAAACGTTTTGAATATTTTAAAATAAGAATAAGGAAAGAAAAGTATTTTAAAGAATTGAAAATATATTTCCAATATGGTGGGTTTGGATCGTGTTTGGTTTTGGGTTAAAGAGGAGTCATTACTGATTAGGCTTACGAATAGGAAATTTTAAATTTAAAAAGCAACCAATTGCAGTTGCTGGTTCTGCTATCGGAGGCCGGCCATGCAGAGAGATACGATCGCAAACTTTGGTTGGATGGTACTGGGGAATAATATAACCAGGATGAGCTCGGTCATGAAGCAGGGGAAAGAGTTCCTAACGATAAGAACGGTGGCAAAGTCTAGGGTAAGTTTGGTTGCACAAAGATGGAGATGACTTTAGCGAAAATAGTATTATCACAAGTTTCAAAAGGAAAATAAGCCAACATATTTTACTAAGTTGCATTCAATGTTAGACAACACCAAAGATTGATTTATTTAAGTTAGTTTTGGAATTATGACTTTCTATTTTAGAAAGAGAAGCACTTATTTATATTGTTAACATTTTATATTTAAAAGTTGTATAGTGATTTTTTCTAAATTTTTCCTGTATAATTGAAAATTGTGAGTAAAAAACAAAATATATTTTCTTAACAAATATATAAACATATAAATATATATATATATATATACATAGATTTTATTAAATTGGCACAATGTTGTTAAAGATACAAACACCCGAAAACAAAATGTTCTAACCAAAATTTGTAGTTTGGAGGCTCCGAAATAAACATGTCAATTTTGCTGAGTATTTGGTACCAACTAAAAATTCACAATTTAAACCAATGTACCAAATTATTTTTTTTGTATAATAAAATAACTATTTACTATAACAAATACAGTTTCGAAAGTTAAATTTATGGGTGAACTATCGAATTCATTTGAAGTAAAAACGGGAGTCAGGCAGGGGGATGGGCTCTCCCCTTTATTGTTTAATTGTGCACTTGAGAAAGTAGTCAGGGAATGGAAGAAAAATATAAAAAGTGGAATAGGATTGGGTTACAAAAAGAAGAATCTCAGAATTAGCTGTATTGCATTTGCAGATGATATGGCCTTGTTTGCTGAAACAATGGAGGAAGCAAGGGAGCAGATTCTTGAATTAAAGAAACAAGCAGCTAAAATAGGTCTAAACATATCTTTTGAAAAGACCAAAATCATGACAAACAACAAATACCCAAATAAATACCTTAAAATCCAAGAACAGAAAAAAGAAATTGTAAAAGAGTTCAAATGTCTTGGTGAATGGATTAGTTGGAATGCAGATGAAGGCAAGGCAATGGAATCCAGGAAAAACAAACTTGAATTGGCCTTCAAATTGACGAAAGAAACATACAATAAGAAATCCCTTTCATGGGGGTCCAAAATTAAACATTATAAAACCATGATCAAGCCGGAAGCACTGAACGCAGCAGAAACATTAACCATGAATCGCATAGGCCAGATAGAAAAGCTTGAAATAACGGAAAGGAAAATCTTAAGAAAAATTATAGGAACAAAATTTCAGGTTAATAAGGTAGTATATATAAGAAATGAAGCTCTCTACAAGAAAATTGAAAAACTGTCAGATACTATGAGAAAAAGGAGAATAAATTTTTACGGCCATCTTCTTAGAATAAACTCCAATAGATTACCGAAACAAGTGTTTGATTTTTTCCATAATCGTAAAACAAAACCGAACTGGTTTAAAGAAATTGAAAAAGACCTAATAGAATTAAAAATTACAGAAAATTCACTGCTTGACCAAACTGCTAAGATAATTACCAAAGACAAAAGAATAAGATTCCAAGATAAAACCAAAATAAAACCTAAACCTATCATTTCAGAAGAGGAGAGGAAAAGAAGATCAGAAAGAATGAAGAGCTACTGGGAACAAAGAAAAGTGCAGCGCGCAAGAAATGATTAATTCAGGTACCCCAAAGAGGGTGAAACGAAAAGAAGAAGAAAATAACTATTTGTGTAGTAAATAGGAAACAACCAAAAATAAATCCTGATCTATAACAAGTTTGTTTTGTTTGTTTTTTTTTTTAAATTTAGACTAGGTCAGTAAAATTTAGCTTATTTCATTTACTGCACACTGATTTAAGTTTAATTCTATTTGTGTAACAAATTAAGCAAAATCTGTTCCGATTTAAAGAAATGAGGTCTTTTAGATTCCAGTGCCAAAGGAATCGGAATATTTCAGCAGGCATCTGTTCTACGTTTCGTTATAAGTGCTTAGCTACACGTCAAGAAATTTTACTAAAATAAACACGGCGAAGAACTTGTCTCATTGACGAGGTGAAAATGAATTTCCAAATGTAAGAAAATCGTAATATCTGACTTAACGTTAAAATCCGCCTAAAATATCCTTTTAAGGTTTTAAATCAAAATCAAAATCGATTTTCGTAATAAGTTTGAATCAAATCTGACCAAATCAATTTAATCAAAATATGTGTCCGTAGAAATTTTTTACGATCTCTCAAAAAGAGATC
Organism: Callitettix versicolor; assembly: GCA_022606455.1. Lineage (NCBI taxonomy): Eukaryota > Metazoa > Arthropoda > Insecta > Hemiptera > Cercopidae > Callitettix > Callitettix versicolor. Next base: position 59,152,503 of record CM040184.1, read on the forward strand.
TAGAGGTCAGGATCGGTACTCATTTTGGTTTTCGGTTTTGGTTTCGGTTTTATACTCATTTTGATTTTCGGTTTTGGTTTCGGTTTGGTGCTCATTTTGGTTTTCGCTACTCATCGGTTTCGGGTTTGGTGATGTGTTTCAATAAATAGCTAATAATTAATTAAAATATTTGTTGACAATATTAAGACCTTCGCGAACATTTTCTCGTAAAGCAACCTTCAGGTTTTTATCTGCCCTAAAGCGAGTAAGATTCTTTGCATTTCATTTTGATTCCTTACAGAATATTTTATAAAGGCGGCTTTAGAGTTCCAATTTATCGAAGCATGTCATGCAGAGCACCTGCGGGGGCGAATACGTCAACGTGTGGGGGCACAGGCACACGAGGGCACTGTGCTAAATTGACTTTTCAAAGTAGTGCTGTGCTGAGAGTATCATTGTGTTGTGGTCACTGCCATTGTGCCACTATAATGGCTGCCTAGATTTGGCTGCGTTGAGTGTGAAAACAGAAGTCGGCCTCACGCATTCCTCGCACATACCACAAACAATTAATATTTGTACATGCATTAGTTAAAACACTCGCTTTTACCTTTACATACTTCGGCTTCAACCAGTTTATAAAATCTTCCGTTCCTTCTGCGGCCAATCAGAGTTTCGATCGTCCAATCACAGTGACGTCATCAGAGAAGGGACTGTTTCTTCGGATATGGTAACCTTGGATTGTTCAATATTGCCAATTATGGCTCTTTATTAAAACATGTAGTTCATTCTTATGATGTATCCTTCGAGAGTTTACTTCTTTACTGATCCATAAATTCTTCCTTCTCATTTTGTAACATTTATCATGTTTTATGGCTGGTTGTGATGTTGGATTTTGCGGGACGCGTGATGCAAATAACATGTTTAAATAGATATATACGTTGAAAGTCTCATATTGAATTATTTATAATTAAAAATTACCGTTTTCGTCCGGGAATCGAACCGTTGCGCGTGTGAGGCTCGCGTGGTAACCACTACGGAAACATCGAAACAGTTTGACCTATTTAAGTTTATGAAAAGAATCGTTAATTTAATTTTGGTTGTTCTATTAAAAAATCAGTTGTTTTATATTAATTTGTAAAAATCAGATGATTTCAAATGAACAGCTGATAGGTTGTGATAGGTTTTAGGTTATGTTGTTCAAAACTAGCAAAGATAATTTGTCGTTCATATTAATTCGTAACGATCAGCTGATTTCATTGAACCGCTGATAGGCTATAATAAATTTCAGGTTGTTATTAAAAAGTAGCTATGTTAATTTGTCGTGTTTTCGAACAAATTATCGTAATTAAAATAAAAAAGGAAGAAAGAGCATGAACATGATTTTTATTTTTGGTTCAATAACAGAAATTTCATCGTCAGAATAGTTCCTTGTCTACTTTCCCGTGCCAAATATAAACACTGTAATTATTAGTGCACTGTCCTACACAATAGCAACTTGTTGGGTTTTGTTATTGTGACTTTTTATATTGTACTTTGTATATTCCATACTATGCCATTTGTACTTGACATTCTGCATTGCTTTTTCGTCTACGTCATCAAGTTTTCACTAATTAAACCCAAATAATTAGATTATGAGAATATTTCAGTCTTTTGACGCCTGATTTGGATAAGCTTTTGGAAGATCATAGTTTTTTTTAACCAGAAGCAATTTTACTGCAGCGTAGAAGACCCTTGGGTTTCTACTTCTATTGAACGGATTCCTAAAATAGCTTGACTAATTTATTAAACTGTGTATACAGTGGGCATGCTCAGGTGTGCAGTCGACTGGAAGGGTCTAAGAGCAGGACAAAGCTTCTTCAAGTGATCACACGACCTTACACGCCTCTGTGTTAGTTCTGCACCACTGAGACTTTTCTAAATAATTTATGAATTGGAAGTCACGGTTAAAGTTCAAAAGTTCTTCAAGAAGAAGAATGTCTTGAAGAGGACATTTTCCGTGTTTTCAAACGAAGAATCGTAAAATTTGTTTTCGGAATAGAATAAACGATGAAATAAACTTGCCCTAGCCTTCTCGCAACAGGTGACCATCAGGTTTTGTTAAAAACAAAACAAAAATAGAGGAAGGGGTAGTAAAAACAAAAACGTTGACTGCGGTCAACGTTTGGTATTTGTTTACAAAGACATGAAATATTAATTTTCTGAAAACTGCTTGCAACAACTTTTATTAAACGTTGTTAAAAAAAGGCAAAAACAAACTAAATAGGTCTCCTTATTAAAACTGGATTAACACATTTTCTGAAAGACTGGTCATTTATGAAGATTAATTACTCGCTCAGTGAGACAAAATCTTACAAATTTTGCGCTAATTACAAATTAAATGTAACCTAACTAAAATGATTCTTACTAAAAATGTGCAGTATAATATTAACTAACGTAACCTACTTAAGCAAAGTTGTCTCGTTATTAATCTCTTAAGCACAGGATGATCTTATAATAAAGTTATCTGAAAAACCGAACCAAATGTTTAAACAATGTAGGCATGTTGGGAGGACTATTAACCGACCATATGTTGCAGTTCTAAATGGCGCGCACCCATTGAAAAGGAAGTTCATCGGTCTAAAAGATTTGATTGCAAACTTCTTGCAATGCCGTTTAAAGCTGCAATAATAGAGAAAAACAAAGTTTGTAGTCTTATCACTCTAGCATACTCCATTAGTTAATTAAATTTTGGTTTTTCTATTAAAAAATTAGTTGTTTTATATTAATTCGTAAAAATCATCTGATTTCATTGAACAGCTGATAGGCTATGATAGGTTTTAGGTTATGTTGTTCAAAACTAGCAATGTTAATGTGTCGTCCATATTAATTAGTAACGATCAGCTGATTTCATTGAACAGCTGATAGGCTATAATAAATTTCAGGTTATGTTATTAAAAACTAGCTATGTTAATTTGTCGTGTTTTCCTATTTCAACAAACAACGACATTGCATTAAAAGGGCGTTAATGAAATTATGAAATTTATTACCTGCTTACTGAAGAATATAATAACTGAAGAATTGTATATATATATATATATATATATATATATATATATATATATAAATTAAATCTACCTATATTAAAATTCTCTGTCCAAATTCTTTATTATAAAATGAAAAAATATTGGGTGTAACAAAAAATCCACTTTAATAAAATAATAAATCTTTTCAAACAAGTGATAAGTGTAAAAACTGAGTTTGCCATATTCAGTTTGTGAGTGATCTTAAAATATGCCTTCTGCTACATGGGCATGATATCACACACATCTGGCTATTCTAATGGGAACATTCGGTGGAATCGTAAAATGCTTATCAATTTAAGCTGAGCATAAATACATTCATGTAAATATCCAAAACATATTTGCTGTTGATTATAAATATGCAGTTACATTAAATTTATTGTAAATTATTGTAATTGATTCAAAATAAATGATTCTACTGTCTAATTTGTGTGTATTTTCCTTTCTTTTTGAGATACTACAATTCTACTCCTGCTCATTTTGTCTAATGAAGGTAAATTACGTTCAGTTGAAGAGGTAGACTCATTAATTTGTGTAGAAACTCCAGATAAAGAAACAGACCCTCAACTTTTCCAAATTATTCAGGAATGCATGGTACACGGACCTCGTGGTACGATCAGTTCAGACAGTCCATGCGCATGTAACAAAAATGTATGATAAATTATCCAAAAGATTTTCAAGAAGAAACACATTTAAATGTTAATGGTTACCTTATGTAAAGACGACAAAGAAACAGACCCTCAACTTTTCCAGATTATTCAGGAATGCATGGTACACGGACCTCGTGGTACGATCAGTTCAGACAGTCCATGCGCATGTAACAAAAATGTATGATAAATTATCCAAAAGATTTTCAAGAAGAAACACATTTAAATGTTAATGGTTACCTTATGTAAAGACGACAAAGAAACAGACCCTCAACTTTTCCAGATTATTCAGGAATGCATGGTACACGGACCTCGTGGTACGATCAGTTCAGACAGTCCATGCGCATGTAACAAAAATGTATGATAAATTATCCAAAAGATTTTCGAGAAGAAACACATTTAAATGTTAATGGTTACCTTATGTAAAGACGACAAAGAAACAGACCCTCAACTTTTCCAGATTATTCAGGAATGCATGGTACACGGACCTCGTGGTACGATCAGTTCAGACAGTCCCTGAGCATGCAACAAAAATGTATGATAAATTATCCAAAAGATTTTCAAGAAGAAACACATTTAAATGTTAATGGTTACCTTATGTACAGACGACGTGTTAATGGGAGTTATAATGACAGTTTGATCATATACTATTGATATATATTGACTATACCATATTGTAGATTTGTCAGTAGAAAATATCGTTCCATATCAATCTTGAGCATTGTTCTTCAATCAGACCTGTTAAATATTTATACAAATACGTGTATATTGCCGCCTGTAATTAACAAAATTCCAAAACATTTTTTGTGGTCAAATGGATAATAGAATATTCACAACAAAAAATACCAAGTGCCTTTGATGGATTTACACTATCAATCCGGTTGATATCGAAAAATATTACCTCCGTGTACTTCTGTGTATCAAAGGACCGCAGTCATTTGACGATTTACATATAGTTGGTGGAATTCTGTGCAACTCATTTCAGGAAGCGGCAAAAAATTTACATTTAGTCATGAACGCTTTGCAGAAGGCTGTCAGTCACAAAATACCAATGCAATTGAGAAGGCTTTTCGCTATCATCTGCATATTCTGTTCTCCTGCTAATGTACTCGAGTTGTGGACAAAATTTCAAGATGCACTTTCAGAAGATTTTCACGAATTTGTTAATTTTTTAATGAAAACAATTTGTATATATTTACTTATTTTTTGTCATTAAAGGGGAAAATAATCTTTAAAATGACCTCGAACAATAATTTGATACAGTATAAGTGAGATATTTCATAACGACAAAAACACCTTTGAAAAATAATATAGAGATAATAACAATAACAATACAAATTGTTTTCCAACAATGCAAAGTTTGAATCCTTAGTAACTATTATAATTTAATCAGACATGAAATTAATCGTTAATAAAAAATCCTTTTAGAAATATATAAAATTACAAAGTGTAACAAAATTTAAAATATCCAAATCTAATTATGGGTGTGTTATCCTGCTTTAGAGCCAGTAAGTATATGTGTTTTGTTAACTGATATATATATTAATTTTTTAAACTGTATAAGACGTGTAATATGATCGGTTTGAAGTAACATTGAAATCGTGATCAGGGTTGCCAACTTATTACGAAACTAATAAAATATAATCTTTTTCTTCTGGAACCCAAGCTGGCTAATCGAACTTAATACTGTGTGAAAAAAGTGTATCCACCAGACCGCCACTGTAGGTTTTTACACATTTATACACAGCTAATTGGTTTCATCAATCAAAGCGAGCTCCAATTCGTGTGTCACGTACAAGCGTACGCGTACTCCGAGCTTCATCTCTCGTCATTTTGTTAATCGCTTGAGATTTCATACGGAACGGTTTAATTCACTGGTTGTTTTTTAATTATTGTGCTGTAAATAATGTTACTAATGATAAAACTAGTTCTGCTCATGAAGTATTTATATATAAATATTATTATGTTTCTATTTTCATTTACATTAAAAAGGTATTTTTACCTTTCTTGGAAGATAACATAAAATAATAATAATAAATATATAAATAATGAAGTACTGAATTACACTGAAGTTAACATAGTTTACAATTAACTAAGCTGGGTTAGAGTATAAGGTGATTCCTGTCTTCACTAAACCCGAGTCTATTTTATGAATTCCTGTGATTAAATTTATATACATGGAAATAATTTTCTTACTGCATACGTCCCTTTTATCACATTTTCTTTTAAGACTTCACCTTTCGAAATAAGCTTACACAAAGGTCCTACCAATTTTTTAGTATGATTTTTACTTTGTTTATTTCATATTTGTGTTTTTAATATGTTGTTTATTAAACTGTTTACTTAATTTAATGTTGTGTTCGTTATTTTTAAGGCAAAAACAAATTTTGAAGTAATTTGTTATGCAATATTATGTAATTAAATAAATAAAATTTATTCACTATATACAGAGTTGCTATACTTACAGCGTATACTTAGATTGCTAAGTGAAAGTGTAGTTTAGTATATTAATTTAAATATATAAGTAAATAATAAGTTAATTGTATCCAAACTTAACTACAAATTAGTCATTAAATTTAAAAATTTAATAAATGTATAATATTTTACACAATTTTGTTTGATATCACATTAGTATATTAATATACATATTAAGAGGCAGCTAGGTAAGTATAATCTTAGTCCATAGGAATATCTAGCATGAAGGCGTAGAACTACTGAAGGGTATTGAATACCAAAAATTAAAACGAGGGGACGTTTGGGGGTTCTTCTGAAAACATTTTTAAACTTCTAGGCTAAATGGCCTACTAAAGGTATATTTTTTTTCTGTTATGTTTTAGGTAAACTGCTAAAACTTGAGTGATTAGTGAGAAATGAGGATGTTTTTAAATACTTGAGGATGTAGGTATGATACTTGAGGATATGATTTTATAATATCATTAGTTATGGTAGTTCAACTTGATTTGAAAAAAGTAAATCTCACAATGGCTTAAAGCAAAGCGAAAAATTACTCAGTGCGGGACTTGTGCTGTGCCCTTTAATTAATAATTAATTGTCTTTTTCTGAATATTCTTTTCAGAGTTTTTCTGAGCATTGTTCAAGCTTAACCTTCTTATATTTTAGAGGTGCAATAAAAACATTTTTTACTTAACTCCTAAGATATCTGCAGTTGGCCTAAAGTATAAATTTTTAATATATTTATCAATTTATTTACAAAATAACGATAAAAAGCTGTGAAACTTAACATAGGGATACGTCCAATAAAAAGAGGTTTAATTGTACATAAAATTAAGAATACACTAAAGTTCACGGCATAATTAGGACAATTACGATCGCAAATTATGCTCTTACATTGAACAAAGCATACCAAATATCTGATTCTATGATCACTATGTTACTTTACCTAAGAAGTTATTTCTTATAAAATCATCAAGCAAGTTTAGCCAATCTTTAAATCTCATTATTACTAAACGCGAAATTTAACCTTTGCAAATTTCTTCATCAAAATAACTTGCGCTGAAGTCATCACGCAATGGCGGCAATCTCCTAGGGCTGGGCCTGACATCAACAGCTTCCATGACCTTTTATAAATTATTGGTGCATGTAAGTCTCGATATTTTCTTGTCTGTACAAACATGTCAATCTTACAAAGCTGTAATTATAGGACATATACGAATTTGTGATAGTGAAGGCTACATTGCTTACAATTTCAAAAATGTTAAGAGTGTACATACACACAAATACGAGGCGTGTATAAAAACACAAATACTTTTTGTTCGAGCCTGTCTACTAAGCTTATGAAGAAACTGAGTTATGACCTGCATTCAGTTCTACCAATTGTTAGGAAATTTGTAGGTTAAGTTAGCAATTTATTGACTTTTTATTAAGGCTAGCTTAATAACTTTAATTGTCTTGTTACCAACTGAACTTTGTAATTTTACCTTTAGGCCTACGTGACATATACTTGTAACTTATTCGAAATATATGGGGGCTAAGCAAACACCTGTGGTTTCAAAAAGCGCTAGAAATGCTTAAACATGATGGTATTCATTTTAAATCACACTAATTCGTTACTATAAAATAATTAATTTTTATAATTTATTTATAAAAACATATTTTGGCAACCAAGCATCGAATGAAATAAATGTGATTGAAATAAAAAATATAGGCCTACATTTTTGTGCTTTTTATAAATAATCTTAAGAAAGGAGGACCTTGAGGTAAAAAAAATTGGAATTTTTATTCAAACACAGACTATTTGGACTTGGAGGATACAAAATATATAAAACTTATTTTTATATATATTTTTAGATCTACTCTAAATATAAACGTGGCTCTAGCGGAAATGATTGATTACGGTACTTCTGTACATCATTTCTAATTATGCCCATGTTATTACAAGTACACCACATTATGTACCTAAAAGACTTTAAAATTGTCATTAATGTGAGTAAAACCCCAAAAACCATTAAAAATGTGAATTATATTAAGTATTAACAATTAGTAACTACGTGCATGACAATAATGTAATAGTTAATAGTTTAACTATCACAATTTAAGCAAATCAAAATTGTTTCGTATTTGATTAAAACATAAGAATAGTTAAATTACATATTTACCTGGTATCAACTGGAAAATTGAATTCACTCTCCTGGACATGGTAACTTCAAAAACGCAGTCTGATCAGCACTGCTTTTCTATACAGAGAAGTAGTGATCTAATGAAAGATAACATAGGCAAACTGGCAACGCCGGAAATAAGAAGGTAAATACCGCGAAAACTTTTGCAACGTCATGGGACCACAAATGACAGTGTTTTGACACCCCGAATGTGGTCCAGATTTGTAGTCCTCGTGGACTACAATAACAGGTAAAATGATACTCGCTAGGACCACAATCATGGGAGGTAGAAAACTATATATATATATATATATATATATATATATATATATATATATATATATATATATATACAATTCAGGATATATACATACATATATATATATATATATATATATATATATATATATATATATATATATATTCGGACTTGTGGATCGCACAAGTCAGAATAGACCTACATGACGCAGAAATAAACTCAACAGACCTTGAAGACTGGAAGGCATACAGGAGATAGATGCTCAGTTGGAAGGTCCCAGAGAACGAAATCCTAAAGAGAGCAGGGTAAAATGGACGGAGGAGCGGAAGAGGATCCATGGGGACAGAAATGAGGGAGGTGTGGAGGATTAGAAGGAGCAAGACATGAGTCGGAGTGGTTTGCGTGATCCAACAAGGGTCTATACGCAAATAATAATAATAATAATAATAATATATATATATATATATATATTCTAAGGCGAAAAGCACATTGAGGCTATTATCGCCTCCCTAAATGTAAGTGTGAGTGTAAAGCCGTAAGTGTAGTGTTGTAAGTGTAAGTGTGTGTTAGACTCGGATACCACGAGAGGAATTATATATATATATATATATATATATATATATATATATATATATATATATTATGTCGAAAAAATAGGCCTAAAAAAATAAAATGAAATAAAAAACCCTTTATATTTTGTTTGTGTGTAATAATTACACTTCATCAGGAGAAAAGAGAAAATGGTGTATCTTAAACACTATTATCATCAACTTAAACATTTTCTTCTGGTGAAGTGTAATTATACACGAAATATGAAGAGTTTTTTATTTTGTCTTATTTTTTCAAACTCATTCATCCTAGTTAGATACATGTCGAAGTCCAGTAGTAACGTGAGCCCAGCACGGTTGCATTATCCTATCGCCCAGTTTACTATATTTCGAAAATATCTTCTTTGTGTGTAACTTTACAGTTGGCAGTGAAATAGCTTTTTTGTGAAATTATAGAACATATTTCTTGAGCAGATATACAATTTTCAATTTTTTGCAGTCGAGAGAACATTAGAAAGTTTCAAGCTGTCTGCCTTCCCGCGACCCACTAGTAAGTCTGACTTCCCCCCGTACTTCCTTAACACTGCTGTAAAGTTTCTCCAATATTCATAACCAGGGGGCCCTGCGAAATTTTACACTATGAAAGTTTTAAGTAAACACAGCCTTTTGAATAAGTATTTCATTTTCTTTAATTGATATAAACATGTTATTTGATTTAGTTACCATTGAAAAGGCTACATACAATTGTCCGTGGGTAAAGAAATTGTCTTTTTCTGAATATTCTTTTCAGAGTTTTTCTGAGCATTGTTCAAGCTTATCCTTCTTATATTTTAGAGGTGCAATAAAAACATTTTTTACTTAACTCCTAATATATCTGCAGTTGGCCTAAATTATAAATTTTTAATATATTTATCAATTTATTTGCAAAATAACGATAAAAAGCTGTGAAACTTAACATAGGGATACGTTCAATAAGAAGGAGTTTAATTGTACATAAAATTAAGAATACACTAAAGTTCGCGGCATAATTAGGACAATTACGATCGCAATTATGCTCTTACATTGAACAAAGCTTACCAAATAACTGATTCCATGATCACTATGTTACTTTACCTAAGAAGTTATTTCTTATAAAATCATCAAGCAAGTTTGGCCAATCTTTTGATCTCATTATTACTAAACGCGAAATTTAACCTTTGCAAATTTCTCCAACAAAATAACTTACGCTGAAGTCATCACGCAATGGCGGCAATCTCCCAGGGCTGGGCCTGACATCAACAGCTTCCAGGACCTTTTATAAATTATTGGTGCATGTAAGTCTGGATATTTTCTTGTCTGTACAAACATGTCAATCTTACAAAGCTGTAATTATAGGACATATACGAATTTGTGATAGTGAAGGCTGCATTGCTTACAATTTCAAAAATGTTAAGAGTGTACATACACACAAATACGAGGCGTGTATAAAAACACAAATACCTTTTGTCTATACCTAATATTGTTCGAGCCTGTCTACTGAGCTTATGAAGAAACTGAGTTATGACCTGCATTCAGTTCTACCAATTGTTAGAAAATTTGTAGTTTAAGTTAGCAATTTCTTGACTTTTTATTAAGGCTAGCTTAATAACTTTATTTGTCTTTTTACCAACTGAACTTTGTAATTTTACCTTTAGGCCTACGTGACATATACTTGTAACTTATTCGAAATGCTTGGAGGCTAAGCAAACACCTGTGGTTTCAAAAAGCGCTAGAAATGCTAAAACATGATGGTATTCATTTTAAATCACACTAATTCATTACTATAAAATAATGCATTTTTATAATTTTTTATAAAAACATATTTTGACAACCAAGTATCGAATGAAATAAATGTGATTGTTTGAAAGAAAAAATATAGGCCTACATTTTTGTGCTTTTTATAAATAATCTTAAAAAAGGAGACCTTGAGGTAAAAAAATAGGAATTTTTATTCAAACACAGACTATTTGAACTTGGAGGATACAAAATATATAAAACTTATTTTTATATATATTTTTAGATCTACTCTAAATATAAACGTGGCTCTAGCGGAAATGATTGATTACGGTACTTCTGTACATCATTTCTAATTATGCCCATGTTATTACAAGTACACCACATTATGTACCTAAAAGACTTTAAAATTGTCATTAATGTGAGTAAAACCCCAAATAACCATTAAAAATGTGAATTATATTAAGTATTAACAATTAGTAACTACGTGCATGACAATAATATCATAGTTAATAGTTTAACTATCACAATTTAAGCAAATCAAAATTGTTTCGTATTTGATTAAAACATAAGAATAGTTAAATTACATACTTACCTGGTATCAACTGGAAAATTGAATTCACCCTCCTGGACATGGTAACTTCAAAAACACAGTCTGATCAGCACTGCTTTTCTATACAGAGAAGTAGTGATCTAATGAAAGATAACATAGGCAAACTGGCAACGCCGGAAATAAGAAGCTAAATACCGCGAAAACTTTTGCAACGTCGTGGGACCACAAATGACAGTGTTTTGACACCCCGAATGTGGTCCAGATTTGTTGTCCTCGTGGACTACAATGACAGGTAAAATGATACTCGCTAGGACCACAATCATTGCGGAGGTATATACATACATATATATATATATATATATATATATATATATATATATATATATATATATATATATATATATTATGTCGAAATAAAAATAGGCCTACTGGAAAAATAAAATGAAAGGTCCCAGAGAAAAACCCTTTATATTTTGTTTGTCGGAGTGTAAGGGTCTAATTACACTTCATCAGCCTCCTAAATGAGAAAAGAGAAAATGTTAGTGTATCTTAAACACTATTATCGACTTACACATTTTCTTCTGGTGAAGTGTAATTATATCACTTAAAATATGAAGAGTTTTTATTTTGTCTTATTTTTCAAACTCATTCATCCTAGTTAGATACATGTCGAAGTCCAGTAGTAGCGCGAGCCCAACACGTTGCATTATCCTATCGCCCTGTTTACTATATTTCTAAAATATCTTCTTTGTGTGTAACTTTACAGTTGGCAGTGAAATAGCTTTTTTGTGAAATTATAGAACATATTTCTTGAGCAGATATACAATTTTCCATTTTTTGCAGTCGAGGGAATATTAAAAAGTTTCAAGCTGTCTGCCTTCCCGCGACCCACTAGTGGGTCTGACTTATCCAGTTACTTCCTTAACACTGCTGTAAAGTTTCTGCAATATTCATAACCAGGGGGCCCTGCGAAATTTTACACTATGAAAGTTTTAAGTAAACACAGCCTTTTGAATAAGTATTTCATTTTCTTTAATTGATATAAACATGTTATTTGATTTAGTTACCATTGAAAAGGCTATATACAATTGTCCGTGGGTAAAGACAACATTTGGTAAATACAATCATGTTCTTTGAAGTGTTTGTCCCTGCGACATGTTTATAGTGATAGCACACGCAAATAGGCAATAGGCAATTGAAAAGGCATGCTTGATAACCTCTAACTGTATTTTGACATTTTTATTTTAGTTCGTATTTTATGATGCCTGTATTAACAATAGATAAATGCACGATGGAAGGGGAAAAATTTGTGTAAAAACAGAGTCCAAAACATGTGCTTGGTATTCGAAATTCTTCTTCCGGCTTGAACGACGGGCAGGGATAGGGGACTGTCAGTAGGGCTACATAACCTATAAGTTTAATGACTTTTGAGATTGTTCTAAGCACGTTATACAAAAAAATGGGCATAATAAAATAATTGTCTATTCGTGATTAATAAGTTAGATTTGTAAAATATACAAAATATTGTCTGATTTGTGATGCCGCGCATGCGCATACAAGATGCCGTTTTGCCTATGATAATTAAAAGTGTCTTTTATGTTAAAACTTTTCACAAACAGTAAATTTTAGCGTAACATCGTTTTTCAATGTCAGAAGCCTGTTAAAAAATCTTTCTAAAGATACCTCATTTACGCCTGTACGAATAGTATGTGCTGAGAAAAAGGGATGTTGACTCGAGAAATTATATATATGATAATAATAAAAGAATGGTTCTTGTTTGTTCTAGTAAATAAATAAATGCAATTTTTACAAATTAAACATTATACTGCTGTTAGACTATTACTTAAAGGAATGAACACAAAACATAGCCTTTAAATACACATATCACTATTTTGCAATTTGTTAAAGTGCTACTAAAAAATTGTTATAACGGTGACAAGAAAATAATTAGAAAAATGACAGAGTGTTTTTAATAAATTCCGCACAGAATATTAATCAGTGCACAGAGTAACGTTTTGTTAAGAGGTTCAGTGAAAATTGGTCTTACAGAAAATTGTTACTTTTGAAAAACTTTCAAAGATTTTAGCATAGGCAAGTATTAAAACTTGCTACTTTTTGCCCAAAAGTAATTTTATCTCTAAATATTCACCATGAATCAACAAGATAGCAATCGTCAAGGACATTAATTATTCAACATTATAACTCAAGTCTGTTCAAATCTAAGTTAATACAATATTTCTATATGACAAAGAATTTAAATATTTTGAAAACATGTTAGCAATACGTTACATTCGATTATCTTTTTCCAATTATATTTTTTCAGAATACAATCAGTCAAGGAAATTCTTTTTCAACTCAAAATTTAACATCACATTTTCCCATCTGCTTTTCAAAGACGATCAATGATTTAACAAATTAGACACTAAAAAATGAAGACTATATTAATCGATGGTAAAGAAAAAAGTAGACATATACAATTCGGTGAGTTACCGACAGAAGCAAAACTTTTTTTAATGATATCTTTGCTGAATATATCATTAGTTTGAAGATATCTTGTTTTGTTTAAATAAATAAATACGTGAACCTAGCTTAGATATTATTTACTGTAGTTATAGTAAAAGATCAGTTGTTTTTCATTAATTCGTAACGATCAGCTGATTTCATTGAACAGCTGATAGGCTATAATAAGTTTCAGGTTATAATTTTAAAAACTAGCAATATTAACAATTGTTATAAACGTTATTAATTTCGCGTGTGTATTAGTGTTAAACTGAATTCTTCAAACGTTTTTCAACTATTATTTTCAACTAACGAAAAATACCGAAACTAAAGCAACTCGGTGATTTTATATGGTATTTTACGCGTGTAATACTGATATAAGAAGAAGGAAAAGACAGAAACAGAAATAGATAGATGAAATTCGTTTGCTCGTTCGTTCCATATTTCCATTATATTCTTCCGATCGACAGACATTATCTATTTACTTTTCTCGCCAAAATTAACATTAAAAGCTTCGCTTAAATACGGTTCCATAAAGATGGCAACAAAGTTCCAAAAATTTAATAATAACATAATATAGTACTATTTACGAAAATGACTCTCAACAGCTGCTTTATTAATATCATTAGCGAAAACCGAAACAATAATTTGCATAGCAAACAAGACGGAACACGTCGGAGGAAAAAGTAAGGCTAATCAGTGGCCTGTGATCCTCATCGAGGCAGTGTAATCTCGTAGCAGGACAACGTTATCAGAGATCATCTCTGCGGCAGCTACGGGTGGTCCTCGGAACACATTTGTTTGTCATAAAGAAACGCCAATTAACTTTATGATTTATTATTTTATTCCAAGCAGCCGAAGTTTGCTAAATATTTTTTAATTGATGTCATCCTCTACTAGTTTACTCGGCTGCTTTTGTGAGGTACGTCATGCGGCGATTTGTGATTAATTTTTCTTTTTCTAAATCTTTCGACACGAAACTATTATTTCACGTAGAACGGAATTTCGATTAATTTATTTTGTTTACTTTTCTAAGTTTTTCGCATAAAATTAACGTCTTATTTATAAATCAACTTTATTTACCGCATATTTATTTTAATTTCTAAATTAACATCGATTTTTAAATACTTAATAAGCTTAAATTTTAATCGCAGTACACTGTCATGGGAAAAATGAATTTTCAAAAAAATAATAACATTGAAAACATTCAGTAAAAGAACATTTTCATAAATGAAAATCAAACGACAACAAAATTACTTTTATAAGATTAGTTTGTGTAAGTTCATTACACAGCAAGTAAATCCACCCATTTCAAAAGCCGGTTACTGATTATCCAAGCTATTTTAGTAAATCTGATTTCATTATCGCATTCAGCGTTAAAATCAACATAAATCAGCATTTTACAATTATAAACTTTACTTGTAAATATATGTGTGTTTGATACTGCATGAATGTGACATTGCGCTGTTTGATAGCCTAGAATATGAATGTTCATTGCTGTTTGATATTGTACGGATCTAACATAGCGCTGTTTGATGCTGCATGAATTTGACATATCGTAGTTTGATACTGTTTGAATGTGACATTGAGCTGTTTGTTAGCTTACTGTATGAATGTGTAGCATGTGAATTCTTCAGAAAAGATCTATTGTTGCTATTGTCACCAATAGTGTTCTTTCCCGTTATATAAAATTTTAAAAAATCCCGTAATATATTAGGTCTCTTATTAACAGCTATTTTAGTAAAAACTAGCCCAAAAATGAGCACCCATTCCGGACTCTGGAAATACGTTATGAACAGTCGTTTAAAAATAGTAAAATGAACTTTTTTAAAGTTAACAGTCAAATTGTCCAGAAAATTGTAATGCAGTTTAACTGTGAAATAGGTTTCTTGCAGTTTTCCCCTTACAGCCCAAGAACCACCAATTATATAGACTTTCATCCACCAACAAAACTTCATCTCATTTTTCTAAAACATCGGCACTTCACACAACAAAACACCGACGTATTTTGTTCCATGTTTTAGTGACGCTGGATTTTAACGCTGTTCCTATCGATCTTTTTTAATCGATGATCAACTACACTCAATTCGCGCTCCACTCTGTAGGCCACTGTGCATTTCACGGTCATATCTTTGACACTTTTAAATAAACATTCACTTTTTTCTTTATTAGAATCCGGATCATCGATAGTCCGAGTTATTGATGCTGTACTAAGAATAACTATTACTATTCACTAGCGTCACGTCAAGTAGATACAGGTTGCCACAATTTATTGTCTTTTAATAAACAATAAAAACTGACAAATTAACCTAACAACTAATTAAGTTTTTTTAACTATGTGGCCGCAGAAACATAAAATGGCGGTAAAAGCAGACACACTCGCTAGTCGGCCAGTTGCATAGCCTTATATAGAGCTGCGCACCTAGCAGTATGTTGTCTTTACATTTCAGGAGTTAAAATTAATTGTTTCGGGTAATTAGGTACATCCATTCTCCGCTCTGCCTTATCGAGAGCCGTATTTAATAAATAAACAATCATTTTTCTAAAGTTTCTTAATTTCAATTAATTCAAAACCTTTTAAGGCAGTCGTAAATTGAGTAGCAATTCCAGTCAACACATAAATCAAGTAAATAAAAAAGAAACTTGTTTTGGCCTGTAAAGAGAGCTTGTTCTGTCCGGCACTCTGTAACATCCTGGTATTTACCAATACACTTCTTTTGTTTAACTTTATGTTGGGCTACATATATATATATATGCAGTTTTTAGTGGATGTATATAGGCCTACCTATTCAGAGGTTTTCTAAGTCAATGATATGATACCTTTGTTTGAGTTTTTCATGATTACATTTTGCTAATTTTTTTTTTAATTATGAGTTTTAAGGCAATGTATAACTTGTTTTATGACAGAACACCATAATATGTCTTTATAAAAACATATAAAAAGCCTAAAATATGCCAACTTAATGAAATGAGCAAAATTTATAATCCTGCTCTTCGGATTGACAAAACAATCACTAGTGACTAAATATAGTAGTAAACATAATTCGTAAAACAATGCATGTGAAGAAAGATTAGTTCCATCTTTATGCCAAGTTTCTTGGACAATGATAACACACTTTTGTAAGACTAAACACCCTAAAGTTTACGCAATCAGTTACATTTAGGATCGCCTTTAAAATACAGATAATTTCCTTACAACATTCCTTTCCGAACATCTGTTAGTAAGAAGTTTAACATATTCCTGTTTTTGTATTATCACCTGTTTTTGCAATGGAAACATGTTAGAACAGCTGTTTAGGCTTACCATGTAACATAACCTATAAGAGTGTTACTAACGCTATTATAACATAATTTACATAAACTACATTACATGTTTCTAATATACGACCCCACTAAAGTACTCCTCGCAGCTGCCTTAAGCCCAAACACTACCGGCTTCTGAGAATATCCATCTGAAATCATTTCAAATACATTCAAAGTGTTTAGTCTTAAAACTTATAATACTATATAAAATTATGCAATGTAATTATCAAACATATTATTAATTAATTAACATTAAATATGATAATGGCTTTATTATTATTTTATTTTGTATTCCTCTAAGTCAAATATGTAACTATTTCAATTAATAATATTTTATTTGTTTTTACTTATATCCATCGAAAACAAATATAACCTTATTTGAGTTAATAATACTGAAAATTCAGGTGTTTAAATGAATATTTAATTAAGTAACTCTATCATCTGCATCACGACTGTATATTTTTCCGTTTCATTATAGAGCTTATGTTATTATAGCTACAATGAATCCAAGTATTTTGAAATGTTGATTATTATTGGTTTTCGTTACTTATTATTATGATGTGCGCAGAAACGTAACTAAATAAGAGTAATGAATAATTAAAAGAAATATTATAAAATAAACACAAAAATAACATTTTTTCTGCTACTCATATGCAATTTGTAAGAAGTAAATAAATACATTCCTTTCAGTAATATATTCCTTTCCAGTAGTTTAAAACAGGTTATTGGTTATTGGACACTTGGACAGTTGGTGGCTGCACTTTGTTGAATAAAACATAACAGTAGTGACATTTCCTTTAAAGGGTTTAATAAAAATAGGACGTCTTGCGTCTTGAGGTGATTTAAGGTGAAATTTCAACATTAACCAACAGAGCGAGTCAATCCACGAGTGCGGAGGCGAGCGATGGGTGTGGAATAAAAAACACCCGAAGAGGCCGCGACCAACTAACGATTGCTTTTGTCTCGCCGTTTTTAATTCACAAACGATTCTATTTTTTTCCCATGAGACTTAATCAAACGAACAAATATTACCAGCGATAATTGGAACATCGAACGATAATTGTTGGCCTAAAAGAGTAAATTAAAAACTTTTGTTGGTAACAGAGAAAACTGAAAATATTTTCACAGATTTTTACATAATTTTTAAAACTTTTGAAACTGATAAATGTGTTTTGTTGATTAAAAATGTTAAACTATTCTATAACGTTAACCGTTATTTATTGGTAAGGACATTAAATTCAATAAAAAATAAAATCAAGAACAAACCAAAACCCTGAATTAAAGTATACATTATAAAGACTATAGAATAAATTTTTTTAAATTAGCATTTGTTTTAACATGTTTGTAAGACCTTATCATTTAGTACTTGCAGGCATATTCTTATTAGTGCCGTAACAAATAAAAATTTATTGGCTATAGTTTGACTTTTTTTATTGTATCTAGGTTATAAATTATTCCATTTATGTACGTCATTTAATTTCGGAATAGGCTATCTTGAATGCTGATACGAAAGGCATTCATTTTAAATGCAAAGCTGGCATCAAAATGTAAGCACACATTGAACTTGATAAGGATACAATTAACTGGTGACGTTTAGAAGAGCATCCTCTTTACAGAAATAATTGAGAATAGAAGAAAAAGGAATGAACATTTACCGCGACGTTCACCAAGTTGTGCCGTCCTGCTTGAATGACAAATAGAAAGAAAAGTTAATCAAGGACGTTAATCATGAATAAAGCTTTTAAATGACATAAAAGATAACAAAACCGGATGAAATAGCTCAGGAGAGAAAAGCACTAAAGGACATTCACGATATCCACCAGGCAGTTGCCAGGTTGTGCAGATAGGAAGAGATACATTTTGTTATTAATTGTGTGCATTTATTTAAACTTAATTAAGTTGTGGGCAAAGTTTTGAATTTTCAAACGTTTTAATTAAAAATACTTCATATCATTAAAACATTTATTCTATTCTATTTATATGACTACATTTGGAAATTTTTCAGAAGTATTTTTCACTTAAAGTCGAAATTACAAGGACTACATTTGCTAGCTTCTTTCTTGTTTTTTGTGTTTAACGTATTTTTCACACTAAAGGCTAAATTAGACGATGGATGATTTATAGCGTATGAAAATGCCAAGCTCTGGCCGGGAATTAACGTCCTGTGAAAGTCTAGTCTATCAAAAAGGCGCTTTTTAGCTTCTTAACATGCAATAAAACGTTTTTAAATTCAAATTGCCCAATATATTCTTTAAAAGCCCTTTAACTGGATGCCGAAACACAACGTTAGGCTACTTTGGATAAATTTATTTTCGAATTTCACAGGAATTAAAAAATAAACTCACAACTACGATAAATTAATTATATTAAAAAACAATTTCTGACGTTCCTAGCTTTGTCAGTTCAATTTTCAAAAACCGCATCGGAGATGTTCAACCTGCAGTACTTATTAATTTACTTCCTTAACGATTTAGATTAATACAGTATTAATTGTATGTTTAAAATGTTTCTACTCGATTAACTAGAACATTCTTTAGTTTTTTGAACGATAAGAGAACTTTCGAAAGTTTTACTTAATTTTGACTTATATCCTTAAAATTCTTTAAATAATATTTACTTTTTTATTTTCTTATTAATTTTAAGTAATTAATTCACATTCTGGTTATGAAATTCCAGGATATTGTATTTTCAGGAAATTTAAATCATCATAATTTTATGTAAATATTAAGAAGCAAACCAAAATGTAAAGTGGTTTTTTTGCAGGACCGTAGGCTAGTTGAAACAGAAAAATTCCGAGTATACTTATGGTAGGAATGACATATTATAGAGAATACAAGAACGGAGCTGCGGGAATGTGGAAGGAATGTACCTTCCCAATTAGAGGCTTATAGAAATCTTCATATTTCAACTATTTTATTTATTTATGTACTCAAAGTAGCCGCTAGTTTACCCTCGATCGATCAATCCGCTAACGATTTCCTTCTCGATCTTTGACTTGACCAAACGCGGCGCGCTTCTGACTTTGCGAAAAAACAAAGTTTTTTGTGAATATTTTCTGGTTTCTGCTACGTCTTTGGCCGTCGTTCTAGACAAGTGATATGTTTAATCAATTACAGTCTCCTTGGAGATAAAATCAGAGAGGGTTGACGCTGTCAACCCCAATCATTGTTAAGGGTTGGAATCTTCCAACTTGTTTACCACTAATACCTAATTAGAAGTTTGAAAAGGGCTTCTGTTCCCTAAGCAGATAAAAAGGTCTATACATCTTGATAACAAAAGTTGAATGTTTGACTACTATTGTTAATTCGGATTGTCGAGTGGATCACATTTTAATCTCATGAATTCATTTTACTTTAAATAAATACTGAATATATTGATTATAGTGATTTTATAAGCACCTCTTTAGCGAGGGGAGAGAGAGAGCGAAGAAAACCTTGAAATTAAATTTATAAAATGTGCTTCTGATCATCTTTGATAAACAAGTAATCCAGCTCGTGTTTTATAACTTATCAGTAAAAGATTTTGTAAATTAGATTTTAATTATATAATGTTTTTTTTTAGTTCTTATTTGAACCAAAAAATTATTTTCGTTTGTTTTGTTGTTGTTGTTGTGAAGGAAGGAAGAAACATAATCTTCAACTATAATTTCATATTCTAATCTGTTATATTATAATTTTTGTGGGCCAAAACAGTTTTATTCAGTTGAAAACTCTTCAAATTTTACAAATATGCGGTATAAATTGGCAATCCATTATTTCATAAACTATTTCTCTTGTATTTATTCGTATTCGTTCTTCAAAATTAACGCAATTATCAAAAGAATTTATTATTAATTTCAGCTTCTACTTAATATAAAAACAATATTAACACAACGTTTAAAACCAAAGATGTAAGTAGGGCCTGACGAAATTCACAAATACCTGTCAGTTAACAAAAAAAACTGTTTTTTAAAATTATAAAAAGGTTTTTTTAAAATACTAGTAGAATTTTAAGTAACGTAATAGTTTTGTTATTAACAGGTTTCATTGAGCGCTGTTTGATTTTAAATTATTTGATTACAAGTTATCAAAGATAATATGTTTCCGCAGGAGAGTCTTGACTATCTGTAACGTACTAAAGGATAAATCAAAAACTTGGCAATCACGTTAATGCTCGATTACACAACTAAAAAAAATACAGTGGATACAAACAATTTTTGTTTTTTGAGAGAAAAAAAAACAATAGGGACAAACAAATACAACCTAACCGACATTCGTTGTTTTTGGTATTTTATTAAATGTATATTGCTTCTTCTATGACATGTTCTGATTGCGAATATTTATTTTGAATTTTTATATTCATATACAATAATTATTATGAATTTAAGAAATGATGAATACTTATATGTAATTATTATTAACAAATTTTAAAATCATTTAATGTACTTATGTTTATCTGAAAGATTTTTGAAATTAAGTATTTTAAATTTTTGAAACAACGTTATTTTATATCGTTGATAATGAATGCATATAACAACAAATCTAAACAATAAAACAACTCCCAATATCGATCAACGAATTCAAGTTATAGACTAAGAGTAGAGAACGAAATTTTTGTCAGCGTGCTTATCATGTAAATCTGCAAGCAGTCAAATTGAAAATGTGTTTGCAACCCTAAATCACCGAAACCTGTATTTATGTAAATTTATATTTCTAGTTAGGCTACCGTGTTTACTGTATGTGGTTTCTTAACATTTTTTTTACAGATTTAGTCCAGTATAAACAAGTAAAGAGTGTTATATAAATTTAATAATTAACGTTTTATTAATGAATTTTCATTGGAGCATCCATTTTGTTTTTTTAATGGTAGTTAAACACTTTATACATTTGTGCGTTAGTATTCTAGGTTTAGAAATTTGGTCTGAATTGTACAACCAAAACAAAATTTTTCCATAAAATTGAGCTCCGTTTTGACACGTTCGTTGTCTAGTACAACCAGTTAATAGCTAATTTAAAAATGGTGACGACACAAAACAATTTTAACTGGTTAATTTTAGAAAATTGAAATAATCAGCGATAAAATTAACATTTTATTTTCAAATTTTGTTCAAACATGCAAAAACGTAACTAGAATTCATGTTTATATTTCAATAAAATTCTATAAATTTAAATGATAATTTATGGAGATTTTAAGACTATAAAAAAGTAATTTAAAGGGGGTTATGATTTTTTTAACGCTTGTTATTTGGTTATATTTATCACTCGTATTTTATTTGTAAATCTTGAAAATATTCGTTTAATCAAACATTCGTTATTGATGTTGACCACTTTGATGTTTTTTAAAATTCATTTTTACCGCATCAGCGAGGCAGTTGCGTGCCGCGATTGCGTGGACACTCACACATACACACGCGCTCTAACTTCTGAATGGAACAGTCGAGTAACACCCGAAGTAATGGACAAAAACGCAGCTCTTGGACCAGTAACATTTCTATATACCTGTGACAGGGACATACGCTATGCCCACAAAAACATTTCTCCTCCAATTATTACAAATTGTTTGCCGGACGGCGGCATTAAATCAAAGATGGCCGCGGTCCGTCTGTCCACCTGCCCTGATTCATCGCCAATTATAAATAAACTTCAGTAATTGAGCTGAAATATTTCACTCTACCAATTAGTTTGCTTCCAGATAGGTTAATTTTTTAATTCATTCTTTGTTGATTATAATTAGGAGATAGTGGCCGGAAGATAAGGAGCTTAAATATCTTATGAAGACTAGTTGGAATGTTTACCCGAGATATTATCTTAAACATCGGTTTGACCAAATAATGTGACATATATAGGGTCGCAGGTTTGATTCCAGTTAATACTATTGTCTATTACGGTGCGTTATGCACAATAAGTTGATTTTTTGTCTCCGTTAATGTAATTAGCGTCAAGGAAAAACCTTAAAATATTAACCGAGTTTTTACGAAAAAAACAATAAAAAGATTTTATAAAATTAATCAATTTTTTAGAAGTTTTTAGGTTTATAGAGGTGTTTAATTCAAGATGGCAACCATTGTGATCTTTAGTATAGCTTCGAATATGTTTTTAAAATTGATAACTACCATTAAATAATGTAAAGATACTGAAACTATAACAGTCAGATTTTTAAAATCAGCTGATGTTTTCCAATACAGCCTATCATAATTGAGACAAAAATATAAAAAACACCTTTTCAGATAGCCTATATCCGTAGTTTTAAAACTTACGGAGACTCGGTGATCGATGTGGATAAAGTACAGGTCGTTGTGTCTCTGAACTGCCAACCTTAAAGTTCTTTGTTTTTGGTTCTAGCCGCAGTTACTCTCGTTGCTTTTCCCTTACCGTTAACACTGATCCGTCGTCCTCATTAGCCTAATTGGGCGTTAAGGAGAAAAATTAGAAGCAATGGGCGTTGAAATGTACTTTTGAAAATCACTAAACTACAAAGAATTTAACACCTAAACGGTTAATAAAAAAAATCAGAAAAGAAAAAAGGTACATGTTTATATTTAAATAAAAACATTTTGACAACATGTATTGAGAAAATCACTATATTTCGAAATTTTAATAACATACATTTTAATTTCATAAAACGATAAGATATTCTCTAGGCAAGCTCGAGGTATTCACAATTTGGACACCCTGTATATGGTCAGTCTGCTTTTTAGTTAAACTTTGTAAACTAAAAGCAAAGTGCTTTTAATGTTCGATCCCAAGAACACTCATAGCCCTAAAAGACCTAGGGAAGTAAATATGTAGGCTACATTGTTAAAATAAGAAAATAATAATGTCTTTAGTTAGTAGAGAACAATTTAGAAAAATGTTGATCGTCAAGAAATCGCCGCTGTTTTCAAAGAAACTTTGACAAGTTTTATAAATAACTTTCAAGATATTCTTCGTATATGTGCGCGAATGAGGATGCCATTTTTCAAATAATATTTTTTTAATAAAAGCAAAAAAGCAGTAAAACAATTTTCTGTTAATGAACCAAAAATAAAAATCATGTCATGTTTTCTTATCCTTTTTATTTTAATTACGATAATTTGTTCGAAAACACGACACATGATTTTTATTTTTGGTTCAATAACAGAATTGTATTTTTTTTTCTTAAAAATTATAATAACATGTATTGTATTTTATTAAACAATCTTATAATCATTGTATTAATTGTTATTTTAATTATTAATTTTTCGAAAACACGATAAATTAACATAGCTAGTTACTAACAACTTGACCTGGAACGTATTATACCCTATCTGCTGTTCAATGAAATCAGCTGATCGTTAGGAATTAATATAAACGAAAAATTAGAATAGCTAATTTTTAATAAAATAACCCAAAACGTATTACAACCTATCAGCTGTTCAATGAAATCAGCTGATTATTACAAATTAATATAAAATAACTGATATTTTAATACAAGTACCAAAATTAAATTAACGATTAATTTCATATATTTACATCGGTCAACCGTTTTCGTAATTTCCGTAGTGTAGTGGTTATGAAGAGCGCCTCATACGCGCAAGATACCCGGTTTGATCCTGGGCGGAAGGACCAAAGTTTTAACAGGAAATTTTTTATTATAATTAATTTAATATGAGACTTGCGACGCGCAAAATATCCTATTATAAACATGTTCTTCGCATCAAGCGACGCGAGAAATCCTACACCACAACCAGTCCTAAAACATGATACATGTTAAACATTGTTCTATTTAAATGTTGGAATTTAAGGTAAAAATTACATTTTGTGCAAGAACGTTTTGATACGTAATGAATGTTAAATTATTGTAATATCTATCTCATCAGTTTTCATTATTCAATTTTAACAATAGTGATATAAAATAGTTATTTAAACAATGGTATGTAATAATGATTTAAGTGAAATAGTGCAATAGTGAAAACAACACAACAAAATATCTTCGATATCTTTTTTAACAACTATAAATTAGGCTTGTAAACTAATTTTTTGCTCCATGACTAGTTTATATTTTGGTTAGTTATTAGGCTGTAGGCTTTACTGTAAAATTCAGCTCTACGCTACTGAAAAATTAGAACTTGACACGCAAATATCGAGTTTATTCCATAAATATTATTTCTCCATTATTTTGAACAGAACACTAAAAAAAAAACAGGTATGAAAAATAGATACGTAAACAGGTTTTAAGAGTGATAGCGTCCAATGAGACAGTGGTTTTGAATCCAAACTGTTACTCAAATTCTGTACTTGTTTGGCTTGCCCTCTCCTCCCCTGCTTCCTTGCAAGAATTTTTGTACTAGGCTGGCAGCCACCAAGTGCGCAACGGAGCAGTGCCGAGCGGAGCGGAATGAAGATGAACGGTAACCGGAAGCGGCATTCAGTCAGTTTAAAGACTTTTTGTAACAGGCAGGCAGCCACCAAATGCGCAACGGAGCAGTGCCGAGCGGAGCGGAATGAAGATGAACGGTAACCGGAAGCGGCATTCAGTCAGTTTAAAGACTTTTTGTACTAGGCTGGCAGCCACCAAATGCGCAACGGAGCAGTGCCGAGCGGAGCGGAATGAAGATGAACGGTAACCGGAAGCGGCATTCAGTCAGTTTAAAGACTTTTTGTACTAGGCAGGCAGCCACCAAATGCGCAACGGAGCAGTGCCGAGCGGAGCGGAATGAAGATGAACGGTAACCGGAAGCGGCATTCAGTCAGTTTAAAGACTTTTTGTACCAGGCAGGCAGCCACCAAATGCGCAACGGGGCAGTGCCGAGCGGAGCGGAATGAAGATGAACGGTAACCGGAAGCGGCATTCAGTCAGTTTAAAGACTTTTTGTACTAGGCTGGCAGCCACCAAATGCGCAACGGGGCAGTGCCGAGCGGAGCGGAATGAAGATGAACGGTAACCGGAAGCGGCATTCAGTCAGTTTAAAGACTTTTTGTACTAGGCTGGCAGCCACCAAATGCGCAACGGGGCAGTGCCGAGCGGAGCGGAATGAAGATGAACGGTAACCGGAAGCGGCATTCAGTCAGTTTAAAGACTTTTTGTACCAGGCAGGCAGCCACCAAATGCGCAACGGAGCAGTGCCGAGCGGAGCGGAATGAAGATGAACGGTAACCGGAAGCGGCATTCAGTCAGTTTAAAGACTTTTTGTACCAGGCAGGCAGCCACCAAATGCGCAACGGGGCAGTGCCGAGCGGAGCGGAATGAAGATGAACGGTAACCGGAAGCGGCATTCAGTCAGTTTAAAGACTTTTTGTACCAGACAGGCAGCCACCAAATGCGCAACGGAGCAGTGCCGAGCGGAGCGGAATGAAGATGAACGGTAACCGGAAGCGGCATTCAGTCAGTTTAAAGACTTTTGTACGAGGCTGGCAGCCACCAAATGCGCAACGGGGCAGTGCCGAGCGGAGCGGAATGAAGATGAACGGTAACCGGAAGCGGCATTCAGTCAGTTTAAAGACTTTTTGTACCAGGCAGGCAGCCACCAAATGAACAACGGAGCAGTGCCGAGCGGAGCGGAATGAAGATGAACGGTAACCGGAAGCGGCATTCAGTCAGTTTAAAGACTTTTTGTACCAGGCAGGCAGCCACCAAATGCGCAACGGGGCAGTGCCGAGCGGAGCGGAATGAAGATGAACGGTAACCGGAAGCGGCATTCAGTCAGTTTAAAGACTTTTTGTACTAGGCTGGCAGCCACCAAATGCGCAACGGGGCAGTGCCGAGCGGAGCGGAATGAAGATGAACGGTAACCGGAAGCGGCATTCAGTCAGTTTAAAGACTTTTTGTACTAGGCTGGCAGCCACCAAATGCGCAACGGGGCAGTGCCGAGCGGAGCGGAATGAAGATGAACGGTAACCGGAAGCGGCATTCAGTCAGTTTAAAGACTTTTGTACCAGGCAGGCAGCCACCAAATGCGCAACGGAGCAGTGCCGAGCGGAGCGGAATGAAGATGAACGGTAACCGGAAGCGGCATTCAGTCAGTTTAAAGACTTTTTGTACCAGGCAGGCAGCCACCAAATGCGCAACGGGGCAGTGCCGAGCGGAGCGGAATGAAGATGAACGGTAACCGGAAGCGGCATTCAGTCAGTTTAAAGACTTTTTGTACTAGGCTGGCAGCCACCAAATGCGCAACGGGACAGTGCCGAGCGGAGCGGAATGAAGAT
Source organism: Callitettix versicolor (assembly GCA_022606455.1). Taxonomy (NCBI): domain Eukaryota; kingdom Metazoa; phylum Arthropoda; class Insecta; order Hemiptera; family Cercopidae; genus Callitettix; species Callitettix versicolor. The sequence goes on from CM040184.1 coordinate 59,179,860, forward strand.
GAACGGTAACCGGAAGAGGCATTCAATCAGTTTAAAGACTTTTTGTACTAGGCTGGCAGCCACCAAATGCGCAACGGGGCAGTGCCGAGCGGAGCGGAATGAAGATGAACGGTAACCGGAAGCGGCATTCAGTCAGTTTAAAGACTTTTTGTACTAGGCTGGCAGCCACCAAATGCGCAACGGAGCAGTGCCAAGCGGAGCGGAATGAAGATGAACGGTAACCGGAAGCGGCATTCAGTCAGTTTAAAGACTTTTTGTACTAGGCTGGCAGCCACCAAATGCGCAACGGAGCAGTGCCGAGCGGAGCGGAATGAAGATGAACGGTAACCGGAAGCGGCATTCAGTCAGTTTAAAGACTTTTTGTACTAGGCTGGCAGCCACCAAATGCGCAACGGGGCAGTGCCGAGCGGAGCGGAATGAAGATGAACGGTAACCGGAAGCGGCATTCAGTCAGTTTAAAGACTTTTTGTACCAGGCAGGCAGCCACCAAATGCGCAACGGGGCAGTGCCGAGCGGAGCGGAATGAAGATGAACGGTAACCGGAAGCGGCATTCAGTCAGTTTAAATACTTTTTGTACTAGGCTGGCAGCCACCAAATGCGCAACGGGGCAGTGCCGAACGGAGCGGAATGAAGATGAACGGTAACCGGAAGCGGCATTCAGTCAGTTTAAAGACTTTTTGTACTAGGCTGGCAGCCACCAAATGCGCAACGGGGCAGTGCCGAGCGGAGCGGAATGAAGATGAACGGTAACCGGAAGCGGCATTCAGTCAGTTTAAAGACTTTTTGTACTAGGCTGGCAGCCACCAAATGCGCAACGGAGCAGTGCCGAGCGGAGCGGAATAAAGATGAACGGTAACCGGAAGCGGCATTCAGTCAGTTTAAAGACTTTTTGTACTAGGCTGGCAGCCACCAAATGCGCAACGGAGCAGTGCCGAGCGGAGCGGAATGAAGATGAACGGTAACCGGAAGCGGCATTCAGTCAGTTTAAAGACTTTTTGTACTAGGCTGGCAGCCACCAAATGCGCAACGGAGCAGTGCCGATCGGAGCGGAATGAAGATGAACGGTAACCGGAAGCGGCATTCAGTCAGTTTAAAGACTTTTTGTACTAGGCTGGCAGCCACCAAATGCGCAACGGGGCAGTGCCGAGCGGAGCGGAATGAAGATGAACGGTAACCGGAAGCGGCATTCAGTCAGTTTAAAGACTTTTTGTACCAGGCAGGCAGCCACCAAATGCGCAACGGGGCAGTGCCGAGCGGAGCGGAAGGAAGATGAACGGTAACCGGAAGCGGCATTCAGTCAGTTTAAAGACTTTTTGTAATCTAAATATTTAGGCCTATTGTAGCGGGTTCTAGAAAACTATTATGTTTAAAAACCGTAACCTATATAACGAGAAAAATAAGTTTGGAGGCCTTGGGTAGCGTTGTGGGTGAAGCAATCAGCTTCAACAGCAACCTAGACAAAGTTGAAGCTACGCAAAGCGGAGCCCAAATTTCACTCCGTTCAGCTCCGTTACGCTTTCAGTGGCAGAAATTACAATAAAAACAATATTGAATACGTATTCCGCTCCGTTTCACATTTAGTGGTCACCCGGTCTTAGTGTAGTTTTATAAATACAGTGATAATAAGATAATTTCTCTGTAGTCGTTTTACAAAGTCATGAATGATTTAAAATCACATCTCATGATTTTAAACCAACCATTTCACCTGAACCAAATTATTAGACATTATCAAAGAAATATTTACCATGTCTAGAGGCACCACTGCAAACCCAAAGAAAATTTTTACGCTACATAGCTTTGTGTGTTAACAGTAACGTATCCATTATGTTAAACAATTCTTGAAAAGAAAAACCTGCGCCTGAGGCAGGCAAACAAACCCAACCATTGGTTACTTAGCGCTGTGGGCTCGGTCGAGATAATTTGTTACAATAGCTACGTTGACTGACTCGGGTATGGTATTTAGTTAGTTCAATAGAGGAGCGAATCGTGTGTGAAATCAGGCTTTTTTTGCCCCAAAGACGTTTTATTTGGTCCTCTTCTCGTCATCACTCTTATTTCTTATATACGTTGCTGTTAAATTAAACAGCATCGAGGTATACAGGGTGTTTAGAAAAAAGTTACCAAGAATTTAGGGCGTGATTTCCCACTTTAAAATTAGATGAAAAGTTCCAATAAACATAGGTCCAAAAACACTTCGTTTTCTCTCTGGCCGCCATTTTGTATTTTATAAGAAACAATTTATATCTTGAGAACGGTTCAAGGTAGCTTCATGAAATTTGGCAAACATATCTGTATCGACAGCTGTTTAAAAAGTATGTAAATTTTATCTTGAAAATTTTCAAATGGCGGTCATTTTTTTAATTGTGAATGACTTTTTATTTTATATTGTATGAAAATTACTTCAATTAGATAAAATATTGCCCATTTCTTCTTCTTTTCGTTTCACCCTCTTTGGGGTACGCTGAATTAATCATTTCTTGCGCGCTGCACTTTTCTTTGTTCCCAGTAGCTCTTCATTCTTTCTGATCTTCTTTTCCTCTCCTCTTCTGAAATGATAGGTTTAGGTTTTATTTTGGTTTTATCTAGGAATCTTATTCTTTCGTCTTTGGTAATTATCTTAGCATTATGCCCATGCATAATTGCCCATTTCATTATGAACAAAATGAAACTTTTTTTTAAATCTGATAAGAAGTAACGAAGTTATGACTAAATTTGTAAATTTTACGAATTTTTTCAAGTATTTTCATTTCTGTAATTATTGTTTTCGTGGTTTTTTACTATAATATTTTTTAAAATTATTGTGATATAATTTCTGGGAGCCATTAATAAAAAGGTGTCACTTTCTTAAAAATGTAATAAACTTTACGATCTGCCATGCGATTTTTCGTATGAGGAAGTGACGTCTTTTTCAAATTTTAGTCTTTGAAAGCCAGTAATGGCGCTTACAGAAACGTTGTCATAACTTTGTTATTCTACTTTTTCTATAATATTAAACATTAAGTATTTTTATAAACACCATCAAACACTTATACACCTAAGGATTATTAAATTTTACTTCCTTTAAAATTTATAAGTTAGTTAAAATTTATAAATTTAGTTTCCTCTGTACTTAGTATCATGCAGTACCTAAGAAATCAACATTGCAATAGTTCATGTCGTACTATCTTGCTTCTTGCACGTCTTTCCAACGTATGTTAAAGCAAATATATAATATTGCACCTCTTCCGTGTAATATAATACGTGTTAGTAACATTTCAATGGAATATGTCTTACTATACTACATCTAGTAAAAACATTACATGTTTAATACACTTAACAAAAATAAAAGTGCTTCCAACACAGATCCGTGTGGAACACCATTTAATTTCACAAAATTTTACTTATACATGTCCAAGTTTCAATAACTGTTTCTTAATCATTCATAACCTTTCGAAATCATTAATTTAAGTTAGCTTAAATTAACACTCATGTAATTGCCATCGCCTACCATACAAAAAGGCGTTTCCTAAGTCTAGAAATATTACATTAGCACATTCACTAATACAACATCGTTAATTTTGGAAACTAGTTTTAAAAGTGAGTCTTCAGTACTTCATCTAGCCGAAATCCAAACTGATTATTAAATTATTTATCATGCAAGGATAAGCGTGGTGAGCTGGTGAGCTGGTGAGCTGACGTGCAACTGACAGAGGAAGAAGCCGCCTGCTTCGCCCCGCATAGCTGATGAGTATTACCTCTAGATTTATGACTTTATGCCTTGTATTCCTTCCGAATTCAACTCGTCTCCTTCTCAAATCGTTGACTATATTATTTAAATTCTAAGAATAAATTACGAACTGGTTAGTCTTGTTTAAGAAAATATTAATAATTTGAAAATTTGTTGTAGAAAGGTGACGTGTAGAGTTTTGATGAAGACGTGTTTAAGCTGACGCCCAGCTGATTAATGTTTAGACAATAGTGGCGCGATGTGGGTGGCGGTGAGCCTAGACAATTTGTATGTAAACAACGCTGGCAGTAGGTCAGGCAGTAACCACCGACATTCAGCCACTTCAAAGTTAAGAATTCGCCGAAATGACATTTAAAACGTTGGTTGGAATATGTTTATAGATAGGTGGCAGTGCCCGTTGTGAATAAATATTCTGGGGCCATTTTCATATGGTTATACCTTTACTGTAAACAAATGAATTTTCTAACAACAGTTTTATTCATTTTTAGTGAATTTCACTCAAACACTGAAACAAAGTATGCAGAAATTACACGTTCTACACACTTATTACACTTAAAATTTCTATTCGGAATCTTATAGAACTGGAAGTGGAATCACAAAGAACTGGAAAATGGGCAATGTAGAAAATGTGTGTTGTTTAATTTTTCAGATTCCCTTTATATAAATAAAGGGAAAAACCTATATGGTATAATGGAAAAACCTAAACTAATTTAACCATAACCATAACCTAATGTACCTTGTTTATATTCCAAGTCATTATATCAAATATTTTTTACAAATTTAATACATGATTTAATATAAAAAACGAAAAATCTGTCAGAATTGTTCTTATGGTTCGATTTATTCTAGAGGTCTATTTTTTTAAAATTTTAAATTTAGTAAAGTGATTATTTTTGAGGAGCTTCGTGTATGAACAAAATCTAATTAGAGAAATTTTTAATTAAGCTCTTGAATTTTCACAGACATTCAAAAAAATTTTTTGGTTAAGTGATCCTCAAATAGGCTATTGGTCTTTTTTCACGATCACGATATTTTCTCTACATTGCAGCATGTGAGAAAATAAATGTGAAATTGTCCCTTTACCACTATAAAGAAAATAAAGATTTTTTTTAACGTCCGACTATTGTGTACACTTGGGCTAATGCAGACGATGGGATGATTTATAGCGTTTGAAAATGCCAAGTCCTGGCCGGGAATCGAACCCGGGTCCTCGGGGTGAAAACCTAGTACGCGATCAACTAGGCCACCGAGGCGGCTAAGAAAATGAAGAAAGAATTAATTATTATTGTCAATAAAGTTTCGATTTAATTCATTCCAATTAAATTTATCAAGAGAGTTTAATCCAACGCTTGAGATAATTTTCAAGGATTTTCAAATTTTGATTTTCTCGAAATCAATACTAGTTGTTTGTCTAAACCCCCCATAAAGCAGCTTATAGACTGAAGGGTGGTGGTGGCTGGCTGCCCTCTATTTATGGGCATGTTAGAATCACAGACAAGATCAAAGACCCAATTTTGTTGATGGGGACGGATCAGATGGTTAAACAGCACATAGTATATAGACCCCTTGGTGTCAACTTGGCCTTTGAGGGGAGAGATCGTGTGTTGGAAAAACCTGGAGACATAGTATGGTATACAGATGGCTTCAAGACAAAGTCAGGCACTGGTGCTGGGATGTACGGCCTGAGACCGTAGTTAAAGAAAGTTATTACCCTGGGACAGCATACAATAGTTTTCCAGGTTGAAGTGATAGCCATCTGTGTTCAGGAGAACTTGGATCGGGGCTTCAAGGAGGCACGTATTCGTATTCATACCGATAGTCAGGCAGCAATAAAAGCACTTGCAGGTCTATAATATAGTCCAAGCTGGTCTGTAAGAGTGTCGGAAGAACTTTGACGCTCTGTCCCTGGGTAACCGGATAAACTGGGTTCTGGGGCAAAGGGAGTTGAGGGTAATGAGGAGGCAGACCGACTGGCTGGACTTGAATCTGCATCTGAGTTTATCGGACCTGAGCCAGCTTTATAGATTTCTCTATCGTTGGCCAGGTCCGTTATTTGAAATTTGAATGCCTAATTACTAAAAACCTTCCTCAAATTTTGTGCATATATTTCATAAATTCATAATTCAAGATAATGTGCTTATACTTAAAGTAAAAGTAAAATTTTGGTTCGTTTTTACTTGAAAAATACATTACGGCGTTAGGGGTTGTTTTAGATTTTTTTTTTAAATTGTTTTTTGACTCAAACCGGTTTAGTGTTTTCATTTCAAATATGGAAGCGTTTAAATTACAAAAAAAAAGAAATTTATAAGTAAAAATCAGATCATTGAAACAAAAAAAAAAAAATAAAAAGAATAAACATATAAGTTAGGTTATTACTAATTCATCCAATACAAATAGATTTTCCAAAATGTTATTTTATTTGAATAACTCAATAGATTAAGGATTTACAATTAATTACAGTTTTTCTGAAAACCAGGGATTTTGCGAAGCGGAAATAATTATTTTGGCACAAGCAATTTGAAATTTTTTATCAGTTTTTCAATTTTATTATATCGTGTGAATCAGTTATGTTTAGTATACCTGCCGTTTTAGCATGATAAGCAAGGACTCGTGGTCTGGTCCGGTGGAGGGCGGCGATAATCGCTTTAGTTGATTTTTCACCACGAACACTCACCGAACCGAGCACAAAACGTTCATCTATCTAGAATTGCTATTTAGAAACTTCTCTAACAAAGACAACAATACCTACCAAATTTATCTCTCCACCAATGACCATACATCTTATCCGATTATTGTTTACCCGCGTAAATTCTTGTTTAAGCGTGTTTTGAATTCATACGACTTCTGAAAATGTCGTTCGATTTATCACAAGGCCAAAACGTTCGGTGATCAACTTGTTTAGAAAAATGTGATAATAATGATATCAAGATAAATTAGAACAAAGGAAAGATAAGTATGAGTTATTGTGGAATGAGCGGGAGTCGGAACTCTTTAGTGATTAACAGCAGCTGTTATCAGTGTGCCCATCGTGATTTACTTGCCCAGCACCATCTGATAAGACACACGGTATTTGCAACTTCGCCCCATTCATGATTACTTATCTTACCAGTCACTTACATTTGTCTCAGCTTTGCAAAAACATTATTACTAACTGGTTTATTAGTGAATTTCCAATAGAAAACGGATGAACGGGTTTTGCTGGTTAAAGAACATGTCCAAGCTATTGTCATAATAAATTTTTGTGTGAAAAGTTATTCATTGTTAGGTTACATTCCGTTAATGAACAGCTGATTGCTACGATTAGGCATCAGGGTATTTAAATTGGAAAAATGTCCTGTTATTGAACTAAAATAAAAAAATCATGTATCACGTTTTCTCTTCCTTCTTTTTATTTTAATTACGATAATTTGTTCGAAAACACGACAAATTAACATAGCTAGTTTTTAACAACATAACCTGAAACTTATTATAGTCTATCAGCTGTTCAATGAAATCAGCTGGTTTGTACGAATTAATATAAAACATTAATATAACTACCAACATTTCAACGATTTATGTACGATCGGTCAAACCTCTTTCGTTGTTTCCATAGTGTAGTGGTTATCGCTTGTGCTTCAAGGTCCCCGGTTCGATCCCTGCGGAAACAAAGAAATTTTTAGTTATAATTAATTTAATATGAAATGTGCGACGCGCAAAATATACTGTTCTATATCAATATAAACATGTTCCTCGCATCACGCGTCCCGCAAATCCAACATCGAAACCAGCCCTAAATGTTAAAAGCTTTAAGCGGTGCTGTCATAGTAAATCCTGTGACCGATTTTGATCTCTATAACATGTTTTGAAGGATAGTTTAGAACTGTCTATATATTTTTACTGTCTAGTATTTTTAACGTTATTTCGAGTCAGTGAAACTTGGTATACAAAACTGATAATAGTAGGCAGGTAGTCAGCAAAACCCATTTTTTCTTTTTAAAATTGCGGCTGTTAAAGCAATATTTATTTTTTTCTTACAGTTTAGAAAATTTAATTCACAATCGTAATCAGATATAAAATCTGCATTAATGAGCGCATTAAATTATTAAAATAAGTATTTAAAAAATATGATATGTAAGTTTTGAATTTCTTTAAGATTTTGGATTGCCACAATCTTGAAACGGAAGAATGATTGCATTTCGCTGGGTAATAACTTATCCAAGTCATTACCAAATTATCGTTTTTAAATGTTTACGTGTAACGCGACTGTTTTAAACTAATTTTAAATTAGAAAATGAGTTATTGGAACGGTCGTCATGGTAATACCCAGACCCGGTACCATGAAATGAGTTCTGATCTGTTGAGTCGTTAATATATATATACACGTATATATACACGAAGTTCTCACTTTCGCAGTTTTGGTCAGATTTTATTCAAACAGGACAATCGAATTTGGTAATACAATAGCTTAGACAAGTTCTTAAAATCGTTCAACAGTTTCAAATTGCAGTCAATTCAAATCTTAAAAATCACAGCTATTTTTTAAAAACTTTTTGAAAAACTTATTTCACTATCGCAGGCCTAATCATTGTTTAAAATATGCACAATTACAAGATGAAATTTGCTGTACTCAAATAATTGAAAGAGGATAAAAATAATTGTAAAAATGTGCTTCCATCATGTAAGTGGAAAAAATAGTGCTGTGATTACTTTTATTTATAGCATCTACCTCAAAATTAAAGAAAGACTTTTGAAAAACAAAATGTGTTTAGATGCAAAGCAGCAAAACGTCTTCAACAAAACGAAAAAGATTCTTTTTTTTATAGAGTTATATAAAAAGTTCTTATGTAGACGAAAAGTATATAAATTTATTTTATTTTTATTTTTGTTTTTTTTTTGTTATTTTAAGGCGAAAATCACATTGAGGCTATTATCGCCTCCCTAAATGTAATTGTGAGTGTGAAGTGTTTAAGTCGTAAGTGTAAGTGTGCTAAATCGGGTACCGCGAGGGACGTCTAAATCCTCTCAATAGGTAAATCGTTTAGGCTATTTAAAAACTGCAATATACTTTTTGCAAACATAGATATTTTTTTCATTTATGTTTCGATTTAAAGAATGCTTTAAGGCAACTGTTCTTGTAATACTGTATTTGAGTTACATAGTAGCCTAGTAAATAGTTAATTTTTACTAAATTACCATAATTAGTTATGTTAAGTATTTATTTATTTTGATGATATTAGTGCAAAGGAATTTTAAATGTAATGACATTAAAAGTCTGAAATGAAGGCATAATTAAAAAATCGCTACACTTTGTAACTGAAGTTTATATGGCTTGGTAATAAACTGACATGTTGAAAAAGAGTGGCCTTTATTAAAGGAAATAATTATCAATAAAACAGTGATTTAAATACAGGTAGGCTATAAAAAATAATACCAGTAAACGAAATCCTGTTTGTGCATTTGTAACAAAGTTGATAATTTTTATTACTTCTTTGATTTGGCATTCCGACTTTAGATTGCTATCGATTGATCAAAACGATTTTATAGCGCAATAAAATAAAACCGGTGCTTCGCGAAGGATTTAAATGAGTTTAAAACATTTGCAATGCATTTGTGACTAGATTCAGATTGGACTCCTTTTCCATCCTGCTTGTTTATTTAAGCAAAATCTACTTAGGCCTATCACATCTTTGTTAATTGTCTCAAATATTTCTTTCAAACGGTGAGAATATCTGTTGTGTGACCAGCTGGGTGTGAGAGTTCTTGCTTGTTCGTGGATGTTTCCCCTAAGAAGTGTCAGCTACAGTCAGATTGTCTGAAAGAAATGTTCCATTAATGTGTTCCCGTTTAATATGCCTTATATTATATATTCACCTGTTTTAATTTTATTTTTAATAAACATATAGCAGAGAAGTAACAATTGCAAAACATTTCAGTTTTTCATAGACTAAATATTACTATTAATTATCGCATAACATTGAGTAAAAAACATATAATAAAAAAACTTAGGCAGTGCGGGACTGGACGACAGAAGTGACTACTTATTTTGGAATGCCTGATTGTATACTTGTTCACTTTTATGATTTAATTATTTTTATATAAATGTAGATGCGTGCAGGAAAAGGCAACCCTTGAAAATTATTTTCGTATTAAATTCGCGTGTCTGTACATACACAACTTAAAAATTAACTGAAACTGTCACAGACTGTGAATTTGAGTATCTTAGGCTATATAAGGGGCTTTAACAATTAATCCGTTTATAACCCTACTTTTGACAGTATAATAACAAATATAATATTTTTGAATCTGGAATTCAGAAATTGGTATAGGTCATATACATTAAATAATTCAACTAACAAATTTAGAAAATAAACATTTTTAAAATTAACAAGAGCAATAAACATAACCTCAATTGAAATGATATTGAAGCTATTGTGCGAAATTAGCTGTTTAGAAGTAGTCATTTCCAGTTTAGATATACAAGAGAACAATAATGATGTGAGGTATACATTACGGATTCAAGCGTGACGCGGAAGCAAATTAAACTCATGTTTTGTCAACTGTGACCATACAAGTTTTCATTTCAAAAATACATTTTATTAATCACTAAACAAAAAAAATGTTCATCTTTATTTTTATTTATTTATTTTTTTTTATTATTCTACTAATGGGTTTCAAGTGGTGAACTTATACATCATAATTGTCTTCTTTTTAACTACATTTCGAGACTTTTTACAATATTTTATTATTTAAAACACTTTGGCAAAACCGCTAAAAACTATTTTTTTTTTTTTTTTTTTTTTTTTTAACGTCCGACTATTGTGCACACTTGGGCTAATGCAGACGATGGGATGATTTATAGCGTATGAAAATGCCAAGCTTGGCCGGGAATCGAACCCGGGTCCACGGGGTGAAAGCCTAGTACGCTATCAACTAGGCCACCGAAGTGGTTAAAACCTGTTAGTCACAACAGTATCACATAAATTTTAATTGGACTGTAAATATTAGTTGCCTTAACATGAAATTCAGTAAAATCATTCCAGACTTGTGCCCTGTAGAAGGTAACAGATAAACAAACCTAGTTCTAAATTCATGTGTTAAAACACACCGAACTTAAAAATTAATACATGGACAAAATAATGCATATAGAAAGTTTAACAACTTAAAAATTCAGTATGTACATCTTAAACGGAAAAAATAATGTTCAATAGAGGGCGCTTATGGATGTGTTAGAGCGTTCCGTGACGGTAGAGCGTGATGGCAAACAGAATTCTTCACCGTGCAAAATATACATCCATACCCCGCAATAAGTAGTCACTTCAAAAAAAGTAAAACATTGAGGTAGAATATGTTATCGTAAATGAAGTAATTTTCTCAGTTAAGCACCTTACCTTTTATGAAGCAGTAGGCCTATAAGACGCAGCAGTTACAAAAGAACTGTTGACCTACACCACGGACACAGCAGGCGTGGCCATTTTTTCCTAGTCCCTACATAATTTTGGCGTACACTTAATGTAAAAACAACGAGAGAGTGTTTTAACGGTACTGACGCGTAATTTCCGAAATGCAATTTGCGGAGCGCAAGAAAATGTTTAATGATGTCAATTAAACCACCCTTGGACCTCAATATAGTTTATGGCGGTGTAAGGCAGCCCGGGCTAATTGACACCTAGTGTAGCTGGCACATTTCAATGAAGAAATAACTTTCGCACCTCAGATTGTTTGACCGCAGCCGACAGCTTGGCTACCGTAACCTCAGCGTGTAGGCCAGTGGAGCATCATTACAAATATTCTCATGAATGTGCTAAATATTAAAAGTTTATTCGTAGGTAAGTTTTATAGACACTAAGCAATAAACTTGTTTAACTAGCGTTGACTAGTTTAGCTCATCGTGCCTTCAGTATTAAATGCGCTCTAAAAATAACTCTTATTTCATTTTTCGATTACAGAAAACAAAATATAGCACTAGGGGAACTGCCTGACAAATAAAAATTTTAAAAAGATTAAGCAGTGATCACTGCTGGTTTGTATTGGTCCAATTAAATTACTGGTCTCATTACTAAATTGAAACTGTAGACTATAAAAAATGGACACTTATCTACACCATAAGTATACGGACATCATATATCTCCAAAGTATATTAGGCTTAAACGTACTGTTTTGTGTTTTAAAAAATCATAAGGTATATTTGACTAACTAAAACATGTCTGTTATTGAACCAAACATAAAAAGCATGTATTATGTTTTAATTAGGATAATGTGTTCGAAAACACGACACATTATTTTTGCTTTTAGTTCAATAACAGATTTTTTCCAATGGAAATTCCCTAATAGGCCTAATTGTAGCAATCAGCTGTTCATTACGGAATTTAACATAGCACTAACAATACTGCCGGGACAATAATGGACCAAGAAGCCTTTTCTTTATCAATTTTACTTATGCTAATTTTACAGACATTATGCCAAATCTGCGCTTTTTGGTATTTTAATGTCAACAGAGCTAAAATTACTTCAATCAGACTGTCAGTTTGATTGATATGTGTAGGGGCTTCATGATTGTAAGTCAAGAATGACAGTTTGATTTTTCAGTCAGACACACATTCCTGACTGACAGTGTAGGGGCCGTTTAAATCACCAAATTCAAGTCTGCTCACTGGTAGGCTTAAATTCACTTCAGCAAAACTAATACTGTAGTTTGAATAAGCAAACGTAGCGATTTTTACACGTTATTCCTGATAACGTGACTATATTATTTCCCTAATACAAAAAAGTACAAGAAGTTTTTATTTCAAAAATGTTTATCGTGTTAATTATTATTTCATAATAATTAAAATGTGTAATAATTATAATAATGTCCATAATTATTATAATAACTGCTATTTAAATATACTTATGTGATGATTATTTACTATTACAACTCTACTGTGGTTCCGAAACTAAATTTTTCTTCCACAGTACAATGTGTTTTGTTAATATTTTTTCGAACATGAACCTACATTGCGTTTTGATTTGTCCAAATATTGTCATTGTGAAACTATTTGAAAAAACATTAATCCTAACAGCTTTTTATAACACTAAATTTAGAAGGCACAGTCTTTAAATTTTTAATCTAAAAATTAAGAAAGTTAAAAAAACTTTCTTCCGTTCTATTATCATTATTATAGAAATTTCAGGAAAAGGCTTTCAGATAATACCAAACATAACATATTTTGCAAGATTATTTTACCCCTATATTATTTCATTTCAATATCTATTTTGGTATATTCTGATAGCTTCAACCATTGTTGTGAAGCTTTACTATGAAATACTTCTTATACCTGTGTGTTTATAGCTGTCCCTGTAGTCTGTTGCTCTTCTCTATCAGTTTCAATTATTTAAGTAGAAATACTAGGCTACAAAAAAAAGCAAAAATTCAATCATTATCGTTTAATAGTTTCTAGCTCTTTGAACTGGTTCAGCGAAGGCAACATTAGCTGCTAACTTGTCAGTTAATCACGATGGCATTGGAAGCAGTGTAGACGCCCCGCCCCGCATTAGTCATTTAAAGTGTAATCTTTATTCATTTAGACACAACCAAAATGGCCTTAACTCTGATTGATCAAACACCGACTATTAATGTCAAACTTTAATGTCTTCCACTAATTGGATAAAACACCCCAAAATTTATAAACAATAAATTGTTAACTAATTTAGACAAGAAAACTGTGATCGGAACTCTTAAATGCAGATACTTAACGATAAGTAGGCTACAACATCTTCGTTTGATTGAAAATGTGTGTTTACCGGTTTAGTAATCATTAATATAAATTGAAAAATATAAATCCTTTCAGCGGAAGATGGATTTTGGGGTGGTTAAATCAGTAAACTGAATTTATATATTAGCCTATGCTAGATTTTTGGAGATAAACGTCTTATTTAAACAAATAATAACTTTAGGCATAAAGTTGTTGAAAATATATTTCACGATAGATATTATAATCTTTTTTCTGTTATACAAGATGGATCTTCTTTCTGTGGACAATGTTTAGCTACAATGACTTGAGGTTTCATTTTTTGTGAGGAAGGTGCCATGATGCTACCCCATTTGTTTTCGCGCCTCTCGCCTAAGTTTTTTTATCGAGTCAATTTATCAGCCTGTAATGAGGGTACCTGCTGAGAGCCTTCGTCATAAAGGTGTTGAAGTTACAGTTTCGGTGATAATTTTTACATTTGATTATTTATATTTAGATCACTAATTATACTTGTAACCTTCTTTTTCTATTATCAGATCCAATTCAATCGTTCGAAAAACTGAATCAAATTAGATTTGACCGAAAAGAAACATGAAAATGACGAAAATTTAGATCTTGCGTACAATTTCAAGTTGAAAAATTTCCATTGAAAATACGATCTTCAAACATGAAGTAAGTTTTTTATTGGTTTAAAATATTAATACTACAATTAGAATACTTTATAGTCATTTTAACTTTATAGGTTACTGTGGAGAAAGGATTTGAAATTCACTGTATATTTTAATTTTTTTTTTAAATTGTTGAATTCCTCATGTCAAGGTAAAAATGTAAGGGATATCAACAGTCCAGGTTCTACGAACTGTTAGCGTCTCCGACAGGTTATGTTACAATATTAAAGGTTATATTTATTATTGCATTCCTAAAAGCAAAAGCTTAAAAAACATCAACAATAAATAAATACAATGTCTAATTGCCTGACCTAACCTGTCGGAGACATGCGAGAATGTAATACATAGGCACTAAATAACACTTGGATGCATGTACGCTCTGTATTTACACCTGTAATTAGTGTCGTTAATATCGTTACAAATATTTGTAATTGACGTTGAATAAAGTCTGAATCTAATTACCCGCTGCGATTGCAACTACTTTTGGCGATAAGAAACAAGGAAAACGACCAAAACGTGCTTTCCATCGCAATGAACTGACAATATTAGTAGCAAGAGTAGACGTCGTAAACACTGCGCATGCCCGCACAGATAAATAACCCTGCAGGCAAATCTACCTCATAAAGTATGTCGAAACAAGTGCACAGATACTTTCTGCCTAAAGTGAGCGACGAATGAAGATATAAACGTGTTCACAGAATACTGACTCTCGGTCTGACATTAAAATATCAGGCTTCATAATGACTTGAATATTTTACATAAACTGTACAGATTACTTATTCCAAACAAGGTCATTTTTTTTAAATTGCAGACAGGTTCTGTATTTGAAAATCAATGCAAACTTTATTTCAAATAAACATTGGCCACTGTGAGAATATTTCTTTTTACTGCTACGTTTCATTTTCTCTCTCTTTTGTAAAATGAAGGGAATTTTATTATTTTGTTATTCCTTGCTATATGTTTAACCTTCAATAAAATTTCTAAGTGTAATAAAAAATATAAACTTTTGTGATTAGTCCTATATAATTAGGCCCAATGTCCGCTTCACTGAGCTTAAATTAATGTTTGATAAGAACCAAGAAGTATAAAAAATTCAGTATTAATAATTTAAGCCATCTCGTTAGGACCTTAAGTTAGATAAAGTGGAGTAAAACCTTTAGGCCGTGATGATAAGATGATAGTCTACTAATGCCGAATTTTTATAACCTAAATCTTTAAATATGGTAAATCGTCCCTAACATCTTGAGTCTGACTTTTTGTGCAAGTCAAGAATATGTACTAACAAAATGAAAAACATCTTTAAGACTAACCCGATAACCTGTTTTATAGATGTATATTAGTAAATATAAAAAAAATAATATTGCATACTATACATTAGTCACTTATTACACTGCCTGAAGGAGTTTAATATTAAACAAAGAAATTAAATTACACATTTTCCATTTTTCATATTATAATAATACCCATCTTTTGATTTAAAAAAAAAAAAAAAAAAATGGTGTCACAATACTGCATTTTCGTTTGATATTTTTGTGATAGGAAAACTTTGAAAATATTTAGGAAAACCCAAAAAAAACCTATTTTAAGTAAGACGCACGTTATTATATTTTATTGCAAATAGCCTAGGCTATTTATAATTTTAAAATATATATGTATATTATACATGCAAATAAAAGTCTAAAATATTATCTTCCAATACACTCGTACAATCCGGCTTGTCACTATCTCGCTTAAAGTGATGGGTGCAAATTTCATAATATTTTTTTCTACATTTCTTTGAAAATTTGATTTCACTATCATAAATCAGCATTAAAATTCGCATATATTTTAAACTTTCAAATATACATTGAAAATAAAATACGAGAATTTACCACCGGTCAATTCATTCAATGAAAATTGAAAATTAATTAAAAATGCTAATTTATGCAGATTTTAACGCTGATTACGATGGTGAAATCATATTTTTTTTCTAAAAAAAGTGGAAGGTTTATTAGATTTATTCTAAAAAAAAGTGGAAGAATAAAATATAATAAAGATTAATATAATATTATATTATAATATTATAAGATTATAATATAATATAATATAATATAATATAGATTATAATATAATATAATATAGATTATAATATAAGATATTATATATAATATATATAAGATTTGAAATGATTCGACGTTTTGAAACTGTTGAAAGATTTTTCTAATCAAGTTGTTGTCATGATTGCTTTGAATCAAATCGCAACAAAGTCTCGCAACCAATAGTCTTCGATATTATATATACGCATATATATATATATATATATATATATATATATATATATATATATATATATATATATATATATATATATATATATATTTACTTTCCAAATTCTAAATGGCCTCTACCGAATGTATATCGAGTTTTAATTAATGCTATGTGAGTATTTAGGTCAACGTTAAACGTTATTTCAAGGAACCAGTATGATTTACAAAGTGATTTGGTCCCAAAAGTGGTGCTAATGATTTATAATGTGATTTAAATAGTAGCCTATACAATATTAAAAGCAGGCAAAATGTATGTTTTCGGTGCAGTAACAGTGAAGCAGTGAAACCGATTGCACGCAACTGACACGTCAGTGATAAATGTAAATGGGCCTGTAAGCGTTGTTAACCGCGTTTATTAGCGGATGTAGGAATCATTGCGGAATACAAATAGCCTCGCGGCAGGCCTAGGACATTGTGGCTCGCCTTAATTACAGGCAATGGTATAGCCTCGCTTCTGTGCCCTCTTCTGCTGATGATATATTCTCTAGCAGTATTACGCTTCTGCTAATTCCACACTATTAATCCCGATGTTAAGTTTAATAAATTGCTCCTAATTGGATGTTAGCCTCACAACTGTCAACACTGCAGGTCCTGGAGGAGGACCCGCCCTACGTCCTCCATGTAGGCTATAATGTATAATCACTGCCAATTTCCAGCAACTAAACGATTATGTTTGCTTCAATGGTAGGCTATGTCGGACTGCTAACATACTATTTCACGAATCAAAAACATTGCTTTTTTATATCCCATGGATTACACTCGTATAGGTAAGTATATTAGAAAAATAAAGCATACTGGCCAAAATTGGATGCTGTTTTTCATTTAATATTATATGGGACGTGTTCCGATAATTAATATTAATTTTTGCTACCAAAAAAACAGTAGCGTTTGTTGAATTTGATTTTTATATTCTCTATTTTTATTATTACCTCCCTGTTAATGTGTTTGTAACTTTGTAATTATTATCTATTTCAGGTGCAAAAACTGCAAAGTATAAAGTTTCATAACGTTAAGGCCTATATCTTAGCACTAATGATGTGCAACAAACAGACAGAAGTTAACGATGTAAAGGATCACTGATGTACAAAAACTGACGTTTTAGAACAAGCCCAAATATCCTTTTCAATATCCCCCCCAAATATCCTGTCGCACAAATCATCGTAAATAAAAAGCAGAGTGATCACACATAAAATATAACAAAACTTTATTTAGGTTCGCATAAAAAATTAAACATCAATTAACATGAACAATGTATTATTTTAATTTACAGAAAGAAATTAATAATAAATAATTTACTATTTTATGGAGGCAACAGAGCTGGAGGAGAGTGGAAACATAATTTATATTCCCTCTAGTTTAAATGAAAAGTATTGTAATTTATGCTATACTTAAAGATGTATTTAAGAGATTTTAATTTTTTTTCACTACTAGAAGTTTACCAAAAATTATGGTTATTTGCAGAAAAAATATCTTTAGATTTTATTGGATATATCCGTTTTTATGTCCCTGCCTGTCTGTATATCGTAGAGTGCAGCGCAAATTCATTGTTGTTCATTAAATTGACCGATTTCGAGAAATATTGACATGTAAATGTATTTTGGCCACATTTCAGGACCATATAGCAGTTCGTTTAAACACGAGTGAAGACAGAAACTTCTTCAAAAATCTTCATTTTAAATTCCTTTTTGGCGAACAATCTTAAAGCTTAAAAAATCGCCTCTAACGATTTCTTTAATTGTAGCGCTTAAATACCAAAAACAAAATGCATTTTGTCGATCTTCGAAGAATTCGTTCGAATTTTATTCTTAAATGAAGATCATAACTAAAATCAATATAGGGAATTTGAAATGAAACAAGTTTTCAATTTTGTTTTTTTCGTTTTACCCTTGAAATCTAAGTTTATTTTGTTTAAAATTCTGTTCTTTGAAAAAAGTGATAAATCAGTTTTAAAAAAAAGGTATTTCTTCGGTTTCTTGTCGGTAGTTGTCGAACAGTGTTTTGGAGAAAATGGCGATAAAATTCGATTCGTTTTGTTAGCTGAGGATAAATACCTGTTGTTGATACTAATTGTTATGTATTTTAAAGATACTCGTATGTTATAAAACAATATTTCTAATTTATGATAAAATTACATATATTATATACTAGATGTCAACACTCCTGATTTCATTCCGATTGGTAACTTCCTTTCCCAACATCCAGTTTCTTCACACATTGTACTTGAAAATAATTCATCAAAATTTAAAAATTATTTCTTATCACGATGAAATTACTTCATGTACTTCGTGTAGTGAGAAAATATAGGCGAAATAAAAACGCAAACAGAATACTATAAAACCCGTGACCGAGTGATGTGGATTTACGATACAAAAACATAGTAATACAAAGCAATTCTGGCAAAGAAAAGATTAAACTTATTGGCAGTATTAACTGGCTGGCCGGCGTGGAGCCTCTGTAATCAGCTGTCTGATAGCATCTGATCAGAGGAGGGGCTTCGGGCTGCAGGGCATGCTGCGATTGAAATTATTAGTCTTGTCCGTCATTCAACTTCAGCTTGTGACGTAATTTGAAACCAATTAACTCCTGACGTTTAGCAGCACCGCTAATTCTAAACAAACTTTCAAGATAACCAGCTCATTTTGATTCGTGAGCTGGTTTCGTTAGCGCAAACAAATATGTGAACTGGTTTTTACGAATTGTGAGTGAGTAAGGTTAGGCGAGAAAGCAATAAAATTGTATTTACCAAAAACAGCATTTCGTTTTTAATTTTTAACGAATTTCAGTTGAAGATACAGAAGCCATTATCTTAAATTGCAAATCCGAAATAATGAGCTTCAAAACACATTTTGATAGGTCGTAAAAGCAAGGTTTTTTGCTTCAAATAAAAAAAACCAGATTGATTGTTGGTTGTGCATACCTTAAAATCTTTGAATTTTTAATTTTATTATTTTATTCTCTCATTCATTTTAAATTGAGAAATACAAAATCAACCTTCTCTCTCTCTCTCTCTCTCTCTCTCTCTCTCTCTCTCTCTCTCTCTCTCTCTCTCTCTCTCTCTCTCTCTCTCTCTCTGAAGTGAAAATTTCTATGGTCGCAATTGATAAAACATGGGTGTAAACATATGCTTTCGCGTCACGCTTGATTCCGTAACGCATACCTCACAGAGCATATATAATTGTTCTTGTGTATATGAAGACTTGAAGTGGTTTCTTCTAAACATCTGATTTCGCATAACAGCTGTTGCTTCATATTATTCCAATTGAGGTTGTGTTTACTGTTCTTGTTAATTCTAAAAATGTGTATTTTCTAAATTTGTGCAGTTAAATTATTTAATGAGTATGACCTATACCAATTTTTGAATCCCAGAATCACAAATATTATATTTATTATCTTACTTAGGCTGTTAAACCCCTTCTTGCATGCATCTAAATTTTTATAAAATAATTAAATCATAATAGTGAAAAGTACACAGTCAGTCAGGCATGCCAAAAGAAGTCCCTCGACTTACTAATATTTTATCAACATAAACAGCTGCCGATTCAGATTTTTAGAGAAATGATAAAATACATGTTTAGTTTGAGTGCTTGTGTATTATATTTAAGTATTTTTTTAATATATAGTTTCATTAAATGTGTAAAATATTTTTATTATTTATTAGTACAATTTTTTTCTTTCGTTTAACTTGGGGAACAGCCTAAAACTGCGACATTGCCTATTTTTTAGACAGATAAAGTACTACTAGTATTTAATATACGCGTACGTATAGCACGTACGTGCTGGTGGCATCTTGCGGCAGAATGTTCAACTACAATTAAATAGATTATAGTACTCTCTATTTTCTCAACTCTTCTTGTCCTTTCAGATTGCAGCGTTCGTACGGCAGGTAGTTCAATTACTTGGACTTAAACCGCTGATAACGAGCACGCTTTATAGCGGTGGCTGTACTTCTAGTACGGTTATTTTCAACGGTGCTACTGTTTTATAAAAACCTATGAGTGGACAAACGCTGATCATTGTCTGCCTCTTCCAGAATGGAACCCGGAAGAGTTATATTCTCAACTGAATATATATGATCACTAACCACTCAAGAGAACGGCAGGATAGAAGCAGCAAATAAACCTAAGCTCTATACTGTGTAGTCATTGATTCGTTATTAGTTTTTAAACAAGTTTCCTTGTATAGCAAACTATTTAGGATTTAAATGGCAACAGCAGCCCCAGCTATCGGCTAGCTGCACTATTAAGATGTTTTGGACGTGTGATACGACAAGGTCTGGGCTACGTGCTCGAGGCTAGTTGTCTGATTTGCATTCTGGCTACAACGTAAAATATGAACGACCTATCCATAATTAGAATAAATGTAACAAGCTCTTACTACGGGCAAGCAATTATAAAACGCTTAACATCAGAACTCGTTATTGTTTCCTGCGAATCAGCTTGAAAAGATTAATTTAATTTTATGTAAAGTAATGGAGTCCAAGTTAAGCATCAAAGATTTTTACAGCATACTAGCTGGTTATCCGTCGCGGCTTTACCCGCAATATTTTAGAATAGAAAATATTGTGAATAGTTATTACACAGCGATAATATTTTTAACTCTAAATAAAAGTAATGAAAGCGAGAATATTCTTGAAATATTGTGGTTATAATTTTCGTTAGACATAATATTCTCTTTATTTGTTTCACAAAACTTTGGGGTACACTAAATCAATCACTTTTTAATGTTTTGTGCCTTCCTCGTAGCTCAGTATTGCTTCATTCGTTGTGATATTGCTTTTCTTTCTTCGTCAGAGATTTGAATCGTTCGCTTGGATTTGACTTTGCCTTGGAACCGTTGCTTCTTGTCCTTGGTTATTGTTTTGGCTGTTCTGTCCATGAGCATAGTGTCAGTGATCTGCAGTTCTGTTATGTCTTTCTCCGTTTCTCTTAACCAAAGTGGTTTGGCTCTTCTACTGCGAAAGTAGTCAAATATTTTTTTGGTTAGTCTATTTTTGTCCATTCGGAGGATGTGCCCATAAAAATCAATTCTCCTTTTTCTTATTGTGTCTGATAATGTTTCAGTTTTTTGGTAAAGAGTTTCATTACTGATGTGGAGTAATTGGTTGTTACGGAATTTGGGGCCTATGATTTTTCGTAATATCTTTCTTTCTTTGATCTCCAGCCTTTCAAGTGGGCCCTGGGTTGTGAGATATAATGTTTCAGCTGCATATAAGGCTTCTGGTTTAATTACCGTATGATAATGCCTTATCTTTGTATTCCAGGAGAGGGTATGTGTCCTTCCAGGTATCTTGTTGTATGTGTCCTTGGTAAGTTGGAAATAATATTATTGTTTCATTTAAAAAAAAAATAATGTCAGAAACAAGAATATTGTACAACATAAATTATGAAACACCTATTTCAGTATTTTTTATTTTGTCAGGTTTTCTTGAAAATCCACAAAAGCTCTAAAACAAGAAAAAATAAACATGTATTCAATATTTTCCAAATTTCACACCCTAAAAGAAGATAAGAGAAGGTTTAATTACCATTCCGTATTCTCTTGTTCTTGCCATTCCTACAGAAGTAGAATAGGAACGTATAGATACGCCATAGGTTAGAAATACTGATTTAGTGAACATGAACACAACGATGTTAATGAAATATCTGTTCTTATATCTACGATATCTGTTCCCTACAAATATATCTGTTTAGATACACATTGTGTCTATATCTATAAAGTACAGTATTTGTTACGAAATAATGAATGTTTACATCTTTGAACTTCATTTACTTCCGCATAGCCAGGAATTGACTGCAATTTATTAATATTAATATTCTTTTTTGAAGTGAATACTTTTTATGAGAGGAGTTATGTTTTGCACGGGAAAAAATTCAGTTTGCCATCACGCATCACGCTCTTATTGAAGTGACTACTTATGGCGGGGTATGGATGTGTGTTTTGCACGGGAAAAAAATTCAGTTTGCCGTCACGCATCACGCATCACGTTCTTATATATTTTTTTGTTTTAAAATGTATTCAGTTTGCCATGACGCATCACGCTCTTATTGAAGTGACTACTTATGGCGGGGTATGGATTATGTTTTACACGGGAAAAAATTCCCAGTCCAACGCATCATGTTCTTATATATATTTTTGTTTTAAAATGTATTTTTGAAGTGAAAACTTGTATGTTCGCATTTTATATTACTTACCCAGTCCAACAAAATTATTTAGTTTTGTATAAAGTGTTAACTGTGTAACAGTGACGTTTATTATATATTGGTAGGTGTGAATAATAAATATTTAAATTACTTTAAACGCCATTATACTATTTACCAAGTCCAACGTTATTTAGTATTTAGTTTTATGACAAGTGTTAACTGTGTAACAGTGACATTTTATACGTTATTATATATTGGTAAGTGTGAATAATAAATATTTAAATGCCACTTAATTTAAATATTTAAATACCTAGTGCAACTGAATTATTTAGTATTCAGTTTTGTGATATGTGTAAACTGTAGGCTACAACAGTGACGTTTTAATAATATTTTATACTTCTTAATATAATATTTTAAATTTTATGTGTGTGTTTTTGTTTGTTATTCAATCACACATTAACTACTGGACCGATTGAGATGAAATTTAAAATAAACATGGTTTAGGTACCTCTGATGAACATAAATGTATTCCCGTTTTAAAAATCTGAATCCCTGTTATTATTTATTATAAAATTATTGTTTATAAGCTTACATTTGCAATGATTTTAATTGAAACAATCTTATAATTTCAAACAACATGTATTTCCAAATTAAAATATTGCAGTTTCCATTGAAGTTGGCATTTACAATGACAATTAATAAGTCACAGGGTCAGATATTAAGAGTAGCAGGAATATATTTGTGACTCCGTGCTTCTCCCATGGTCAGTTATAGCCTATTCTAGTGTCGAGTAGCAAAAATCTATGTCTTGGCAAAAAACCATAAAATCATATAATATTGTATTTAGAAATATATTAAAATTGAATGAACGTACTCATGATTTTGAAAATCGACTATAAATTTTATTTTGTGGTATAAAATATATAGCCATAACTCGTGATAAGAAGTAGTCACTTCTGTCGGCAGTCATGCCACTGCCACTTTTTTTTATTTAAATACTTCAGGGATGAATTATGAAAAATGCTGAAGCACGTGTTAATTGTTTGTATTTTAGAGTATTTGTTAGGTTTCAAGAAAATTCGATGATAAAAAAATGCCAATGAAAAATATACACCCCTTTCTTTACCTTTAAGGGATTAATGCTGGAAAATGTTAAAATAAGTGAAGAAAATCCTAAAAAACATATTTTTTCAGTGGAAACTATTAAACCTTTTCTTTCCCCTTTAGGGTTTGAATTTTGGATAATGTTGATTATACATTTTTTTCTTGTTTTAGAGCATTTGTGGATTTTCAAGAAAATCTGTCAAAAAAATGCTGAAATACATGCTTCATAATTTGTGTTGTAGAATATTTTTGTTTAATTTCAAGAAAATCCAGTAGAAACTGGATAACATGTATATCCCTTCTTTATATCTTTTTTATTCTTGTAGGGGATGAATCCGGAAAAATTCCGAAATATACCGTTTCATTATTTGTGTTCCAGAATATTTATCAAGAAAATCGGATGAAAAAAATATTCTTTTCAATTCAAAATTTTTACGTCTTTTTACATTCTCTGCCCCCTTTTAATCCCTTTAGGGGACAAATTTTGGAAAATGATCAAAAATGTATTTAATTATTTCTGCTTTAGAGTAATTAAGATAAGACTTCAGAAAATCCAACAAGTAACATATGTTTCCAATGAAAACTGTTTTAACCCCTTTTTCCCATTTAGTGGTTGAATATTGGAAAATCGTTTCTTAGTGCATCCCTTCATAGTAGTACAAAGGAATTCTGAAAATTTCAAGTCTCTAGCTATCATAGTTTTGCCTGTACATTAAATATGAATCAGTGGGTCAGTCAGGACTCTTCTATGTTAAAAATTATCAATCAATACTTATAATAACTAGTAAGTTTTAAATAGCCTAATCCTCTATATACTTTAGGGAACTAGAAAATAAGTTATTCAATCGGCCATCATGGTAAAAGTTAAACCCGAGACCTTGAAAAAATTGAGTAGATATAAGTGCTCTAGCGTTCTCAATTTTGATCCGATTTGATTCAAATATTAATTGTCGTAAAGCTTGTACAAGTTAGTTACCCAGAAAAATCCGTTTAATAGTTTCAAAATGGCGGTTTTAAAATCTTACATAAATCCTTAGTGTTACTCTTATTTTTGAAAATTTAGATTCATGTTAGGATAATTATAACATTAAAATCTGCAACATTAGGGCCTAGTATTTAACATTTTCAAATTTTATTGTTAACGTAAAAATGAATTTGACGGCGGTCAAGGCTCATTTACGAATTTTGAATCTAAATTGAAAATGTTTTATACAGTAGGTTATAATGGTAAAATCCAACTTTCAAAAATATTTTATATAAACAAATTTTATAATTTTTGAAGTGATTACTATTTATGGCGCGGTATGGATGTATGTTTTGCACGGGAAAAAATCAGTTTGCCGTCACGCATCACGCTCTTATATATATAACATATACTTATATACTACTTCTCATGGCGGGGTATGGATGTATGTTTTGCATGGGAAAAAATATACTTTTTTAAAATGTATTTTTGAAGTGAAAACTTGTATGTTCACGCCATTATATTACTTACCCAGTCCAACTTAATTATTTATTTTTGTGTCAAGTGTTAACTGTGTAAAAGTGACGTTTTATACGTTTATTATATATTGGTAGGCGAGAATAATAAATATTTAAATTATTTTTTAAAAGCCATTATACTACTTACCCAGTCCAACTTTATTTAGTATTTAGTTTTATGACAAGTGTTAACTGTGCAACAGTGACGTTTTATACGTTATTATATATTGGTAGGTGTGAATATTAATTATTTAAATGCCATTATACTACTTACCCAGTGCAACTGAATTATTTAGTATTCAGTTTTGTGATATATGTAAACTGTAGGCTACAATAGTGACGTTTTAATAATATTTTATACTTCTTAATATAATATTTTAAATTTTATGTGTGTGTTTTTGTTTGTTATTCAATCACACATTAACTACGGGACCGATTGAGATGAAATTTAAAATGAACATGGTTTAAGCACCGGAGATGGACATAGATGTATTTCTGTTTTAAAAATCTGATTCCCTGTTATTATTTATTATAAAATTATTGTTTATAAGCTTCCATTTGCAATGATTTTAATTGAAACAATCTTATAATTCCAAACAACATGCCTTTCCAAATTAAAATATGCAGTTTCCATTGAAGTTGGCATTTACAATGACAATTAATTAGTCACAGGGTCAGATATTAAAAGTAATAGGAATACATTTGGGACTCCGTGCTTCTCCTATGTGTCGAGTAGCCTATTCTAGTGTCGAGTAGCAAAAATCTGTCTTGGCAAAAAGCCATAAAATCATATAATATTGTATTCAGAAATATATTAAACTCAAATGAACGTACTCATGATTTTGAAAATCGACTATAAATTTTATTACCTACATTACAATTGCGGGTGAAGCCGCAAAGGGTAACAGCTAATTAAATCATAATAGTGAAAGAAGTATACAGTCAGGCATGCCAAAAGAAGTAGTCACTTCTATCGGCCAGTCCCACGACTGCCTACTTTATTATTATTTTTTTTATTTTTTTTTTTGTTACGTCAGCGCAATAGTCGAGTCCCGCAATTATTTCTTCAGTTATCGTTTGTGAACGTGCGATTGTCATTGTTAGACAGTCGATAGTTAATTTTGAAAAACTTTGAAATATTCGATAAACTTTCTTTAAGGTGGTAATTTAGTAAATACGATTCAGAATCACGTGTGTACACTGTGCACGTGTTGAATAGTCAATAGTAATTTTTGACCAATTGAATATGTCACAATGAAATTAACTTATTAAAAAAATAATACGATAATGACATGATTTCTGAGTGACATTTTATGCTTAACATAATGCCACAAATCATTTACAAAAGTCAAAATTAATTTTCGAGATATCGATAATTTTGTATTAATTTTTAGAATAAAAATTACCCATATCTACAGTACAAGTAACGATTTTTTTTAAAACGATTTGTATTATTGTTGTAGCGTAAAAATTACCAAAACTGTATTTGCTGATTCACATAATTTTTTAAACAAAATTATTTCCAACGGATGAATCCATAGCTGTCAAAATAACAAATTCGTGAAAATGAATTCTATGTTTGAAATGTTGAAAGAAACGAAAACTGGTAATTTACATAACAAATATTTATTCAATTTATTCTTGCATCTTGTGGTACCATATAAAGTTGTTATTTATAGAAACTTGTATTGCTGTATTTTTTGTAAAGTCTGTAATCATTTTCAGCCAAATCTAATCAACATCGTTAAACCAGTTTTAAAAATTTATATTTTGGTTAGAAGAGGTGTGAAATTAATGTTACAGTAAAGATATAATTTTTTTGTGACAGATTTGTTAACAATATCATGTAACTTTATGGCGTAGCTTGGACAGTAATGATCTGTGAACAAAAGCATAAATTACAAGAGCAAGATTTGAAAAAATGTATTTTCTTCGCACCTAAATAAATGAAGCTGATACCGCTGAATTCAAAGATTTGTTTCTCCACCAAGCAGTTATTGGTTCTATAGAAAAGTTATAACAAAAAATGACGTATGGTAAACAACTGAAGCCAATTTGGATTTAGTAGTTGTTGTGATATATTGATACAATAATTCCTCCATCTGTGCATCCACCAACACCAATTATACTAACTACGCTATGATGTAGAAGGCAGTGCTATACGTCCGGTCGTCCCAATTACATTTGCAAATCAAATAAGCAGTGACATTGTGTCTGCAGCTTTAGGCTGTGTGCACCTGTACCTCCACAACTGCATATATCACGTGATTTACCGATTCCGTCAAACTAACAACCATGAACCATGCCATCTAGCCCAATTACGTGACCGAGGCCAGATCGTCCTTATAACGAGTTCAACACTAAATCACGTGCCACGTACCCTTCATTTCATTAAACCTCACGCGTTTATTTATAGAGTCTGTGTAGTTCACTTGAAACAGAAACCCTAGTCAATTGGGATGTAGCAAGAAATCAATTCTATAATATTGGTAGTGAAAAGTGTCAATGTTATTCCAAGTTGAAATGAGTTCCACGTCACTTTTTGAAGGGCCGTTTTATTGTTTAATCGTTCCTGTAAATACATGCATACTAGTTGCGCATTTTCTAGGCCATCTGCGAAGCCTAAAGAGAACAAAAATATTACCAAAACTGTATTTGCTGATTCACATAATTTTTGGGAAAAGTTATTTCCAACGGATGAATCTATAGCTGTCAACATAACTAAATAAACTAAAGCCCAGCCATATAAAGTTACACAAATTAGTCGTTATATAAAAAAATAAAATTAAGTCGTAATTTTGAATGTAAAATTGATATTGTTTTACGATTTACCTATTGCAACATTACAGCTTCTATTTTACCGCAACCTGCTTTACATGTCTTCGCAGACAGAAGCGAAGATTTCCCCCACTATTAACTTCAGCAACAGCAAGTGGGTTAGGACTAGGAGAGGGATATGACATTTAAATATAGCAAGTCTTCGCTTTGTGAATAGCTAGAGTAAAAGTACACGTAAACGATTTTTGTTTTTGCGTTTAGTTTTTCTTGATGTACCGCGCTGAGAGCTTAGTGTATATGTTTACATTTTTTATTTTATTATTACAATTAACTATTTAATTGTTGTAGTTTATATATTTTTACTTTTTAAAAAATTATTTTTTTATTTACAGCCTAATCTTAAATATTGTGTGATGGTACACGTGATCAGCCTTCTGTGTTTTATTGCATCGTTCTTTTCATTAAAAAAACAGATTAGATGAGATAAATTGTAACAGTATTAGTTTTTAGACAAATTTTAGTCATCTGAAAAACTGTTAAAATATCTCAGCCGTTATTATCTTACTATCACTTTTTGGGAGACATTTTAATGTAACTAATTTATTTATTTAAGTTAAGTTGTTTCGACTTGTAAATTTCAATAAATGTGCCAATATGTATAGTTTAAATACTGTAGACTGGTACTTAAAAAGAAAAGAAATCACTCTCTATATATATAAGCACTCAAGTTCAGAATTTAGATCCGATTGGAATCGATTAGTTGGCATAAAAATCGACTTTGTCATTACATAATTAGATTATTTCGTTACCCAGCAAAATCCGTTCAACAGTTTCATTCAAAATGGCGGTGATTTAATTTCTTAAAACTTGTTTTATGTTACACATTTTGGAAAAATTGACTTCACCACAATCAGTGTTAACATAATTTAGAAATTCGTTAAAGTCCATAGAAAACCGCGTCTTCAATAGCTAATGTATTCTAATTGTAATTATGATTACGTCGGTGAAATCATATTTTCAAACAATCCAAGATAAAAAATTGTTGGAAATTCGCTTCTATCACGTCAGATAGACAACTGCGTGCAGCGTATAATTTTGCTTTTGATTATGAGAAATTCTTCTCAGGATTTCTCCCAAGCCAACTTTTTTTTACCAACGTATTTAACTTATGACTACATTTTTGTCATTTGAAAAAATTAATGATAAATAAATAAAGTGAGATATAATGATAAATAACGTGAGATGCACTTTATTTAGACTTTCTCAGTTGAATACGTTCGTATGAGAATATTGATATGTCGTTATTGTCGTTAATACAAGTTCAAGTAGGTGTTGGACTTGTATTCAATTTAATACAAAATTTTATAATCAACTTTATAAATTTGTAAATATCAATAATTTAGACATTTTATCTGATATAACAGTAATAATAATAATGATGATGATGATAATAATAATTGTTGTTGTTGTTGCTGCTGCTGTTGCTGTTTCTGTTGTTGTTGCTGCTGCTGCTGCTATTGCTGTTGTTGTTGTAGCTGTTTCTGTTGTTGTTGTTGCTGTTGTTGTTGCTGCTGTTTCTGTTGTTGTTGCTGCTGCTGTTGTTTTTGATGCTGCTGCTGCTGTTGCTGTTGCTGTTGCTGGTGTTGTTGTAGCTGTTGCTGTTGTTTCTGTTGTTGTTGATGCTGCTGTTGCTGTTGATGTTGCTGTTGTTGCTATTGCTGTTGCTATTGATGCTGCTGCTGCTGTTGCTGTTGCTGTTTATGTTGTTGTTGTTGTTGTTGTTGTTGCTGTTGCTGTTGCTGTTGTAGCTGTTGCTGCTGTTTCTGTTGTTGTTGTTGTTGCTGCTGCTGCTGTTGCTGTTGCTGTTGTTGTTGTTGTAGCTGTTGCTGCTGTTTCTGTTGTTGTTGTTGCTGTTGTTGTTGTTGTTGTTGTTGCAGTTGTTGTTGTTGTTGCTGCTGTTTCTGTTGTTGTTGCTGCTGCTGTTGTTGTTGATGCTGCTGCTGCTGCTGCTGTTGTTGTTGTTCTTGCTGTTTATTGTTGTTTTTTTATTGCTGTTGTTGTTGTTGATTTGCTGCTGCTGTTGTTGTTGTTGTTGTTGTTGGTGTTGTTGTTTTGTTGTTGTTGTATTGTTGTTGTGGTTTTGTTGTTGTTGTTTTTGTGATTGTTGTTGTTGTTGTTGTTGTTGTTGTTTGTTGTTGTTGTTGTTTTGTTGTTGTTGATGTTGTTGTTTGTTGTTGTTGTTGTTTTGTTGTTGTTGATGTTGTTGTTTTGTTGTTGTGTTGTTGTTGTTGATGATGATGATGTTGATGTTGATGTTGATGTTAATGTTGATGATGTTGATGTTGTTTTTGTTAATATTATTATTATTATCATATGCGCCTAATAATGTTGCACATTTTAAGTAATACTTTCATTGTACTTTAAACCACCATTTTTAATTGTATTGTATTGTAAATTAAAAATAATCCAGCCGCCCGCCCTAATTTGCATACTGGCTACACTAGGATAATTAACTGAATGCACTTACTATGCGGATTTACGAGGCATTACATTATAACGAGTTGAATGTAGCTATTAAAAATACAAAAGTACATAAAATATATCAATTTATTATAAATAAAAGCTTATTACCGAACAAGGATGAATCACTTGTATACCAACTACCGCTTGTAAATCAATTAAGGTTTTTAATTTTAAAATAATTATCGTTTATAATTATTCCTTCTGAAATTGCGAACTTCTCCATTTACATTTAATACCGCAATTACTGTAGTACTCTTTATGTTCCATTTTGTTCTGTAATTAACCGGTTATAAACATCATTTTATAAGTACAAGTCATTAACCGGGCAATAAAATTGTAAACAAGTATATAATTACTCATTTAAGATAATGAGAACAAACTCATTCTGTTGACAGGAAACAAATCATGCAGGCAGTTTGTTTTAATTTGGTGCATTTATTTTGCAGGCCTGTGCTCGCTTATTATACCAATGGTACGTTAATCGCTTTTGTAGGAGTTTATATATTTAAAATTTATTGCTAATTTTAAATAAATTAAACCACAAATATACAACTCTTATAATTTCAGTTCAAACAATGTTTGCTGTAATAATTTGTATTGTTTTATTAACTTACTTACTAAAAGGCAAGCTAATCAGTTATTGACTCATCGCCCTGTTAGTAATACAGAAGGTAGATAATTGTAGAATTGGAATAGAAGTCACAATGATTGTCGAAAATAAAATAAGTTGTAAACTTTTTTTTTAATAGTTATAATTCCTGCTAACTGTATTTTAAAGACTCATTTATTAGAATTTTCTTAAGAAAAGGAGCTATGGAGCTGCTATTGTGGTAAGATCTAGACTTGGGGGTCATAATATGAGGGCCGATCCTGAAATTTAGAATAATTTTTAGAAGTTATAACATTTTTTTATATGTACGTTAGTATTATAGTGTTAGCTTGGCACAAAAAATTCGATTTTATTAATACCTTAAACACGTCTGTTGCCGCACAAATTCAGTTCAACCGTTGCAAAATACTAGATGTAGTCATAAATCCTGTTGTACTATCAAAAGTATCATTAATACCTAAAAGAATTAACATTTTCGAATTTATTGTAAAAACCTGACTGAGTCACTGTTAATTTTGTTATGTTAAATAAAAAATTACAATAAATAAATTCGGTTTTCAGTGTATAGTCCGTTCCGCTCAGTGCATTTCCGGTCTGTATTTGGCACTCTCCTAACCCCTAAGAAATCCGATCTCTCAAAATTGGTTACTTGATTTAGCTTAAATTATAACTGTAACGTCGAATTAAAGTTATAGTCAATGTACAAATCTCTCTCTCTCTCTCTCTCTCTCTCACTCTCTCTCTCTCTCTTTCTCTCTCTTTTATATATATTTATTTATTTATTTATATATTATTTATAAATAGAATAATTTGCTTTTTAATAACAAAAGCTTTTGTCTCAAAGATACAAACTTACTGTAGTTTATATTCAAACAGAATTTTCAAATCAACTTACAAATCAATTCCTTCACTGAAGTCAGACTGGTTTTTGATGGTCACTTTGCCGATTATTTTCGATTGTTTTAAAATCTAAATTAGTGAAACGAAAGACTCATTGATGTGGTTTTGTGGGAGAGTACTTTTGGTTTGCGGTAACATTCGTTTAACCATTTTAATAGCATTAACTTAAATATATCAAAAACAGATCAGATACCCTGTAACAGATTCCATCTGTGATATAATCTGTTAACGTTGTTATCTGTTGCCGATACATCCGTCTGATCAGCTGGTCTACCGCAGCCAGGCAACTAACCTAACTAACCTAAAACTAATGTAAACTTTAGTCAGATACAGATCTCCAAGGCAGCCTACAGCCTCGCTTAACAAGCTCTACCATATCGACACATCTAGGACATCAAGATCGCTCGTCATAAGTCACCTCCAGGGCTTTCAAGCTGCGTCATCTGATTCAAAAATCAATGTTAACAAAGCCACTCTGTGCATCCCAATTAGTGTAAATTTCCTGGCAATATTCGTTTAAGGCGCAGAACAGTTGCATTCTTTAGAAGTTCGTAAATAATGAATGCACAAACAAATGTGCTCTCTTAACGACTAAAAATGCGTAGGCCTATTTCTAAATTTTATTTGGTTCTATTTAAAAACAAAATCGGTAACCTATAGCCTTTAACGTACAATACGGCTAATAAAAATCGTATAAAGAAATAGGCCTATCACAAAGTAATTGTGGTAATATTTGTTCAAGATACGAACAGTTGCATTCTTTAGAAGTTGGTAAATAATGAAAATGCGAAGTGATGGTAGATTTTTTCTCACTCACAGATTGAGAAACATTCATTCAAATATAAAATCATATTTTACAAACGAACTGACGGATCTCGATTAAAAATGCACAAACAAATGTACTCTCTTAACGACTAAAAATGCGTAGGCCTATTTCTAAATTTTATTTGGTTCTATTTAAGAACAAAATCGGTAACCTATAGCCTTTAACGTAACAATACGGCTAATAAAAATCGTGTACAGAAATAGGCCTATCACAAAGTAATTGTGATTATTTAAAGAAAAGCGTTTTCTTTAAAACCCAGCATTTCATAATAGCTTCGATATTATCATTGTTATAAACAAGTACAGATTCTATTGTGAAACCGGTGTAATAACTTACAAAAAAACCGGCTGTCAAGAAGAAATAAGTGGCATTGTGTGTCCGCAAGTGACTTAGGCTTACAAGTTAAGTAGTCTCGGTCATGTCATTTCAATTCTTTATTTGGCAACAATGGGCGTAACTAATGTATCAGCACGTTTTTACAGCGCCGGGAAAGTAGCCATTTTGTTGAAATTTAGAACAAACACATGCCGTGTCTCGTAAATAGCCTACTCACCTTATTAGGATTTGAACATAAGAATCTGTCGTTTGCAAATATTTGTGAGACAGTAAAATTACTGCGTTTAAAACTCTTTCGAAATTTATCTTTAATTGTAAGGCAAGCCATTTTTTAAATAGTATTCATTAGTAAACTTCTTGATCTCATTGTGTGGTTTTTGGCACACGAGAAGATTTTAAAATTTACAATGTTTTAGGGCTGGTTGTAATGTATTTTACGAGATGCGAGTGCACAAATTTATATTAATAGGCTATATAATAGTATATTTTGCGTGTCGCAAGTTTCATATTAAATTAATTAATTAAAATTTCCTGTATTTCCACCCGGGATCGAACGAGAGACCTTGCGCCTCGCACATGATAACTACTACACTTCGAAAACTACGAAGAAGTATGACCGATGTAAATATATGAAATGAATCGTTAATTTATTTTGGTAGTTATATTAAAAAAATCAGTTGTTTTTTTTAATAGACATTAATTCGTAACGATCAGCTGATTTCATTGAACAGCTGATAGGCTATAATAAGTGTGTGAAAGTGTGAGGTGTTTTCGAATAAATTATCGTAATTAAAGTCAAAAGGAAGAGAAAACATCATACATGATTTGTATTTTTTATTCCATAACAAAAATTCTTTGCTTAAAATTAGATTTAGAGTTAAAAAATTATAAGTACTGTATATAGGCCTATTACATCAACATACTTCAAATAACCATCAACATCTCAGATAAAAAGCAAATACAATTTTTTAAAATTAAATACTCATTTTCTAGAAAAAGTATTAAAAATAGTATTTTTTTATTACTAAGGGTTAATAAATAAAAAATCCACAAACTAAAGAAGTTTACAATATAGGCTACGATCGATCTAGCTCGAATTAAGTTTACAGAGTTTCGCAATTTGATAAATCCGATTTTGAAAAATCTTTGTTTTTGGATAGGACATCGTAAAATTCTTCAGTTTAGGGCAAAGTATTTTGTTTTAGCCAATATTTTTAAAGATATGTCTCTCAATAAAGGCTTGCATTGACAATTTCGAGTTGCCCTTCAAGACCCCGTAAGTGTCTTGCATAACTAAAACTAGTTTATTTTACTAATTTTACTAGGTTTTTTTGTCTTTTTGTGCAAAAAAAAAGTTACCTTCGCGGGAAGGTAGACGGATTTTATAACTCCCCGCAGGGGGTGCTGACTAGCTGCATCTATTGAGAGGATTTAAACGTCCCTCGAGGTACGCGAGTCTAACACATGCTTACACTTACAACACTACACTTACGACTAACACTTTACACTTACACTTACATTTAGGGAGGCGATAATAGCCTCAACGTGCTTTTCGCCTTAAAATTAAAAAGAAACTTTTAAACTTGAACTAAATGACAAGACTACGAAAAAAAATATAGTGTCGTTCATTATTAATTGTAATTATTATTCAGGAACTTATTTATATACACTTTGTCATATATATTTAACTGTAAATGGTCTAAAAACTTTTGATTGGGTATGTAGTATAATGGCGTTATTTATATATCAAAATTATTTTAAACAAATAAATAAATAAATTTAAATACGTTATGCATAT
This sequence comes from Callitettix versicolor, assembly GCA_022606455.1. Taxonomy (NCBI): domain Eukaryota; kingdom Metazoa; phylum Arthropoda; class Insecta; order Hemiptera; family Cercopidae; genus Callitettix; species Callitettix versicolor. The sequence continues at coordinate 59,214,766 of CM040184.1, forward strand.
TTAATTGTAAACGACTAACAATTTCGCTAATTGGGTCGGGTATGTAGTATAATGGTGTTTATTAGACGGCCAAACCTTACACGTCAGCTCGGTTTATCACCATCAAGAAATGGTAAATTTTCTGGCAAACAGGCGCCTACAGAAGTTTTCCCATTACATTTTTAATTTAAACATTTCTAATAAGGCATATTTTGGTTTTCAGTATTTAAATATTTACCCTAAGACACAATAAAACAAACTTACAATGCTCAGAATAATCAAGGTTATTTTGACTTGTATTTCGTTTACCCTCAACTTACCCTCTGTAAATGACATTTTACCAAAATATACATCAGTATGAATAAACGAATTAGTAGGGTTACTATTGCACTTCGACCTTTGTATATCTATTACGCCTCCTTTCTCTATTCCTGAGATGCTCAGTTACAGCGCTCCTCCAGCCCTAGTCTCTCCATTACGTCTAGGATCTGGGGTAGCTCCCCCACTTCTAATTGGTGACTTCCCAGTTCGTCACTGAGGTGCTTGCAGATTGCTTGCTCTAATTTAAAAACCTTTCTATTTTTTTTTTTATCTTGACGTTTATTATAGAGTTTTTGCTTCATTTTGCCAACCCTTTTGTTGAGCGGTGAGATCCAGCTCATTCTTACTTATTGGAACACCCACATGTACCTAATGAAATGACGTCCGCCCGTACAGAGACCTGCATGCATGGGCTAGGTACACTGGGAGGTCGCCACGTATCCCGTATGATACACCATTAGACCGGTATCTTTCACTCCATCAGCAAGGATCGCTTTACACTTTGTGTGTGTGTGTGTGTGTGTGTGTGTGTGTGTGTGTGTGTGTGTGTGTGTGTGTGTGTGTGTGTGTGTGTGTGTGTGTGTGTGTGTGTCTTGAGTAAGTGAATGAGAGTAGTATGAGCTAGAGGTACGGTAGGATTGCTAAGCCCATCAGCTGCTCACTTCTGCTGCCTCCGCCGGATACATCAGGATAGTTTCAAAAAGGTTAAAAAATATTAATTTCTCAACGTAGTTGTGTAACTTGTGACAGATTTGTTTAATTCCTGTGTAATTTTACAAAAAAAAACCTTTTTTGAACATTTAAAACTTTTCCAACGAATTCTACAACCCTATATATATATATATACGAGGTATATATAGGTAAAAAAGCGAGGACAATTTAAGTTATCTAAATCCAAATTAACAGGTGATAAACGACTTTAATATTCCAATTTAAAAATTAAGATTTTCAGTTAAATCAAACATAAATAAAATAATTAATTTTCATAAACTTAACATAAATAATTTATTTATAAATTTAACATAATAATTAATTTATTTAACATAAATAATGACAGTTGATGTAAAACGAACAATGAATTTAAAACATATATATATATATAAGTCTCTTAGACCTACATAAGTCTGTAAACTATAAAAAAAAATATTAAAAATGTTATTAGGCCGTCTGAACAATGAAAATAAACAAAGCCATAACATAATTTACATAATTATAAAACCATCTGTTTGGTTATTGGAGTAGGTCAGCTGTTTTATTAACTGTTAAAACGGTGTTCACGATTAAGCAATAATATTATAGGCATTCAGATATGTTTACAAATTTATTATTCTTGTAAAGCTTTTTTTTAATTTGGGAATTTACGAAATATAGGTTGTTTTTTCCAAATAGTGATTTTTGAATATTTTCTTATAGCATATTTTATTATTATCCAATTAGTAGGCCTATATGCTCAACCGCAGAAAATATTTTTTTTTAATTACTTACGATTTTACGTTGTTTTTTACGAAATATATTGTGACGTCATTGCTGTTTACATTGCATGAAACGTACTAAATTTCCTACGACTTTCTGCTCATGCGCGCTATTATTTACTACACCGACTTACTGCTCATGCGTGTTGTCGTATTCCAATAGGCATTACTTAACACGTTTTAATTTGTTCGTTCTTATAGTGAAAACGTTAAAATGGCGTCAGTTTAATTAAATATGTTTTTCTCTCAGTAACCATGTCAGATTCTTCACTTTATATTTACCTAAATTTGTTAAATAACAAATACAATTCCACAAAGGCAACAAGTTATATCCTAGCCTAGGTATAGGCTATCGTACAGTGAACGTCAAGAAATATTTCATAACACTTAATATCGTACGTTCCGGGCACCGTGGGCATAACAATAAAATGAAGCGAGACGATCGAGGTTTCAGTGAAGGCCTACCAATCCTCTGACGTGTAGCGACGCGCTGACAGCTCGCTTAATTGAAGCAATTGATTAGATGTCGTCAGATTCTTATCGAAACGCCCGTTTATCGCACTACAGGACAATATTTCAAGGCGCAGGCCGCCAAGTATTTTGTTAATTCTGTCTTTTTAACGTCCATTGGACCCTTTATCTGTCGATTTGCCTAATCAGTAAAGTCGGAGAACTATGAACTATGATAATTTTTTTTTGTATCGTTTCCACGCCAAACAAATAATAGACTAATAGTTTTGCAGGGTATGAAATATTATCATTTTTTAAAAAAATTCCTATTAATTGTTTAAATTCTTTACAAATTATTTATTATAGCTCTGAAGTTATGTTTTGGAAATTAAAGACTGTTCAATGTTTTACTATCTTACTGGACAAGTTTCAAGTTTCTTAAATGAGTGCAAAAGAAATAAAAAATTTAATTTTGGGTAAGAATTTTTTTCAAAACGGATTTCCTAAAAATAGGTTCTAACAATTTTCATTAAATTTTACCAACAAGTAAAAAAAAAGACGCTTTGTGTTATAAACGTTTCGTTTCGCTATATCGTAAAAAATTACGGTTTCAAACTATCGACGAAAAAAGAAAAATGTATCTAATTTCTCAAAATCGGTTCATCAGAATTTAACTAAATTGTTAGTAACATTTGATAATTCAGATCTTCACACTGTAAAAATTTGGCTTTAATAAATTTACAGTTCCGTAGCAAGCGGAAAAAATAATAATTTTTTATTATTATTAACGTTCTAATCATAAATATCTTTGATTTTAAATTTGGTACATTGACGTTTGATAGAAATCTCATGAACTGTTTTTAAAAAATTAAAGCAATAATTCCTGATTTTGTTTATAACTTCCAACCTGTATTTTTAAAGGAAATAAATAAATTGCATGAAAGTGTGCGTAACGTTTATGGATGTATATTTCCTGTCCGAATCACTCTGCTTTATAACGTAGTAACAAGCTTTATGATACATTCTCACACAATAAGCAGGCTCTCTTATTTCTGTTGTAATAGGCCTACAATGCTGTCAAACTTTGTGTAGGCCTAATATTGCTACAACTGTTTTTCACACTTGCAAGAATAACATTTAAAGTAACGAAGTTATTTTCAAAATTTATTAGAAAAACTCTAAAATATGGTAATTTTACATGTTTGTTACTTTACATCTGTACCAAATTTTACGTTTTTAGCATGTTTGGATGTGTGAAGTATTTGGCATTCATAGCAGGCTGTAAAATATGGTAATGTAAATTTCAGGTTAATGATTATATGGATAAAAAACTCAATTTCCCATCTATATACACATGAAAACTATAGCTTTTTCATGTAATTTTCTTTCTTTCTATAAAATTTTTTTTAAATATGTTAAATTTCAGATAATTTAAAAAATACCTGTTTACAGTTCTTCTAAGTTTAAAAAAGTGTTATTTTTTTAACAAATAGACTGATTTCAATAACATTAAGACATATAGTTCTAGTTTACCCTTTTCTGCAAACAATTTTTTTTCAATCATGTTCGTTTTTAACACGTTTTGTCAAAAACAATTCTTAAGAATTTAATTTTTTCTAACGATTTTGATTTAATTTTGCTGAAATATAGTTCTCAACTATCAAAAAAAAAACGCAGGCTATAGTTTCGAAAGATTAAAAAAAAAAGTAGAACAATCGCTTGTTCTTGCGAATTTTTTTTTTAAGCTTTGCTGCTTTAGGCGCGTTATTGCATTTTTTGTATAAGTAAAAAGCATTGATTTCGCGTCACGCTCGAGCTGTATGCAGTGAAATGTCGTATATATGCCACGTTTATATATATATATATATATATATATATATATATATATATATATATATATGTGTGTGTGTGTGTGTGTGTGTGTTTTGACCTATTGTATCCTTTTTAGAATATAATAATGATAGTACGAACAACCTGATTATTGGTAAAATTATTGATAATTACAATGCAAATAACTCATGTTATTGAAATTGATAATAATGACAATGTTAATAATGTAAATGATGTTGAAAATTAAGTAAGTTGAAATGCATTGCATACAAATACGATGTAAGTTAGACTATACATGTATATTATTTACTAGGCTTTCACCCCGAGGACCCGGGTTCGATTCCCGGCCAGGGCTTGGCATTTTCATACGCTATAAATCATCCCATCGTCTGCATTAGCCCAAGTGTGCACAATAGTCGAACGTTAAACACAAAAAAAAAGAAAAAATGTATATTATTTATTAATTAATTGTAACTGTTTTTATCTGTAAATTGAATTCATTTGTACTGGACAGCTCATCATGTGTTTTGATAAATGGTTAAACTTATAAAAATGTATATAAATAAAAAACGTATATTTATTAATTTATTTAGATAGTATAACATTACAAGAGAAAGATCTTCCATATGACAATTTAACTTTACTTTGTAATCATTTTTGGCAGTTACGAGTGCAGATAGATATTAAAACTAGGCTTATGTTATTGATTTTAATGTACAAATAACCAAATTTTTATTTTTGAAACTAAAATTAATTTGATAGTACAATGTAAAATCCAAATGCACATTACAGTGTTACTGTTCAAAAGCACATATTTTCTAAATTTAACATTTAAAATTAATAAAATGGTCTTTATTTTGTTATTTTGGTTTTCTCTAGCAGATTGTAAAATGAAAAATTTATAGTTGAGTTAAAATAGTATTATCTGTTGAACTATTAATGTCTGTAAACTCATAATTAGGTACTAAAATTTTTATTATATTTATATATTAATAATGCTACAATGTTATGAGCATATATGTTACTTTCTATAACAGTTAGTGTAAGCAAAGCGTCTGTCCCCTGACTGCCACGTTTTTTTTCAATCATAAGTCAGTGTAATAAATGCTAAATAATGGAAAATATACTGTTCGAAATTACCGGAATAAAAAGAAAAATAGACCTTGACAGCCGTTGGATTTGTTTCATATTGTCCGCTTTAATTTGTTTAATTTTAAACTTATTTAAGATGTAGAACACTAAATTCAATTACTAATATTGGCACGTAACTGAAATTTCATAAAAATCTATTGAACCGATTTAACAAGCTTGAAAGAAAATGTGTGTATTTTTTTTACTATTTTTACTTGTTTTTTACAAAATAATGAATTTGTTACGTTCTTACATTGTAAACACTACAATGAACTGTAAGATAAGCATCTATTTAGTTACTTTAGGATAACGATAAAACAGGCAGGACAGACTGGACACGTCAGTGGGGCTGATGCAGCAGATGTATCATCCAGCTGGCGGGCGGTTAAATCGGTTTAAATCACTCGCCAAGCTTACCACACCGCACCAGGTCCACTCACCGCGAACTGGAACCGTGGGAGCGCCAAGCCCATCTCCATTTCCTGATTAACGTGTTTCTTTAGAGAAATTTTGTAAAAAAAAGAAAATTTTTTTTGTAAAACGTTGGAAGTTTTAACTGTTCACATAGAAGATTATCACGGATGTAATTAACTATTGAAATAATAATATCTAATTTTTAAAAATAAGAAAACTGAATCTTTTGGTCTAATTTGTTTCTCTATGTAAAACGAGAATGTGAAAATTTTCGAGTTAATATTCCTGATAATTCAGCGATTTTCTGCAAAAAGAAAGTGACCCATACATTTTCTGTACGTATTTAAGAACAGTAGGCTATTAAAAAATGCATTTAAATCTGTAGAGTCAATTTTGAGAAAATTAGATTGCTTGTTAGTCTTAAAGGGCTGAACGTTATTATTATTTGTTATGTTTTAAAAGGGGAGTTTTGTTTTTTAGGTTGCTGACCAACAAATTCCTTAAACACTAAAATACGTACGATATTCAATAGACTGAACAAATCACTCTTAGGCCTAAATCAAGTTTGTAGAAATCGGTTTAGTTCAGTTACGTGCACAAACACACGTTTAAGAAAAAAAACGTTTTTTTATTTGGGGGGGGAGGACATAAAAACGGACATATATTTATCGAAATCTCAAGATCTGATTTTCATGATAGCAATACTGTTTTATTATTGCTTTAAGGCGAAAAGCATAAAAAACAGGCTATCATGGCTCGAAAATACTTTAAGCCCAGGGGGCTTGAACCCCTCCGCACGCCGTAGACCACACTATACCAAGCGGGACAGTATATTTTCTTTAAACTTGGTATAGTGATAATGTAAGAATATCACTTACTTACAATCGTGTTAAAGATTTTTAATTAGGAAACTTTTTACACATAATTTTATATTTAAAGTTATGAATATTTTACAAAATTCAATGTACGATTAAGGATATTCTTATTTATTAACAAAAAAATATCGTATTTGTTAATAAATGTCGTAAATAAATATCGTATATGCTTTAAAGTTCTGTATAAACAGTTAAACGTTAACTTATGCTTGAAAACTGTTTCCTTCTTTTCTTTATTATCGAGGTTAAGAAATAGCAGACTACGAACGAACAAGCAACGCTAAATCGAACATCTGTGATGTATAGCTTCTATAAATATTCTTCTTGAGCCGTAATTTGTTGACAAGTTATCGAATTTTGTACAAAACATGTTGAAAAAGTCTTTGCCGTAATAATCTTCACTCTATGAACCTCGTTTCACGGAAAGAAACTAATTAAAGCAGAATTAAGAGTTCTCTGCCGGTTTAATTCACAGTTCAAATACAAGATTAAAGAAGCCTGCTATTGATGAAGCCATTAGGCCATGTCTGCGGCCGATGTTATTACAAGAACAAATTGAAGATAAATAAAGACGCCTTGTTTGTTATCTTCCTCGGAGCTGAGATCCAACTGAAGATAGGAATCGCTAACATAAAGTCTACTTCGCTCTTCCCAATTATCTTCTTTTGAATTATTCCATAACAAAACACAATATTACTGTAATAAAACGTTGTATGTGAGAATAATAACTAACCACTTTAATAAAATCTGACAATGATGGACAAACTGCTTGGCCGCGTTGATTTCTTAATAGAAATAACACGTGTTGGCATTATTATTTTCTCGCCTTTTTACTGACTCAACTCAAATTTGTAATATTTCCACTAAGTTCACTTCAGTAGTAGCAATATTACACAATATATAATATTACCGGCAATATTACAATAGTACACATTAAATTAAGAGGTACGTGTGTTTGTGATGTTTACCTACAATCATCGATTTGGAAGGATATAACACGCCGTGTTCTATTACATATTTCGATTAACAAATTCTATTCAAAATTTTTTCGGCTTCAAAACTGAGCTCCAAAAAAATTAGTGAAATTAAGTGATTTAAATTACTTTTCTTTTTTTGTGTGTGTTTAACGTCCGACTATTGTGCACACTTGGGCTAATGCAGACGATGGGATGATTTATAGCGTATGAAAATGCCAAGCCCTCGCCGGGAATCGAACCCGGGTCCTCGGGGTGAAAGCCTAGTACGCTATCCACTAGACCACCGAGGCGGCTGATTTAAATTACTGAGAAATCTTTAAGAATCAGTGTTCATTCAAGAAGTTTTTAAGTTTTTAAACGGTGTCTCATTTACCATCCAAATTTGAATTTAAAAGTACCAGCTAAAAATATTTCTTTCAAGAAGTAAAAAAGTGGTTAAAAAGTATGCATAATTTATTGTATCGAATTAAACTGATTTATCCAAGTGATGCCGTTATTTTTGGATTTTTGTTTGAAAAATAGCTCGAAAAAGTTACTAAAAAAATAAGAAAATGTTTTTCGAAGGGTTTATTATAATTTGAGAGATTGTTAATACAATGCTTTATCTTCTCACTCAATCAATATTGAGAATAAAATTAAGTTCTCAAGAAAAAAAAGACATTTAAAAAAGTATTAAAAACTAAACATATAAATAACAACGCTAATAATACTACATTATATTGAGTTGTATGAACTGAATTCTCTTTGAAAATTGGAAATTGCTTGATACAACCATCAAATGAAAAACAGCTGATGTGGTGTTAAATGCAACAAACAACTGAATTCAAGCTTAATAAAAACTTGAGTCAAAAGATTTTTGCAATTAAAGGATGTACTTGATGCAAACATAAATTAAAATTAAGCTCTTTTGAAAGAGAAGAAGCACTAAGAAATATCTTGAATTGAAACAATTTTGCAATACGTTTGATAAAGCCATTAACAAGCCTGATGCATTAAACCCACATTTGTCTTAAAACAATATTTCGTTATTTTCACACGTACATAAAAAATGATTTATACTTTTTTTAAATTTAAGACATGCTGATTAGGTAAACAAATGCGTAATTTATGTGCGCAGTAAATAACGCCGAAGAGGCGCATAAAATGATCGTGATGTTCACACCACACAACTAAAACTAGAACACATAAAAGTTTCAGACTACCGCCACTCCAGACAGTGGCCTCTGGCTAAAAGGGCCATAAACTACGCCTTCTATTTTCTTTAGAATCAATTTTCTATTCTGTAAACTCCAAACAAGAAACAATTAATGCATCCTAGTGCAGAGGCCCTCGGGCACTCCTAGTTCCAGTGGTCTATGGTCCACCAATGGCCAACATGCAATTTACACCAGTAAAAAAAAAAAAAACATTTCCATCTTATTGTTTGATTTATGCAAATCACAATGTGTTTCCTGCCTAATGTCTTGTTTGGTCTGATTTAGCTCTTCGTGTATCATTATTCTTGCTCCATCGGTTTTTACAACCGCTTTCTACAATCACATCAGAACAGAACAAATTACGATTTGGCCAAAAGGTTATGATTAATGCCTGCTACCTCTTATTTGTAGGCTCTTAAGGTAGAACTAGTGATTGAATAAAATATTTTTAGTTTTGACACAGCAATATCTTTAATAAAATTGACATTTCCTGATTAGGTTTCTGTTCTAGTGATTGTTGTAAAGAGAATTACAAAATGATTTATTTAAATGTAGTCTTCAAACAATATATTGAAGCGGTCATTGTGGTAAGACCCAGATCATGGGTTCTTGAAAGGAGCACCGACCCTGATCTCCAGATCACTTTTTGTGTAGTTGTTAAAATTTATTTGTACTTGTTCGCGCGTTTGTGTGTGTGATCCGATTTTATTCAAATTTGACACAAACATCGATAACGGTGGTTGCTTGAATGCGTTCGTTAACCAGTGTGTAGCGGTTTAAAAATGACGGTGGTCAGGGTTCATTTTTGTATTTTGATTGTAATTTGGAAGTTTAAAATCTTAATTCGGTATATCACATTTTAATATTGATTATTATAGTGAAATCAGAATTTTTAAAAAATGGTTAAAAAAATATTTTTGGAAATTCGCTTTTATCACGCCAGTGACACGGTTAAAATTTTTCCTTGAAATGATACAAATTATAAGTTGATCGTTTACAGAGCAAAGCACAGACGAAACAAAAGTTAATAACCCTTTAAATAAATTTAAAAATATTGTTTTAGTAAAAACTAAAAGTCTAAAACTAGATAGCCTCAAAGTGAGAAAATATGTGTAGGGTCTAGGTATGTTACTAGAGATTCTATTTAAAACAATTGTTTTAAAACTACAATAGCAAATTTACGTATCACTTATAATTGATTTAATTGATTATTTTAAGGCGAAAAGCACATTATGGCTATTATCGCCTCCCTAAATGTAAGTGTGAGTGTAGAATGTTAAAGTCGTAAGTGTAGTGTTGTAAGTGTAAGTGTGTGTTAGACTCGGGTACCGCGAGGGACGTCTAAATCCTCTCAATAGGTGCAGCTAGTCTCTGCGGGGTTTAACTGATAAATACAAATACACCAATTACAAATATTTTAATTGTATAAAGTAAAACCAATTTGAGTTGTTTCTCAAAAACCAATGTCTGTTCCGAAACATAACCAAGAAATTGTGTAATGCAATGAATTTGAAAACCTATAAACGAGATTCGCTTCAGATATTAGCCTTGAGTCTATTCTGCATAGAGATATCACTATATAGGAAATTGTGTGACTGAAAGTGGAAAACGCTATCTATCAGAAGGGAAATGAACCATGTGGCTGTTTGCTATTGTAATCGAGTGTAAGATAAATTCACACTACTGCAGCAATTTATGGACTCAAGGATGTGTGGTAGTAGAAAAACCATTTTAGAGAACTCTGGTGTCGGGTTTTGGTACTACGTGCTTTTTACCTTTCATTCTGGTCTTTCATTTTAATATTAGGTGAGAGCTCTGTGTATTGTAGACTCAAGGCTATTAGTAGGCCTAAATATTAACTGATCCATGACGAAAGGAATAGTAGACATATTAATTTTTTATTTTCCCACTATCACAAATTACAAAATTACAAAATTCTGTGCTCCCTCTACGTTTTACAGTAAAATTTTGAAATCATTTGCACCCAAAATTAATTTATATTTTTTGGCGGTTGAAACGAAACCAAAGTGTTTTCTGTGTTGTAAAACGGATTTTGGTATTAAAATGTTTCACTATTGTGAAAGAACAAATTTTGTCAACTTAAGAAATGAACAGAAAACTTCCGTTAGGTTTTAAGTACCAAGGAAGTAAAAGTTATCTTCAGATTATTGATTCCTGTGTTAACAGACAGACAAAACATAGGTCGAGTTTGAAACAAAGACCTCGCTTCGCTTAGTAAATAAAAACAGGAATTGTGAAAGTTATCGATATTACTTTTAATTAACTAATAGTTAAGGAACAGTAGACCTCCCGTATATTTTTAATTAGTATACAGAGTATACGATACATAATTAAGTAGTATAATTAGTATACGATACACGACAGCGCTCTGACGCAATCGTAAAAACTTTCGTCGATTTAACAAATAACCGTTAAAACGAAAAATGTTTCAGGACCAACATTACTGGAAATTTTGTATTCTTTCTTCATGAAGCGATCAAATTTATAACTTAGTTTTACAGGAAATGGCAGCAACATCGAAATAGCCTTCATCCTCTAATCGTTAAATCAGATCTGCCATTTTGAAACTGAAGTGAATTGTACAAAATCTTACACGTACTTCGTTCGGGTATTACACTAGGTACCTTCGTGCCAAATTTCAAAACAATCGGTCAATGCGTTTGGCCAAAACTGCGTACATTCTTTATTATTAATTCAGAGACCGCCATCTTGAAACTGAAGTGAATTGGAAGCAATGTTACACATGCTTCGTTCGGGTGTTACACAAGGTACCTTCGTGCCAAATTTCAAAACAATCGGTCAATGCATTTGGCCTAAACAACGTACATTCTTCATTATTAATTCAGAGACCGCCATCTTGAAACTGAAGTGAATTGGAAACAATGTTACACATACTTCGTTCGTGTATTACACAAGGTACCTTCGTGCCAAATTTCAAAACAATCGGTCAATGCGTTTGGCCTAAACTGCGTACATTATTCATTCAGAGACCGCCATCTTGAAACTGAAATGAATTGGAAGAAATGTTACACATACTTCGTTCGGGTATTACACAAGGTACCTTCGTGCCAAATTTTAAAACAATCGGTCAATGCGTTTGGCCAAAACTGCGTACATTCTTTATTATTAATTCAGAGACCGCCATCTTGAAACTGAAGTGAATCGGAAGCAATTTACACATACTTCGTTCGTGTATTACACAAGGTACCTTCGTGCCAAATTTCAAAACAATCGGTCTATGCGTTTGGCCTAAACTGCGTAACAAACAGACAAACCAAATGCCGAACGGCCGAGTTGAAAGAGACCTCGTTTCACTCGTCGATTACACGCTGCGGTTTCGATCAAAATAAAACAAAATACTGATGTTTCTGCCTGCAATAATTTGACAACTAAGCTGAGTGCTGAGTGCTGAGTCAGTTGCTGCTGAAGAGATAAAGAACTGAAGCCGACGAAGCGAAGAGGGGCAGGAGGGGAAATAGTGGACTGAAGAAGCAGCGTGCGCCGGGTTGCGTCGCAATATTTTTGAAGGCGATTTCTGAAACTTCGGTAATTTTATCCTTTCAAGGTTTTTAAATTACTTTGATTTATTTCTACAAAAAAGTCATATATAGGAGATGACTGACATAATTTTTACTTTCATGATTTTTTAACGAGTTTGTAAATAAACAATGAACATCTTTAAAGGTTCATACACATATTCCAAACAAATACACAAATTAAAACTGTGTATTTACAGAAAGATTTTTATTTAATATGTGGACTTAAAAAACCTAAATGTCACTTTCTTAAACATAATTTGATCAGGTTCATTGCCAATATTTTATTCGTGTTTTCAACTGTTACTTAGTTAAATTCCTCCTAAAAAGTCACAAAATTAAAACTTTTGAAGCCCATATTTCTCAAAAACTAATCGTTGAAAGAAATTGACCAATTTTTTTTAAACATATAAGTTTTCAAGAAAAACAATTAAAAACAAAAAATTAATCCCAATTAACCCATAGCAAAATGTAAATATTAACATCATCTGCTTTCCTTGTAGGGATTATATTATTTTTCTGACTGCAGTTTTGGCCTCGAGTATGACCATTTTTATAGAGGTTACCCTTTACAACATATTTAAATACAGTACATTTATTAAAATAATACATTAACACACTAACTACATAAGTTATATATTCAAGGGTGTTTTGGACGGTGGTTACACTGCATTCAAATTCGTAAGAAAGCTTAATTGTTCGAAATCGGACGCATCCTTACAAACTTGTTGATGTTTATGAGCGATGTTGGTTTGCTTCCGATCTCTCTGTACGAAATCTCACGAATCTTCACGAAGTCATAATTTAATAGTAAAGCTGCCAAAATACTATTAAATCAGTTTTTACAAACAATACCACAACGAAGAATTGAGATTTGAAAAGAAATGGTAAAAAATGTAATCGACAAGTGAAGTATACTACCGTCAAGTTTATTTAATAACATGTAAGCATTGTTGGCATATATTCAGTGTAGATTGCCTTTTCAAATTGTGATTTTTGAATATTTTTTTCTTTTATTACATACTTTATTATCCAATTAACTTATATTCATCCTCGGAAAATTATTTTAACATGTATAATGTCTTAGGATTGGTTTTAATGTTGGATTTTGCGCGAGGTACCGCGAGGGACGTCTAAATCCTCTCAATAGGTGCAGCTAGTCTGCACCCCCTGCGGGTGTGTATTGATTAATAGTATAGACCCGAGATACACGTGTACTGCGAACAAATCGAAAGTGAGTTGACGGGAGTGAATTAGGTTTCGCAGGCTTAAGCTATTTCCAAGCCTGGAGAAAAGTACGGGGATTTTAGCGTTGTTGTTTAGGTGTTAGTAAGCGGAACTAGGTTGTGTAACTCAGTTTCTATATTGTTCATTCTATGACAGTGAATTACTCAGTGTCCACTTAAAGTAAATAAATATGTATTTAAATCATGTTTACCTAAATGTCGTGTTAGCTTGTTAAGCGGTTTAGAAATATATACCGTTTATATTTTGTTTATATACCGTTTATGTAGTTTTAAACATTAGAAGGAAGAGTGTTTCCAATTCACGCAAAGATTATTTTTACCGTCGAAGGTGGGGAGGTGCCTGTCATACACAGTAGGCAATTAAGCCTGGAACCTGATGTCACACTAATTTATACAAAATTTTAAAAAGTATGTATTTTACTCAACCATTAGTTTTGGCTATTTTCGACAATTCCTCAAATAAAATTAGAAAATTTATTTTTAAATTTTATTAAGGCCAATATCTCTACCATTCTCTAAAATAACAATTAAAATTTTATAAAATACATAATTTAGTAGAATTTAGAAAATAATTTATATTATATTAATTTATTTCAATACTGTCTCTTTAATATGATTTAATGCAATTTAACTAATGCCCTAATATTTTCTCACTTTTCACTGTGTGATGTACAAGGATTCCCATTAATATCAGTTGAAAAAAAATTTAAAACAGCTGAAATTTATACAATTAATTTAGCAAACTATGGCATAGACTTAGGCATATCAGCTGTGTTTATTACAGAAAATAAAAGTATTTACTTACAAGGAAAAGGTAAATTGTTAACGCCATATTACAAAAGTTAATAACTTGGAATATAGATCTGTCAACAACGCTTTTTTTCAAGGTTAAAAACACTTTCAGTAACCTTTGACCTTGAGAGTTCTAACCGAACCATAAATCTCAAGCCTGAACTAAAACTATATTGCCTGGCTAGTTAAATAAGCAATTCAAAAATATTAAACTATTCATAGAACGTAGGAACAACGGGGCTGTATTTCATTATGCCTCAACGCCTCCGTAAATAAATGTTGAAACATTGCACAAACTTTCTCACTCACATCACTCGGAAGTTTAGTTTATCATCTCAAATCGGCTTTGCATAATGGGATTGTGAGAAGTAAATTTTTACTCAAAGTTTGATAACCCGAATCAAGCTCTGAAGTAAAATATGTTACGGTTAATTACTAGCCTACATCGGGAAAAAGTAACCAGAGACGATCTTAAAACAAACTGATCTTAAAATATTTGCTAACTGAAACTGTATATTCAACAAATCGCAGAGTTTATGACGCAATATTGGATGAACAAAAATTATGTTCGAAATATATGTAGCCTACAATGATATAAACAATAAAAAATGTACGACATTTTACAAAAATTGCAAATTTTAAATTATAGTAGTGAATCCTAAACAAAATGCTGTATACAGTTTAAAATATCCCACACGAAATAATCAAAATATTATTTTGTATATTCGACAGGTTAATTATTGCAGATAAACTGTTTCCCGGCTCTTTGTAAACATTTAAAGTAAAAACATTTATAGGCACATAATTTTTCATAATTTTCCCGAAAACTTCGGTTTGGAAGCTATAGATGAAACCAAAAACAGATGAAAATTCGCCTAATTAGGCTCGTAATTTATTAATTAAATCAAGTTCATTATGCTAATTACTTTAACACGTTTTTATTAACTCGCTTTCTTGTCTTTTTGTTCGCGTGGAATTTTGAAATCGATTTTAAACTAACTTCCCGATGAGCTAAAGACTTCAAATTTTAAAATCATCTCAGGATGCATGACAGTGCAATAATATTGGGTTATTTATTATACATATATATATATATATATATACTTGGGACTGCTCCCCTGCTCGTTTAGATAACATCAAAATGTCGTCATTTATGTACTCTCCGGCTATAAAAGTTTCAATAGAAACTTGAACCAAAAATCTTTACAGCCCTAGGTGAATCCCTAACGGCAAGTGGTACACAAATAATTAGTGTATTTTTTTTTTTGGTGTGTGTTTAACGTCCGACTATTGTGCACACTTGGGCTAATGCAGACGATGGGATGATTTATAGCGTATGAAAATGCCAAGCCCTGGCCGGGAATCGAACCCGGGTCCTCGGGGTGAAAGCCCAGTACGCTATCAACTAGGCCACCGAGGCGGCTAAAATTAGTGTATATATATATATATATATATATACACACACACATACACATATATATATATAAATATATATATATATATATATATATATATATATATATATATATATATATATATATATATATATATATATATATATATATATATATATATATATATATATATATATATATATATATATATATATATATATATATATATATATGTGTGTGTGTGTGTGTGTGTATGTATGTATGTATATACACACAGATTAAACACACATACACACAAGCAGGTACGCATACACGCACGCACGCGCGTACTAAAAAGCAGAAAATAATTGATTAAATAAAAAATTGTTTTTAAAATGGATAGAAAGAATAAAGTAATCTCTCATAAATTGCTACAGGTGAATTATCCTTTTACATAAAATGATTGTTCTAAAAATGTGGGATTGGAAAGTTTTAATAGATATAAAAATAATAATAAAATTCAAAA
Organism: Callitettix versicolor; assembly: GCA_022606455.1. NCBI lineage: Eukaryota > Metazoa > Arthropoda > Insecta > Hemiptera > Cercopidae > Callitettix > Callitettix versicolor. The sequence continues at coordinate 59,230,906 of CM040184.1, forward strand.
CAAAAAACGTCTCCAATATATGCGGATTATAGAAATTAAGTGTTGTTCAGAAAACACACATAACAATTCATTTCTAACCAAATTGTTGTTGATTATTCTTTCTTCAATTATCTATTTCATGAGTATATTTGTTTTACAAATGTCTCCCACTTGATACTTATAGAACGGTTTAGACGCTAGAAGAGCGTTACGGACAGACAGAAAGTCTTCAGCATATCTCTCTATATCTCTGTTGAATATTACAGAGCTCCAAACCCTTGGTGGGTGTTCGAGCCAAATCAATGCAATGTGGTCAAAGCACAAAGCAGACGGTAGGTTAACATAAATCTTGGCGGGAAGTATTTATGTTGTTTTGGCTGGAAGATGTCGACAAAAGGCCGCAGACAATATGGGTGTTTGCCCCCCGCAAGGACGACTCAATCTTCCCACCTTCACGCCGGGAGTCCCCCCCGCAATAACTGACAATAGTAATTAAAACTTTCATAAATACATTATCCCGGTATATATTATTTTTGTACAGAATATCGGCCATTGAAATAAATACAATACTTCCTCCTGCTGGCATGTATTTTCCTTTAACAATAAAGAAAGGAAAACACCAACACAACACAATAAGAAAAATAGCATACATTTATTTAATCTAATATCAGTTATTACATAGTTATCACGTACACTACTAACAATAAAGTAACGTAAATATATACAAATAAATTTAAAGTTTTTTCATGCAAAATAATTAAGTTGTTATCTGTGTACTATTTCTGATGGTTAATTTCTGATAGTACATTTTAAAATTCATTCTTGACATATTTAAGTGCGCAATTTAAGATTCTTATAGCGGCAATCGATTTTGATTGATTGCTTGCCAAACGATAAGATCAGATGGTGTAAATAATTTGAACCGGGTAAAATCGATCGACGTAATTAAAATCCAGACGCCAATAAAGTTATAAAATACTTTTAATGTGTCCTACATCTCATACCCGAGCTTAATTGCACCAATTACAGCAGGCTTAAATTGGAAAAAAACTTAAAGGACAAGTTGCATGACAAGTTCATTAGTAACTTCTTGATTGGGACGTCTTGGTACTCACCCAGCCGTGAACGAGTTCATCGCGATAGCTCCACCCTCTACTAAAACATCTTATCACTCTTAAATGCATGTCAAGAGATTTTTAGACGAAAAACAGCTGATGTCATTATCTCCAGTTCCTCCCGTATTTGATCCTGCGATATCTTAGATCTACAACCACTACGCCTAGAATTTCAAAATGTCTATTATGTAAAAAAATCCTGTTATTTTTCAGCAGTACAGTAACTTAATATTCCTACCTGTAACTGTACAAGCTCTTTAAATGTACAAAAACTATAATTCGTATTTTAATTTTTACGTATCCATATTCGAACAGAGACGTTTATCGAATGTTTAATTATATATCTGGTGACCAGATAGCGTTGTCACAGCAATGTAGGTCCTTAAATTAATTATTAAAGCCTAGCCTAACATAAAAGTGATTAATATAGCCTAAACTACATACTGGTGGATAAATAATAATTTATGCAAGACATTGTCGCAAAATACTGTTTTTTAATGTCATATTTTACTAAACCAGTTTTTAATAGTTTTTCATTTTCCGTTTTTTTATTGAAAAACTTTCTGTCATCGCCTTCAATTTTAATTACCCGCTTGAGGGTATCTTCTTCAGATCCATTTATAGTTTTATCAGAAGTAGTATAATTCTGCTATAATTTATTACAAGTTTGTAATAAACAATTAAACTTCATAAATAGGCCTACAAAACAGAAAGGAACTTTCCTCATGGACAACCTACTGCTATCCATAACCTTAAGTCATTGTTGTCATTGTTTTCTTCCCACATTGTTCTTAGAAACATACTTATCTCCCTTTCCATTGTTGTCCAGAATTTTAATTATTGCATTCAGCTAAAACATGTATAATATTTTCACATTAGGCCTATAGCAAATACAGCTGTTGCTTTTCAATTTCTGTTTATTTCTCTATATAACAGATGTTAGAAGGCGTTTCTGTGAAAATATGTCATGACAAACTGGTTAGAGTTAAGAGCCTAAAATATTACTTTAACGATTACAGAAAGCATAAATCGTACACAGCCTACAAAAGACAATATCAAATTTTTCGTTCCGTCAAACACACGACCTATTGTAGAAAAGGTCAATGGTTTCGCTTTGTTATTATGAAAGCACTGCGTATTGAATTATACGTTTTTAAATTTATCTGATTAAACTCATATTTTAATCACTTGAAACATTTAGACACTGCCATCGAACCACGCCTTTGGCGATAAATTTACATGTCCAATGTACTCTATTATTGTATGAAGATATTATCCTACCAGCATCGGCGTTCCATTTGAAGTCACCGAGTTTATTAATTTATCTCGAAGTCTTAACATCAGAATCAATTTAAATCGCCTCGCGACTGTAATTTCAATATCTTTTGGTATGCATCTTTCTGTGTCAAACGCAAAACGTTTCCAGTTTAATTTATTAAGGATCCGTGCAAAAATCAGCTGCAATTTGAGTTGGAGAGCGCTCACGTAGGTCTGGGCAAAAAGCTAATGAGTGCATCGAGACCAATCAGGCCTGCGGCAGTAACAATATGCAGACCTGTTTGCGATTTGAGATTTTATATATATATTACTGCAGATCCTTCTCAACTGATCTTCCCAGAGTAACTGGTCTAGTTTTGAAGAGAGTATTTCATGATGCAGATCGTGATAATGCAAAGATGTTATCAACTCGTTATTATTTTATATACACTAATTTATTGTAATGCATCTTACGTGCCTATTTAATATTATTGCTTGAATAATATAAATAATATATCATGTTTTTGAATATCCCATCGATGTGTAGTCCGGTGTTTTAAAACAAAACTTGGCCGCTTAGGTGGCCTAGTTGATAGCGTACTGGGCTTTCACCCCGAGGACCCGGGTTCAATTCCCGGCCAGGGCTATGAACGATTTTTTAATTTTAAAAAAAGTAGTTTCAAACTTTTTTAACAAAACAACATTCTTAAGAATTACTCAAATCTGGTTTCTCAAAATCGGTTATGATTTTATAGTTTTAAATACATGTAGCTTGAATGTAGCACTTGAGTATTAAAACTAAATATATGAATTTCATCAAAATATCCAATACATCTATTAAAAAAGCCTTTTTCTCTCCGGTCGGCGAATTTTCAGTCATAATTGACCGAGCGAAGCGTGGTTTCTGCTTCAACTCGACTGTTCGGTATTTGGTTTGTGTGTTTGTTTGTTAAACAGTTTTAGCCAAACGCATTGGCCGATTTTTTTGAAATTTGCTACAAAGGTATTTGTATAAAGCTCGTACGTTGTATGTGTGAGATTTTTCCCAATTTTCTTCCTTTTCAAAATGGCGACCTCTCATTTGTAATGTACGCAGCTTTCGATCAGTCGACTACTTCAATACTACCAATAGTCTTGCAATCCACAATTCATTGCTACAGACCTGTTAATCCAAGCATCTCATTCACATTTTGCCATACGTTCATCAGTCATGCCTCATTTTGTGAGAGGGTCGTTACGTGTTGTATTTACCAATTTTAGATTATTTCATAATCAGATATGGACCTACAAAGTAACTACATTTTGCTCTCAAGTTTTCACCGTTATCGCTTTCGTTCGCAGAATTAATAAATACAATAATCGATCAATATCGATAATAATACCAATATACCGTACTTACCATTTCCATTGCGTCGTGAACAATTTCAAAACACGATTTTGTACAGTACCATTTACGATAAATTGAATTTGAATAACTGCATGACCTTATACAGTTCCAAGTTAAGTAGATTGGCCCAATACCGCAAACCACAACACACCTCCTGTGGCTACCTGCGTCTCACACCTGCATTGTTGTTCTCATTTGCATGTTTAATAGTCTACAGCGGCTAGCTCTATGCGTCTGTGAGAAATTATTGCCTGGAACACAATACAATCTGTAACCTATTCGAATTTGGCACATTGTTTTCATGTGTAAATGTACTGTGGGTACGTCGCACAACTGATTTTTTTAAAACTTAAACACAATACTGAGAAATTTGATCTGTTAGATGTTCACTTTCCCTAATTGACCTATTGTAAGTGTTTTACTGCGGTGTTATTGCAGGCCTACTGTATTCCACTTTATTACCGGTTACAGGCGAACAAGTAGGCTAAGAGTCTTTGTCATCTTCGCTTTCATCGAAGACGATGTTTTAGCGAATTTCTATTAGAAATGAGCCATCTAAATCCATGACTAAAATAAGCGGTGACCCTGACCTTTTTTTTAACATAGATTACTTTTTGAGGTATCGAAATATATATTTTGGACATGTTTGTTACCCAGGAAAATCCGTTCAACAATTTAAAAATGGCGGTTATTTCAAATCTTTAAAGAAATCATAACTTGAAAATCCCCTTTCATGATAATAATTAGAGTTAAGATTTGCATAAAATATATTGAAAATTTACAAAATCAATAATTTTTTAATGAATTTGAAGGAGGTCATGGTTTTTTTTATTTTCAAAGTATTACTATAGTTAAAATTTGCTAATTATGCATATTTTAAAGCTGATGAAATCATATTTTATAATAGGGTGAGTTAAATTTTTTTGTTAAATTCACTGCCGACGCGCAACGATCATTTCTAATTTCATTTGTCACTTGGTCTTTAAATGCGCTGAAAGATATCATTCTGAAAACCACTTACGATTTTCAAGGAATTCACAAGTATTACATTAGGCCTATTTCTACTAAAAGTTCCATAAAGAATGCACAGATCAAAACATTCACTTTGTAGGTTGAAGAAAATAGTACGGCAAATAACTTTCTATCCATACTTATTAATCACTATAATCTTTAAAATGTTAGTTCCGGAATGTATTTACGAAATCTTTAAAAGACTTTATCCACATTGAAACATCCAGATGAATCGAAAACATTTCAATAATACTTCAACAATTTTGAGAAATCGAAAACAATAATTATCTGTACAGAAATTTTGGGAGAAATAATTGCCATTTAATATTGTTGGGGTTGTTAGACCTTCTTTTGCCATTATTGAAAATTTTTATTTTTTCTTCGGGGAACTATCCACTGCTAAAGCTATCTCCAAAACAAATTTCGTGAAAAATTCACAAACAACTAATTTTAACTTTTCAAAAAACTAAATTTGGGCAACAGTTTTTGCTTTAATAAAAATATCATAGCCTACAGACGTACAAAATAATTTTTAGCGAATTTCCATTGGAAAAATTATTTTCCATCATGGTAAGACCCAGACCCGATCTTTGAGAGGTAGTTAAATTTGAAGAAAAATATATATATATATATAAATGTGTGTGTGTGTGTGTGTGTGTGTGTGTGTGTGTGTGTGTGTGTGTGTGTGTGTGTGTGTGTGTGTGTGTGTGTGTGTGTGTGTTTAGCACGCTCACGTTCGCAATGTCAGTCAATTTGAATCAAACTTGGCACAAAAATCGATTTTGGTAATAGCTTAGACGAACACAGCAAAATTTATTCTACAATTTCAAAATGACGGTATTTTAAAATATTTAAAAATTCATAAAGTTTTTCTTCAATTTGTTGAAAAAATTATTTTACCAGCGTAATCAGCTTTCAAAACGTCATAAATTAGCATTTTGAATTTTTAAAAAACGTTGAAAAAAAGAAATTTTTTGACGGCGTCAAGGTTCATTTTCGTATTTTCTATGTAATTTGTAAGTTTAAATTTTTTAATATATGCAGATTCTAATGTTCTTTATGATGGTGAAATCAGAATTTGAGAAGCATTAAGATAAAAGATATCTTTTGAAAATTCGCTCCTATCACGTCAGCCAGGCAGCTGCGTGCCGCGATTATTTTCTATTAAAATTAAAATAATAAAAATAAAACACAAATAATAAAAGTGAATTTCTCTTCCAAGTTTATATCCACTTGTTCTAATGGTTCCCGCTTTTGCCTGATAAAGTAAGAGATGCTGTTGAGGACCTTATCTGTTGAAGGATGTATCGACGTGGACACGTCACGGATCGGTCGGGAAGGGTGTCGCCGTATTTGGCAAAGACCAGACCAGATTGATCTTCGGATTCTGGCTAAAAACAATCAACTAATTTTAACATCCGTATGGCGCTGTGCATCACCGGTGCACACGGACAAGTTTCACAAATGCTGGAATACATTTCATTTTATTTGCTTTCTTTCGAGCGTCATACCAAAATATTTCCGAGAACCAGACGCATGTGGCATTACCTAAATTGTTATTCGTCCAGAAGTATGTGTAAAACACCATCTTTGGGTTACAGTTAATGATATGGTTTTTGATAACTGTTAAAATGCAACTGAACCAAATTGCTGTATACCGGACACGAATGGCTTCTTTTTGTTTTGAAAGAAGTTTGATTTCCACGCAAAGTAAAAATTAACCTAATAAATTTACTTCAATGTTCTACTTCGCCCGCTAATGTGCCGATATAGACGCCAAATACGTACAACCAAGACACTTAAACACACTTCTCTTTTTAATCGAACTTCTCCTTTGTATTCCGTTCTTATTTCACGGCAGCCAAATAAAGCGCTTTTAATGTTATTTTTATTTTCTTACTACATCACTGAAATATCGAGTTCGATATTTATGTACTTTCTCTAATCACTTGAGTTTTAATTTTTTTTTTTTATTTGACATCAGTCCTTTTTTTTGGATAGGCCTACACTGGAGCATATTCAATCATTAGTGAGGTCTCATCTTCTTGGCGCCTCCCAATACCTCTTCAGTCTTTGTGATCTCCTTTTCCTAAGTTTTTCTGAGATTGTCATGCCCTTTCGGTCGCTTGCTTTTCTAAAGTTGAGTTTAATTTCCTTGTCCTTGAATATGGCTTTCTCCACTCCATTCCTCGGTTATCTTCCAGGTCTTGTTCTATCTCCATGAGCCATTTATTTTTTATCTTTGTGCTCAACTGGTAGTTCAGTAATTTCTTAATGAGCCGTTCTTCTGGGAGTCTGATCAGGTGCCGTAAAATGCCAGGCGTCTCTATCTGAATAAGTCAATAAGGTCCTTTTATGTCCTGAATTCTGTACATCAGTCCTTTTATGTAGAGAAATTTCACTTAATCAAAAATATCCATCAAAAGTATCAGGAATAAATATATGAAGCAATATTTTGGCATAGCTGTCGCTAAAAAACCGGTCGAGGACTTACTGATGAAAAACCATGAATGGGTACAACTTCTGAAAATATGTTCGAAGTTTTAATTCAAACTTAGCTCAAAAGTCGATTTTGGTAATAGCTTGGACGAATTCGTTGACTAGCAAAATTCGTTAAATAGTTTTAAAATAACGGCCATTTAAAGCCTTGAGTTAATAACTTCTTGTTTTATTTTTTTAAATTTGATTTCACCATCATAATCAGCGTTAAAGCCTTCATATATTAGTAGTTGTTAAGAAATTTCATTTGACTGGTCAGGGTTCATTTTCCTATTTTTTTAAAAATTCTGGTATATGAAGGGTTTAATATTGATTATGTTGGTGAGATAATTGTTTAAAAAAGTTTAAGATAAAAATTAGCTACTTTTGCAAATTCGCTTCCATCACTTCAGCGAGACAGATGTAGCCTACTTCGAATTTTTTTTTTTAAATGTAAAATAACGTGCAAAAATGCGAACATAATTTTCTGGTAAACAAAAATACAATCGATTTTCCTACTATGGAAGAGGGCAAGTTATGTTAAATCCCTATCGAATAGCAGCACTAAACCGAAGATGTCTGTCGCACATTTTCCAACTATGGACGCCGCCACTTGCCTTGTAGGTCACACAAGATTACATGCCATAAAAGAGATGTTCCCTCCTTGGCTGTACATCGAGTGACCAAAGTTGCCATCGACATAAAAGGCGCAACGAAAAAAATTTGTATTTGTAATTGTGTCGTGTACAATTTGTCCTTACGAATACCGTAGCGGTTTAATGGTTCATTAAGTACTGGACATTGAATACAAGATCGCCATTTTTATCTAAGTTTTTAGGTCTTTATTTTAATACGCAGAAGTTTAAAGGCACAAAAAGTACAACCGTGTTCTCCCACCTCATGACGTATAAGGCAGTAAAACTACGTCAGGTGTGGTAGCATCTCCTACATTTTAAAAATAAATAATTTATACCTTTTTTTTACAAATCGGTTAACGGTCGTATGTTGTAGTGTGCACCGAGTTCAAGTGATTCGATATCAACTAGCAAAAAGCTTGGCTTTCAATGAACTCACTCAGCTGAACTTGTTCCGACCTAAAGTACGGTTTCTTTATTTCAATAAAAACATTTCACCTTCACAAATATCAATAAACATTTATTTCTTTAAAGGAATCGGCACACGTTCTGTTTACACGATAACGTCTATACGATTAAATCTACTCTATAATGCATAGTTTTAATGAACATCTCTACTGGTGGAGATAAAGCTAATTTATTTTTTTTAACATCTGATTTGGGACAAATTATGCTAACTCTTTAAGATTACGTTCATTTCATAACTTTCTACTACCCCACGTAGAATAAATACACCGGCTGATATAGAATCCAACTTCTCCCGACTCCAACAAAGATCCTGAATTGTATTGATGGTCAACATTGTGGCTTTTTCGCTTGAGTGATCGTTATATACATCGACCATTGTGCGCATGCTCACTCTAGTGGAACTTTTGCATTATATGACCACAAAATTCAAAACTGTTTTTATGAATGTTTGGTTTAGATCACCAGTTTAGATTAAAAAAAAAACTGTCTGACTTTACTTGACTGGACATGTTACATACTAACGTAGTTGTTTACCTTGTTTTTTAAAAAGTAACGTTTTTTTAATCGTTAAAGCTTCAGTGGTATTGTAAACTAAAGATGCAGGCTATATGATTTCAGTTTTAGTGTTAGTCTACTATATTTAAACTATACACATTGGCCCATTTATTAAAATTTACAAATTACAACAACTTTAATTTCAGCTATCTTGAATTTCTCACAAAAAGTGACAGTAAAATAATCACAACTAAACGATTTGAACAATCTACGGATGAAACTAAAAAGTGGTCTTAAAAGTAATACTGTTATAAAATATAGAAGAGTGATCGCATGTACCATCACAAAATATTCAAGGTTAGACCTTAAATAAGAAAATGTGTTTTTAATAAAATATAGGCTTATAAACTACAATAATTAAACAGCTAACTGCAATATTTCAGCGTGATATACGAGGTGTGTTCAGAAAATAACGAGAATTTTAATTTTTTGAACAAAATATTTATTTATTCTTCTACATTGATGTTGTCGCCTTCAAAATAGTCCCCCTTGGAGATTATGCACTTGTGTCAGTGCTTCTTCCAATCCTCGAAACACTTCTCAAACTCGATCTTTGAGATAGTCTTTAGTTGTTTCAGCGATGCGCTTTTAATGTCACCTACGGCTGTAAAACGACGGCCCTTTAAGGTTTTCTATATTTTTGGAAATAGGAAAAAGTCATACGGAGCCATGTCTGGCGAATATGGAGGCTGGGGCATCGTTACAATACTGTTTTTGCCCAAAAATTCACGAACAAGCAATGAAGTGTGAGCTGGTGCATTATCGTGGTGCAAAAGACATGAATTGTTTTTCCTCAGATCCGGGCGTTTTTTTCGGATTGCTTCACGCAAAGGTGTTGAACTTGTAGGTAGTACTTACTCCTTATTGACCGTTTCACCTGGTGGCAGGAATTCATGATGCGCTATGCCATTAATATCGAAGAACACAGTGAACATAAACTTCACGTTCGACCGCACTTGTCGAGCCAGAATGCCTCCACTGGGATGATTGAGCCTTAGTTTCGACGTCATATCCGTAAACCCATGTTTCATCACCTGTTATAATACGTTTCAGTAATTCTGAATCGTCGTTGACTTCATTTAGTGACTCCTGAGCAACGTCCATTCGCCGCTGTTTTTGTTCAAAATTCAACAATTTTGGAACGAATTTTTCTGCCACGTGTTTCATACACAAAACATTGGAAACAATGTCATGACATGATCCAATCGATATGCCAACATCATCAGCGACCTCTCTAATTGTGATTCGGCGTCATAGCAGACTCACCATAGGCCTTTGTTAACATTTCACACACTTTGTTACACTTTATTCTTTTTTTTACGCAAAATTTGATACAAATTCTTTGATCCATTTCTTTTAACAAACGAAAATCGCCGAGCTCATAAAAACACGTCTAACCTTAGTGGCTGTCACAGACAAAATCAACAATGAAAACAGCTGAAAGTTTTATCATACCTCAAGGGCATGTATACAAACATAATAAAAAAAAAAATGTTTGACAATCGGACTCTCCAAGCCCGCGAAATTTAAAAATTCTCGTTACTTTCTGAACACAACTCGTATATACAATAAGTTCATCATCATCACTCCAACAAAAGCTAGACGCACAAATACGAGCAGTTTACGTGCACTTTTATATTCGCTAGCTCACTACTCACAAAGCTATTTACGTGCTGTGTTCAAATTATCATAACCTCCTTTTAACTCACTTGTTGCTGTAATTATGCCGTCAATATTTGGGGCAAGGTTTTTTTTTTATCTGCGAAGACATGTAAAGCAGGTTGCGGTAATAAAGCAGCTGTAATGCTTCAATGGATAACTTGTAAAATAATAATAATTTTACATTCAAAATGACGTCTTAATAATATGTTCGAAATAACGACGAATATATACAACTTATATTCTTGGACTTCAGAAATGTACGTTCATTTTTTGTAATCAGTACTTGGGCTTCGCAGCTAGCCTAGAAATTGTGTATTGTAGCCTTCTGTAATCATTGTGCTTATAAGTTATCAGTTTTGGGTCAGATGCTTCATTGGTAAGACGAATATAAAAGATTTTTTGTATTCCGTATTAGGCTTTTACAAATTAAAGTAGTGCAAAAACACCTCACAAACGTTTCAAATTTAATTATTTCTCTTGAGTTATATATTTTCAAATATGACCAACATTTGAGCAAAATTTAATGAACCAATTTTGGTTAAATCATGCCATTTTTTTGGTAAATCCGAACCGGATATTTATGGAGTACAGTGGCCCATTTTTAGTCAAATTAATTTATATATGTTTTTTAAAAATTGTTGTAAAAAACACATTGCAAATTTCTTAAAAGACTTCTAAATGTAGACAAATCAGACTTGATTAAAATCGACTGATTCGTTTAGCCCAAGTGTTCTCAACCATTTTTCTGCTTCGACCTCCTAAATATTTTTTTTTTATTAAGTAGACCCCCACATGTTCACAAGGTGTTGCACAAGTATCACCGAAAATTAAGCTTTTATTAGGAGCAATTCAGTAAATTGTTTTTAATAATTATTATTAATTTAATTTATTATTATTAATTTAATTAATAATTAATTTATTATTATTATTATTATTATTATTAATATAATAATTATTATTAAAATAATTATAAAAATAATAATCGTATTATTAGATATACAATAAAGATAGACCCTATGTTTATAGAAGCAGAATTTTAAATAAAATATAAATCAGATTAATACATAAAATTTTAATGAGATGTTAGCGGTTGATGTCCTTCGATTAACTTACTTATATCACGGGAAATATTTGTTAATATTAATCGTAAATCACCACGTTCTGATATCTTAAGGGGTTAAAAATGGAATTTATTTCATCGACCCCAAATAGACCTCAAGAATTCAATCTACCCCCAAGGGATCCACCACGACTCCGTTGAGATCCCCTGGTTTAGTCTTTAGCGATGTGTGCAGTCACAAAAAGAGAACGTTGAACACAAAAATAATGTACATTCAAGTAAACACACTTTTTCGGTCTTAGATATCGCCAACTTTTTTTCAATCCACAGATTTATTATAAATTTTGTATCGATGTTGTTTACCAATCCCATTCTTAATTATCCTTCGTATATTGAAAAACAAAATTGATTTTTGTACTCATTTTTACGAAATATATACTGTATTTGTTTACTTTTTTATGTCAATTCCATGAACATAACATTCTCAAGAAATCAGTCTAACCAATCGTTTTGTAGACATCATTTTAAAAAACTCATATTTTAATCGAAAGTTGACAAAAAAGTGCTTCGCAATGGTTAATTGTGTTAACAAAGTCAAACGATTAAAGAATATAAAAAAAATCTGAAGGTGAAAAACAAGAACAGTAAATAAGTATTCTGTATATTACAAAAGCAATGTTTAATTCACATCAGTCTTAAATTAATGACTAGATATAAAATTACACCGTTCACAATTACACATTAATGAGGGAAAATCATAGTTTTTTGTTAAAAATCAAACAATTTATTTTGTTTAATAGACTAGAAACTTACTTAAAACAAAGTTATTAAAATGTATGTCACATTAAATATTCCAACGTATTAGCTAAGAAATTGAACCTAAATAAAATTAAACATTTACTAAACATGTATAAAATATACTTTACATTAAAACTAAATAAAGATTCGAAGTACCACAAAGCTAAGTTTGTACAAAAATAGAAAACATTTAACGTTACAAGACCTGCTTTACATAGACAGACTTGTAATTTCAAATTTTGTTCACCTCAGCTATTTAGTGTTTACAAAAATCATTTTTACATACTTTGATTTTTAAGCATAAGTTATAACGACATTTTTTGAAATTTTAATTAAACAGAAGCTGTATTTTTACAATATAAGTACAATTCACTTTAATTGTACTATTAAATATTGTATTGAAAGAGCTGTTACTTAGAACCTATCCTAATATTATTAACGTTCCAAATTGCGCATGCTTCTTCCATCCTTTTTGTTACCGTTATCTACATTAAGTAACAGTCTAATAGAAAAATTACAACAGGACGAAATTAATGTATCATAAAATCACCAATTACTATCCATACAGGGTGTGCCTTTAATGCGTAGACATAAATCAGGTTTAATGGATCAAATAAAGAAAAACGTTCCTATAAACTTTTTACGGAAACGCTTCTTTCACCAACTGTCCGTAATTTGGTTTTTTTATTAAATAACTTTATCTCTAAAACGGATAAACCGACTGAATTGAAATCTTATATTTTACTCATCAATTTAAGGACCTAGCATGCAAATAAAATTTTTTTCACTACTGTTATCAGTTTTAAATTTCGCACGACAATTTTTAAGGAAATTAAACAAGTTACAAATATTTTCCTATAGTAATTTATAAAATTTGCAGTTTTTAAGTACTTTCATTTAAAATAGTATAGTGGCCGCCATTTTGAAACGGATATACTATAGCCAGTTCTTGAATTATGTCTGGGCATTAGAAAAACACTCTATAAAAAACGTATATTATTGCTGGAATCAAGGCCTGCCCTACATAGCTGAGGTTATATATTTGTAACACCCTGTATAATATATCCGATCAAGGCGAGTCTGTCCAGTCGTCGCCTAACGAGGAAGCGGTATCACAGTGCGGCGTGATGTACTTCAAGGAACAGCCGGTGTAGTAAGCCTCGAGGAGCTCTTTGCTCTTCATACTGTCAGCAACCCGGTCGTACTCAGCCTGAGCCGTGGACATTTGCAGGTGTACGTTGTAGGAGACGACTAGAGGATGTCCAGGAGGCAATTTCTGTTCCAGCATCAGACTTCGCAGCATCGCCCTTGCTACTTCGCGATAGCCGGCCAGAGCGCTGTCTGCGGGTAGAGCCATGGTCTGCACCGGGGCCATCTGTAATAAAATCACTTCTTTTAGTAAACACTACGACTATCCGTTCTGACGTTCATTAACATGTTTGCAACTTCAATAACACGCAGTTGCCGCACGCATCATGGGAACGAACTTCCTACTAATGTTTTTGTTTAACTGATTTCACTCTCATTTATTTTAAACTTTCAAATTACATTGAACATAACGAAACGAACTGCAACAGCCGACAGGGTTTTACAATGGTGAAATCAGATTTTACGATAAAAACTACGGATTTTTTAAAATTGGCAATGGTCGCCGTTTTGAAACTCTTGATCGGATTTTTTGATTAACGAACTTGGTTCATGACTAATATTAAAATCGATATACTTATCAAGTTTTAATCAAATCGAAGCAACATTTCGAACGCTATGGTTGCTATGGTTACACACACACACACACACACACACACACACACACACACACACACACACACACACACACACACACACACACACACACACACACACACACACACACACACACACACACACACACACACACACACACACACACACACACACACACACACACACACACACACATGCAGGGTGTTTCACGGGATCCCTGAAAAAACTTCCAGAAATGAATGCTTAGGTCAATACAAGAAAAAAATATTATAGGCTATAGGCCTAAAGATAAATCCTAAACCCATTCGTTTTCTATTTACAACTAGAAATTGATTTTTTCCCCAGTTTTATGTGTATCTAATACATTTTTCAACCTCTAGCCCAAATGAAGATATTTTGTTAACACGTACACGGCTAGTTAGAGGACAAAATTCAGAAGTATGTTTTACATACCAAAATGTTGACTTTGACTGGGTGATAAGGGCTCTAAGGTAGAAATTTGTATGAAAAAATCACAGCTTAAAAAATATTTTAAATATTTTGTATTCTTCTACGCGAAAACTGTTGAATCATTTTGACTGCAATTTTGCCAAAAGTTGTAAAACGTTATACATAATAAGACTGTATCTAGACCTTTTCAGTTTTGTAAGCAATGTTTACATGACAGCATAAAATACGGTAAGGTAACACAAACTGAAAAGGAAAGTTTAAAGGCTGTACGCTTAAATTAAATTTCAATATATTTTTATTACAATAGTACTTAAAAAATAATTAGTTGTTGCCAGGGATCCTCCTTTTAAGTTTTACAGTGCTCTACAAAGTTACTTCCGAAAGAAAATTCGTTAAGGAAACGTGCATCAAAAACTGTATTTTTGTTTGTTTGTTTTTTGTGTGTTTAACGTTTGACTATTGTGCACACTTAGTCACTAATGCAGACGATGGGATGATATATATAGCATATGAAAATGCCAAGACCTGGCCGGGAATCGAACTCTGGTCCTCGGGGTGAAAGCACAGTACGCTACAACTAGGCCACCGAGGCGGCTCAAAAACTGAATGCAGATTTAACGATACAAAATACAAGACCTACTAATTTGTTTCAGATAGTGTTTTTATTTTTTCCCGATTTTAAAACCATCTACAAGGACAAATTAGATTCTTTTTTTTATTCCTCCCTTCTCTGTATCGTTCCAATTTTAGTATATGTACTGCCGAGGGTGCAGACTAGCTGAACTTATTTAGAGGATTTAGACGTCCCTCGCGGTACCCGAGTCTAATACACACTTACACTTACAATACACTTTAACACTTTAAACTCACATACATTTAGGAGGCGATAATAGCTTCAACGTGTTTTTCGTCTTAAAATAAAAAAAAATCCTCCCTTATTCAATAATTCATTTTTCAGTCGCCCAAAACGAGTGTGCCTAGACGTATTGTTTCGCGGTGAGATATTTTTTCCACTTGTCAAGGTATCAACGAACAAAGGACAACACATTGTTTACACGTTTTCCGTAAAGCCTTTGTCAGAGTTATGATTTCTTTGTCCAGCGGAGCGGTGCAGAGCATTTTACGTCCGGCAATAAATATTTTAAACAATATTTGTGGCGGGATTTGTTCTTACAGATACGGATAATTGCCTAGCTGCAGGACAATGAATACAATGAATACAACTAGACTGGCAGCGAGTGCTATTGATTTTTACGACTATAACTCAATTAGCCTGTCGCCGCTCTCTGCCCAGTTTATGGGCTAATGATTTAGTGCACTTTTGGCACATTACTCGTACTAACAAGATGTATCGCCCTCAGCTGAAACAATTGCCGGCGTCTACGCCGTTACGTCCCGGCAACATTTAATTAGCAAAGCCGAACGGGACAAGTGTTTCCAGCGTGGAGGATTACTGGTTTTTAAATAAATACAATACTTTTAAGCGACGCTCTGTCGTACTGCGTATTGCCAGGTTTTCTAGAGCAGAACCATCCGTTTCAAGGTCAACAACAACTAGGCGTAGCTGTGAAACCTTCTTGTATTTAATTAAACTAGTTATTCAAAGAACAGCAGACCTCGCTAGGTTCATAATTAATGTACAGAGTGCTCCACCAGCGCTCGTAACATTTTCCGCCAATTTAACGGGTAACCGTAATATTTACGAAAAATGTATCAAATTAATTTGAAATTTTATACTCTTTCTCCATGAAATGGTCAATATTATGATAGGTTTGGCCGTTCAGCCAGTACTACAGGAAATAATCAGAAGCTACATTCTCAGAACCCGCCATATTGAAACGGAATTTAATGGGAAAAATCTTACGCGTGTCTTTCGGGGTTTATACAAAGTACCATCGTACCAAATTTCAAAACAATCGACCAGTGCGGTTGATCAAAAATGCGTACATTCAGCATCGTTAAATCACAAGCCGCCATCTTGAAACGTAAATTAAAATATTTATACACATGCGTCATTTGGGCTTTATACAAGATATCTTCGTACCAAATTCAAAACAATCGGTTAATGCGTTTGGCCATAACTGCGTTTACTCGTCATCGTTGAATCAGCCGCCATCTTGAAACGGAAGTAAATGGAGAAAAATCTTACACATACATTATTTAGACTTTATTATGGTATCTTCTTAACAATTTTTTTAAAAAATCGGCTAAAACTGCGTACACTCGTTATCGTAAATCAGAGGCCGCCATCTTGAAACAGAAGTGAATGGGAAAAAGTCTTATAAACATGTCTATCGTGCTTTATAAAAGGTACCTCCGTACCAAAGTTCAAAATAATCTGTCAATGCGTTTGATTAAAATCGCGTACACTCATCATCAATACATCAAATGCCGCCATTTTGAAACGGAAGTAAATAGGAAACAAGTTATACCTATGTTATTTGGGCTTTATAGAAGATAAATTTGTACCTAAATTTCAAAACTTCGTAAAAAAAACACAAAAACCAAATGACGAACTGTCGAGTTAAGAGACCTGCTTGCTTCGCTCGGTCAATTATTTTATAAAACTTCAAATAGTTCTGTTCCCCTCCAAAAAAGAAAAAAACAAAATTCCAGTTTAGCAGATATTAACAATACAACGCAGACTTTGTTCTCGTCTTCGATTTACTACTGAACAGGAAATTTATTTTATTTCTATTTTTTGCAATACTACCATACACTTATGAATCTCTCTCTCTCTCTCTCTCTCTCTCTCTCTCTCTCTCTCTCTCTCTCTCTCTATATATATATATATATATATATATATATATATATATATATATATATATATATATATTGGATCAAAATTAAAATACAACGATGAGGGTTATCTATGAGGAAATTTTAGTTTTCTGAATACCAACAACAATGCTAAACATTGTGAACAAATAACTCTTTTTGTTTTGACAATATTATTAAACTGAGTATATATATATATATATATATATATATATATATATATATATATATAGGCCTATTTCAGACGAAAGTTGTTTACGGTCCAAGGAAAAATATTGTGGGGTGGCGGACCCATTACGCAAATCACAACCCCAAAAGCTTATTTTTTCTTCATTGTTGATCTATTATTATTATTATTATTATTATTATTATATTGTTCGTGTATATATATATATATATATATATATATATATATATATGAAATTTCTCAGATGAAAAATCTGAGAAAAATGATTTTGAAATTGTTGAACGGATATTGAAGTAAGAAAATGTATTCTGATGACAATCTGATTTATTTTTACGTTTTTAATGTAATTTAAAATTCTTCTGCAGATTTTAACGCTGTTTGCGGTGGTGAATTTAAATTTTCAAAAACCACCTGTGTAAGAAAATAGTCAGGATTTCTTTAGGATTATGAATTCCTGTCATTTTGAAACTGTTGTACGGATTTTTTTGGATGATGAAGATTTTACGACAATCGATTTGTGTGCAAAGTTTGAATCAAATCGGTCAAAATGTGCGAGAACATTTATATATAGTACTAATTTCAAGATTCTGTGTTTGGGTCTTACCATAGTGGTCATTCTATAACTTATTTTCTAATGGACATTCACTAATAGTTATTATTTAAATACCTAAATTCATGCATAAGATTTACGGTAAGTCTAGTATGATTTATAAACGTTATAAATTATAGTGTAGCTGACAAATTTTCTAACCCATACATATATTAAGATATATTCTAGAAGATTTAAAATATATATATATATATATATATATATATATATATATATATATATATATATATATATATATATATATATATATATATATATATATATATATATATATATATATATATATATATACACACACACACACACATATCTTCTAGATAGATAGATAGAAGATATATCTTCTTAACCCACATATTCTAGAAGATTTGTAAATAGAGGTAAATATAGATATAAAAGATTACATATCTTAGTCTAAATAGATAAATAGAAGGTATATCTTCTAACCGACATATTCTAGAAGATGTGTTAAATAGAGGCGAAACCTCTAAACATATCTAGAAGTTATATCTGTATCTATAGATATAAAAGATTACATATCTTAGTCTAAATAGATAGAAGGTATATCTTCTAACCGACATATTCTAGAAGATGTGTTAAATAGAGGCGAAACCTCTAAACGTATCTAGAAGTTATATCTGTACCTATAGATATAAAAGATTACATATCTTAGTCTAAATAGATAGATAGAAGGTATATCTTCTAACCGACAATTCTAGAAGATGTGTTAAATAGAGGCGAAACCTCTAAACGTATCTAGAAGTTATATCTGTACCTATAGATATAAAAGATTACATATCTTAGTCTAAATAGATAGATAGAAGGTATATCTTCTAACCGACAATTCTAGAAGATGTGTTAAATAGAGGCGAAACCTCTAAACGTATCTAGAAGTTATATCTGTACCTATAGATATAAAAGATTACATATCTTAGTGTAGGTAAATAGATAGAAGATATATCTTCTAACCGACATATTCTAGAAGATGTGTTAAATAGAGGCGAAACCTCTAAACGTATCTAGAAGTTATATCTGTATCTATAAATATAAAAGATTACATATCTTAGTGTAGGTAAATAGATAGAAGATATATCTTCTAACCGACATATTGTAGAAGATGTGTTAAATAGAGGCGAAACCTCTAAACGTATCTAGAAGTTATATCTGTACCTATAGATATAAAAGATTACATATCTTAGTGTAGGTAAATAGATAGAAGATATATCTTCTAACCGACATATTGTAGAAGATGTGTTAAATAGAGGCGAAACCTCTAAACGTATCTAGAAGTTATATCTGTACCTATAGATATAAAAGATTACATATCTTAGTGTAGGTAAATAGATAAAAGATATATCTTCTAACCGACACATTCTAGAAGATGTGTTAAATAGAGGCGAAACCTCTAGACATATCTAGAAGTTATATCTGTATCTATAAATATAGAAGATTACATATCTTAGTGTAGATAAATAGATAGAAAATATATATTCTAACCGACATATTCTAGAAGATGTGTTAGAGGTGAAAAAGCTGTTTTAGATAATCTATACAGAAGAGTAAAGGATGCAGTGTTGGAATTATTTTTGTCGAGAAAAGAAAACGCAAGTAGACCTAATAGTTATTTCTGTCGGTAAACGATGCCATGGCCTTCTTTAAACACGTCGGCTTCTAGGATCACGACCACAAGATTCACGGTCTGTTGGCATTGCCGTAACCCCCGAGGGCTGATTCCGCTCCACAGACTCCTCTGTCTGTCCTTCCTTCCTTTATTTACCTGATCGCATTTCAGGCATTAACGTTGATTCGCTTTATTTATTTAATTTGTTTATTTTCAAGCGAGTGAGTGTGCCTAAAGCTGCTGAAAATTTCCTTTTGTAAAACTCTAAAACGAAGAATAATAGGAAACCCGGTAGCGTCTTACTTTCTTTAAACGGGTGAAACTGTTTTGGTTTTTGTAGTTTTGTTGTGGGCAAAGGTTTTAAGTCTTTTCTCATTAGATTTGGAAGTAAATTATACGTATGACAAAGAAGAGGTTACTAAGGACGAGGTTTTCGAAAATTTAGTCAAGAAATATTACACAGACTTTAATTATTTCCCCAAATATCTGCTTCGGAATATAAAACCAGTTCATTAATAAATTTTCGATTTACACCGAAAAGAAAATTTCCATTTAATTAAATCTGATACACTGCCTACAATTAAGAATCTCTATATTTAAACAAAAATCTGATATACCGATTTTGTGAAATACGTCTTTTTTGTCGATAAATCTTGAGCCGGATTTTGTTTGGAAAGAAGCAGCGTATACGTTTCGTATAGGAACTTAAGGACTATATTTGAGCAACACGTGAAAAATAACAGACGATTTTGATAAAAAACAGTTTTCTGACCAAGCTTGAACATTATTAATTTGTGTATTATGAAAATTTTCAAAAAGATCCCGACGAACTGCATGCCAAGTTTCATCAAACGCTTAGACGCTAGGGAAACACAGACATACTAGGTGTGTTCAGAAAGTAACGAGAATTTTTTAATTTCGCGGGCTTGGAAAGTCCGATTGCCAAACATTTTTTTTTATTATGTTGGTATACATGCCCTTGAAGTATGATAAAACTTTCAGCTGTTTTCATTATAGACTTTGTCTTTGACAAGTCTAAGGTTAGACGTGTTTTTATGAGCTCGGCGATTTTCATTAGTTAAAAGAAATGGATCAAAGAATTTGTATCGAATTTTGCGTAAAACATGGAATAAAGTGTAACAAAGTGTGTGAAATGTTAACACGGCCTTTTGTGAACGCCGTTTGCGTGAAGCAATCCGAACCATGGAAAAACAATTCATGGTTTTTGCACCACGGTAATGCACCAACTCACACGTCATTGCTTGAACGTGAATTTTTGGCCAAAAACAGTACTGTAACAATGCCCCAGCCTCTATATTCGCCAGACATGACTCCGTGTGACTTTTTCCTATTTCCAAAAATAAAGAGAACCTTAAAGGGCCGTCGTTTTACAGCCGTAAATGACATTAAAGGCGCATCGCTGAAAGAATTAAAGGCTATCTCAAAGATCGAGTTTGAGAAGTGTTTCAAGGATTGGAAGAAGCGTATAATCTCCAATGGAAACTATTTTGAAGACGACATCAATGTAGAATAAATTGTTCAAAAAATTAAAATTCTCGTTACTTTCTTAACAAACCTCGTATACCGTAAGGGGACAAATATTCACATTAAAACCCTTTTTTCAACCCAATTATCTGAACATGGTTATTTCATAAAATCGATTTTTTTCACGACTGTTATAGGCCTACTTTTTTGTATCGTGAAAATTTAAAAATGGTCAAAACTTGCAGTCATAATCATGAATTATTCCGAAAATAAAATTGAGACCCAAATTGCGTTTTCGGAAATGTTCGTTAGTGTTTTTTGAATGATTTTAACAACAATATTTTCCTTTAAAAACACATTTTCTGTAAACGCTATTAATTTCTCCATTCTTAGGCCGGGTAGTCACCAACTAACTGCGGTAGGAACGGAGTTAACTGCGAATTTGAAACCTAAAATTTTGTGTTTAATGTAAGTGCGGCCACTGAAAGCGTAACGGAGCGGCATCGGTGGGCTACGTTCCGCGTAGCTTCGACTCTGTCTAGGCTCGGTTTTTAAACTGACTCCGTTTCCCTCACCACGCTGACCACGCCTCCAAACTTATTATTTCTCGTCGCCTAGGTTACGGGTTTTAAACATAATAGTTCCTATAATCCGTTACAGTAGGCCTAAATATTTAGATTTAACAGCGTTTTTTAAACTGACTGAACTCCGCGACTGGTTTCCGTTCATCTTCACTCCGCTCAGTACAGCTCCGCTCTGCATTTGGTGGCCGCCCGGTCTTACTTAAATATGCTTGCTCTATCTGAAAAAAGATTTACTGTCAAATCGTTAAATAGGAAGTTACGGGGTCACAAGTTGAACGGCTCTCGGTTTGTCAGAAGCCTACGTCATAAATTAAAACACTTTTCGATGACGTTTAAATTGCATAAAATTATTACACGCGTATTGCTAACCTCGCAGTGAGTCCGGCACAACAGTTCCCATCAGGAACAAGTTACAGTAACTGTATCAACTCCAAGACTACTTAAAATAATTTCAAGTGCATAATAATTTAGAGACCCGTCAAACGGGCCAGAACAGCATTAACATTTTTTATCGATTTCTTTTGCTTTCTTCCTCAATTACAGCTTGTACGGACGGACCGGACCGACATTACCGTTGGACAAAAAACCCACCGAGTGCGCCCGACAAAAACATAATTAATAGTATCCTAATATCTACGTAATAAGGGCGCTGAGGCCGGCAAATTAATACTATAGGTGGTCTGGCTAAGAACCGATCTGATCTTTAGATCCGTTTACGTTTGGTTTATTGAGGCTGCAATCTTCCACAGCCGTTGCTTTAGTACTTATCGCTTCTCACTATGGCACTGTTTATTTTGTTATGTTGTAATTTTGTACACTCGTGAATTAGTAAAAAAGAACCTAAATACCAGTGACACTAAACACTACAGATTGTAGTTCATAGTAGACACGTAACTACCTTCCACAGCCGTTGCTTTGGTACTTATCGCTTCTCACTATGGCACTGTTTATTTTGTTATGTTGTAATTCTGTACACTCGTGAATTAGTAAAAAAGAACCTAAATACCAGTGACACTAAACACTACAGATTGTAGTTCATAGTAGACACGTAACTACCTTCCACAGCCGTTGCTTTGGTACTTATCGCTTCTCACTATGGCACTGTTTATTTTGTTATGTTGTAATTCTGTACACTCGTGAATTAGTAAAAAAGAACCTAAATACCAGTGACACTAAACACTACAGATTGTAGTTCATAGTAGACACGTAACTACCTTCCACAGCCGTTGCTTTGGTACTTATCGCTTCTCACTATGGCACTGTTTATTTTGTTATGTTGTAATTCTGTACACTCGTGAATTAGTAAAAAGAACCTAAATACCAGTGACACTAAACACTACAGATTGTAGTTCATAGTAGACACGTAACTACCTTCCACAGCCGTTGCTTTGGTACTTATCGCTTCTCACTATGGCACTGTTTATTTTGTTATGTTGTAATTCTGTACACTCGTGAATTAGTAAAAAAGAACCTAAATACCAGTGACACTAAACACTACAGATTGTAGTTCATAGTAGACACGTAACTACCTTCCACAGCCGTTGCTTTGGTACTTATCGCTTCTCACTATGGCACTGTTTATTTTGTTATGTTGTAATTCTGTACACTCGTGAATTAGTAAAAGAACCTAAATACCAGTGACACTAAACACTACAGATTGTAGTTCATAGTAGACACGTAACTACCTTCCACAGCCGTTGCTTTGGTACTTATCGCTTCTCACTATGGCACTGTTTATGTTGTTATGTTGTAATTCTGTACACTCGTGAATTAGTAAAAAAGAACCTAAATACCAGTGCCACTAAACACTACAGATTGTAGTTCATAGTAGACACGTAACTACCTTCCACAGCCGTTGCTTTGGTACTTATCGCTTCTCACTATGGCACTGTTTATGTTGTTATGTTGTAATTCTGTACACTCGTGAATTAGTAAAAAGAACCTAAATACCAGTGACACTAAACACTACAGATTGTAGTTCATAGTAGACACGTAACTACCTTCCACAGCCGTTGCTTTGGTACTTATCGCTTCTCACTATGGCACTGTTTATTTTGTTATGTTGTAATTCTGTACACTCGTGAATTAGTAAAAAAGAACCTAAATACCAGTGACACTAAACACTACAGATTGTAGTTCATAGTAGACACGTAACTACCTTCCACAGCCGTTGCTTTGGTACTTATCGCTTCTCACTATGGCACTGTTTATTTTGTTATGTTGTAATTCTGTACACTCGTGAATTAGTAAAAAAGAACCTAAATACCAGTGACACTAAACACTACAGATTGTAGTTCATAGTAGACACGTAACTACCTTCCACAGCCGTTGCTTTGGTACTTATCGCTTCTCACTATGGCACTGTTTATTTTGTTATGTTGTAATTCTGTACACTCGTGAATTAGTAAAAAAGAACCTAAATACCAGTGCCACTAAACACTACAGATTGTATTTCATAGTAGACACGTAACTACCTTCCACAGCCGTTGCTTTGGTACTTATCGCTTCTCACTATGGCACTGTTTATTTTGTTATGTTGTAATTCTGTACACTCGTGAATTAGTAAAAAGAACCTAAATACCAGTGACACTAAACACTACAGATTGTAGTTCATAGTAGACACGTAACTACCTTCCACAGCCGTTGCTTTGGTACTTATCGCTTCTCACTATGGCACTGTTTATTTTGTTATGTTGTAATTCTGTACACTCGTGAATTAGTAAAAAAGAACCTAAATACCAGTGACACTAAACACTACAGATTGTAGTTCATAGTAGACACGTAACTACCTTCCACAGCCGTTGCTTTGGTACTTATCGCTTCTCACTATGGCACTGTTTATTTTGTTATGTTGTAATTCTGTACACTCGTGAATTAGTAAAAAGAACCTAAATACCAGTGACACTAAACACTACAGATTGTAGTTCATAGTAGACACGTAACTACCTTCCACAGCCGTTGCTTTGGTACTTATCGCTTCTCACTATGGCACTGTTTATTTTGTTATGTTGTAATTCTGTACACTCGTGAATTAGTAAAAAAGAACCTAAATACCAGTGCCACTAAACACTACAGATTGTAGTTCATAGTAGACACGTAACTACCTTCCACAGCCGTTGCTTTGGTACTTATCGCTTCTCACTATGGCACTGTTTATTTTGTTATGTTGTAATTCTGTACACTCGTGAATTAGTAAAAAAGAACCTAAATACCAGTGACACTAAACACTACAGATTGTAGTTCATAGTAGACACGTAACTGTGTAGTACTGCTATAGGAACCCTTCTTCATAATATAATATTATTTATATTGTATTTATTTTATTAATATTTATGTATTTTTTGTATAGTCTAGTACTTTAATATTACGATTTTTAAAAGTAGCATAAGGCAGCAGGTTTCACAGCATACAGTTATTTTAATTAACAAATAAAAACAGACATAGATTAGTTTTATACATAGAATAACATTTTATATTCACATATTTTATATTCACATAACATTTTTATTATGTGAAATAAATATTAAAATGTTATTATAATAACATTTTATATTCACATATTTTATCCATAAAATCTAAGTATGTATGTTTGTCCCGAATACAAATCTAAACTACTGCGTGGATTGTCATGAAACTTTACAGAAATTCACCCACTTTCAACTAACTGGTTCAGATTTTTTTGCAATTTCAATCAATAAATTGAAACAATAATTGCTTAATTATCGACATAATTACAGCATAGTCTACGCGGGCAGATCAGTAGAAGCTTAGGCCAAGCGGTCACCATTTGGCCATCGTCAGTAGGACTGCGCTGAGCCGAATATGAAAGACAAACCGGAAGCGGAGTTCAGCAAGTTTAAAGAACACGTTTGTATCTTTTAAATCTAAATATTTAGGCGTATTGTAACGGATTCTAGGAACTACTATGTTTAAAAACCGTAACCTAGGTAACGAGAAATAATAAGTTTAGAAGCGTCATTAGCGTGGAGGGTAAGCGGAGTCAGCTTCAAACCTGAACTTATACAGAATCGAAGCTAGCGGAGCGCAGCTCCCCAGTGATGCCGCTTGACTCCTCTCAGCTCCGTTACGCTTTCAGTAGCCGTACTTACATTAAAAACAACGGATTAGTTTTCAATTCGTAGTCCACTTCGCTCAACATTTGGTGGCCGCTCGGTCTTACAGTGCTCTCTGATGGTCTGCCTAAATTACAATGTAATCAATCGATCTGTGGTATTCACAGATCGTTCTATTATGTAGTGTTTCTTTGATTTAATATAACACAAAAATTTTTCACTGACATTAACGATACAAATCAAGTACTACAGCGAAGAACGAATATTCAGTTTGTAGCCTATTCTATAAATATAAAAACATAAGGTCTAATATGTAACAGAAATATGTTAACGCTACAGTAACGCTAGCGGGTAGTTACGTGTCTACTATGAACTACAATCTGTAGTGTTTAGTGTCACTGGTATTTAGGTTCTTTTTTACTAATTCACGAGTGTACAGAATTACAACATAACAAAATAAACAGTGCCATAGTGAGAAGCGATAAGTACCAAAGCAACGGCTGTGGAAGGTAGTTACGTGTCTACTATGAACTACAATCTGTAGTGTTTAGTGTCACTGGTATTTAGGTTCTTTTTACTAATTCACGAGTGTACAGAATTACAACATAACAAAATAAACAGTGCCATAGTGAGAAGCGATAAGTACCAAAGCAACGGCTGTGGAAGGTAGTTACGTGTCTACTATGAACTACAATCTGTAGTGTTTAGTGTCACTGGTATTTAGGTTCTTTTTTACTAATTCACGAGTGTACAGAATTACAACATAACAAAATAAACAGTGCCATAGTGAGAAGCGATAAGTACCAAAGCAACGGCTGTGGAAGGTAGTTACGTGTCTACTATGAATTACAATCTGTAGTGTTTAGTGTCACTGGTATTTAGGTTCTTTTTACTAATTCACGAGTGTACAGAATTACAACATAACAAAATAAACAGTGCCATAGTGAGAAGCGATAAGTACCAAAGCAACGGCTGTGGAAGGTAGTTACGTGTCTACTATGAACTACAATCTGTAGTGTTTAGTGTCACTGGTATTTAGGTTCTTTTTACTAATTCACGAGTGTACAGAATTACAACATAACAAAATAAACAGTGCCATAGTGAGAAGCGATAAGTACCAAAGCAACGGCTGTGGAAGGTAGTTACGTGTCTACTATGAACTACAATCTGTAGTGTTTAGTGTCACTGGTATTTAGGTTCTTTTTTACTAATTCACGAGTGTACAGAATTACAACATAACAAAATAAACAGTGCCATAGTGAGAAGCGATAAGTACCAAAGCAACGGCTGTGGAAGGTAGTTACGTGTCTACTATGAACTACAATCTGTAGTGTTTAGTGTCACTGGTATTTAGGTTCTTTTTTACTAATTCACGAGTGTACAAAATTACAACATAACAACATAGCTGTTCACTTAAACAGCTGATAACAGCGAACAGCTGTCTCTTAAATAATACCATTTCAATTGAGGTTACGATTATTAGCATTGTTCAAGGTCGAACAACAACAAATAAATCGATTAATTGATAATATTTAAATATTTACATATTTGGCAATAAAAACAAATGAAACGGTTATTATAATTAATTTGTTTTAATTAAAAACATTTTTGATAATTATGTTTTGTAAGTATATTATGAGTTGTTAAGGACTCCGAATACGATTGAAATGGCTGTAGACAGTGTTTATATAGAGGTTGTAAAGCGGTCATAGTCCCGAGGTTGGCAACACAGCCTACATAATTATACAATAAAAACAACGTATGAAATAATATTATATTCTGCAGCGAGCGCGTAAGAACATCTATGAACTCAATCTTAAAGCCTTCTAAAGAATATTACACAAAGTTCAACTTGGAAGTCGCTTCGTACACACTTCATTTAACAATTGAGTCAAGCTCGAATTAATTGTGCCAGGCTCTTAAGAGACCATTTGTCTTAATCAAGTAGCCTTGCACAAAGCAAATTCAGCTAAATGAGTGCTGATTCTTATGTTAGAGCTAAAACTGTAGCGTCGAAACTATCTGAAGATATTATCTTTGTTGAATTAACTGTGCCAGGTTCATACGAAACAAATTGTCAGTCAACAGGCCTTGCACAAAGCAAATTCAGCTAAATGAAAGAGTAAATTCTTATGTTAGAGCTTAAGCTGTAGCGTCGGAACTGTCTGAAGATATTATCTTTGTTGAATTAACTGTGCCAGGTTCATACGAAACACTAAGGTTGTCTTAGTCAACTGGTCTTGTACAAAGCAAATTGAGCTAAATGAAAGAGTCGATTTTCGTGTTAGAGTTGAAGATATTATCTTCATTACTCAGTGCTACAACAACTAAAATAATGAACTCATGTTCAAGGCATAATTAAAAACCTGAGTAACCAGTAAATAAGATTTGATTATTGCAAACGTCAATTAATAATAAAATTATAACTGATCAGTTTATTTATTGTTTCTCGTTGTGTTTTCAAGGTCTTTAAATTTTGTTGTAATTATTTTGTACTGTTGTGATGATTTCTTTACATTCAAACAAAATTTTTCAAATAAAATATTAACAACAAAAAGTACACAAACTTTCTCACATTCATTTAATTATTTGAAAAGAGTGTGTTATCAATAATAATTAATTATTGAAAAGAGGTATAATTATTTAATTATACCTAAAAAGTGTGTTGTTTTTAGTTTTGTTTTCCAAATCCGGCTTGTAAAATATCGAAAAAAGTCCAAATCGTAAATGCTGTCCTTCAAATCGTAAATGCATGTAGTTCCAAATTTGAATTTAAAGTTTTTTTTTGCATCAGTAAGGAAATCTGAAATTCCTATATATCCCAAACCTCTCACTTCGGGGACGGCCAAAATACCAGTACGCGCTGTCTGACAGAATCCGTGACCATTGTTGAGTGACTAAATTCTTCCTAAATCAACTACAGACCTAATTAGGTACTTAGGCCTAAAATTGTTTTTTTTTTTAATAAACAAACTTTATAAGTTGATTTATAATGCTATACACCGACTGAGTTCAACATAGGACCGGACGTATAAACAAGAGCCTGAGATAGGGAGAGGGATACCGGCCTGAGATAAGGAGATGGATATCGGCCTGAGATAAGGATACTAATCAGTTTAATTCGGTTGTGAAGACCAAGTTAATAGCTACACACTTGTCAACAAATGCATATGGACTACTCTAACAAAACCTGTAGATCGAGCATTACAAAAATGTACACTGAAGTAGAAAACCTTATCTAATCACAACATTAAGGTATAAACTGCTGACAGTATACTCTTCTATTGTGACAGTATATTTTGTCTATTAAATAGTAGAGCG
Source organism: Callitettix versicolor (assembly GCA_022606455.1). NCBI lineage: Eukaryota > Metazoa > Arthropoda > Insecta > Hemiptera > Cercopidae > Callitettix > Callitettix versicolor. The sequence continues at coordinate 59,260,160 of CM040184.1, forward strand.
TAACCATTATTCTTGGAATCGTTTGGTTGACTGACAGACAGACGGATAACAGCCGTACTTTCGACGATCGACAAAAATGTACACTGAAGTAGAAAACCTTATCTAATCACAACATTAAGGTATAAACTGCTGACAGAATACTCTTCTATTGTGACAGTATATTTTGTCTATTAAATAGTAGAGCGTAACCATTATTCTTGGAATCGTTTGGTTGACTGACAGACAGACGGATAACAGCCGTACTTTCGACGATCGACAAAAATGTACACTGAAGTAGAAAACCTTATCTAATCACAACATTAAGGTATAAACTGCTGACAGAATACTCTTCTATTGTGACAGTATATTTTGTCTATTAAATAGTAGAGCGTAACCATTATTCTTGGAATCGTTTGGTTGACTGACAGACAGACGGATAACAGCCGTACTTTCGACGATCGACAAAAATGTACACTGAAGTAGAAAACCTTATCTAATTACAACATTAAGGTATAAACTGCTGACAGTATACTCTTCTATTGTGACAGTATATTTTGTCTATTAAATAGTAGAGCGTAACCATTATTCTTGGAATCGTTTGGTTTACTGACAGACAGACGGATAACAGCCGTACTTTCGACGATCGACAAAAATAACATACTGTGCTATGTTTATTACGCAGAGTGTTTTCTTCTTTATTTGTTTCACCCAACTTTGGGGTACACCAAATCAATCACTTCTCAATGTTCTGTGCCTTCTCGTAGCCCAGTATTGCTTCATACGTTGTGTGATCTTGCTTTTCTTTCTTCGTCAGAGATTTGGATCGTTCGCTTGGATTTGACTTTGCCTTGGAACCGTTCCTTTTTGTCCTTGGTTATTGTTTTGGCTGTTCTGTCCATGAGCATAGTGTCAGTGATCTGCAGTTTTGTTATGTCTTTCTCCGTTTCTCTAAACCAAAGTGGTTTGGCTCTTCTACTGCATTACTGATGTTACTGATGTGGAGTGTTTTATTATTTTAATTTTAAAAAAAGTAGTACGACTTTTTAAATTTCTATTTAACTCTAATTGTGCATTACACAAATTGTACATACATAGGTCTTCAATGCAGTTAATTATCTGTATTTAATATTTTGACAAGTATTCATACGCCAGAGCACCGCACGCGCCACTTAAGAGTACTCACGTGACTGTTACGTGATCAACTTATACGCTAAGTGGTATTATCGTATAGTGTTTTCATTTCAATAGAAACATTCATACAATATTTCGGAATTTCTTAACACTATTTAAAGTGTTTCTATCACATCCACCATGCTTGCTTAGGGTTGCAATTAGTGTAAATCGTATCCAGGTACAGTGTTTTGTTTCGTCTACACCCCGCAGGGGGTACAGACTAGCATTTAGATGATTTAGACGTTCCTCGCGGTACCCGAGTCTAACAAATACTTACACTTACGACTTTAATTACACTCACACTTACATTTAGGGAGGCGATAATAGCCTCAATGTGCTTTTCGCCTTAAAATAACAACAACAAAAATGTTTTGTCCGGAAGATTATTTTTATTATTATTTACTACAAATTACTTGTTATGGAAAACTGTTTAAAAATGTCAGCTAACAGAATTAACTTGACGGTTAATCGAGAATCTACTGTAATTCATACGGAGAAGTAAAAGTGAACAAAGCTAGAACTGACCAGAGAAATACTGAGGCCGCCTCCAGTAGAGAGATTTAGTATGGAAGTACCCGCATCCCAGACTGTTAACCTTCATTAAAGCAATTTGCCACGCCAATATCTTCCTTCGCTCCTTACACTAAAGGCCGGGATCAAGGACTAAACAATATGGTGCGGGCCTTCAAGTGTGTAACCACTATTTTTAACTTGTCAAACAGATGCGTTTCAAGCGAAGCTGAAAGCAGTTTACCAACTGAACACCGCATTGCGGTCACGAGCGTGACCTTAGATGTGTTAATTTACACATTATATCCTCCCTACTCATTTATTACAATATCACGTATTAACTACGTAACAAAACAATCGAATCACTTTGGAAAACATATGCTAAAAAATCAACAAAATTCTTAAATCAACTTCAGATACTGCCAATTGTAATCAGTTGACAAATGATTGTCAAACTGCCAGAATTAATTGTTGTCCGAACAAGGAAAACAAGGCAATCATTGTAAAATAATTACTGTAATTTTATCGTCAATAATTATTCTTCTGTTCAAGTGCTCCGCCAATGAGTTGGGAGAAATTAATTGCTAAAAGATTAAAACTCGAGGAAGCCTTCCTTGACGTATCAAAAGTTAATTGGGTAGATTTGTGCGAAGTAAAGGGCTTCTCTGAAGTAAAAGTTAAAAAACAGACTTTTTTGCAGTACACTGCAAAATTAAGTTTGTTTGAACTCGTAACAATTTCTATTTGACATTACTACATCACGACACTCTTGCAAAATGTTAATACATATTTTTACTTGTACTATCAAAATTTCCATTTTTTTATTAAAAAAACATTCACGTAAGTAGTGTTTGCAAGATCAAAAGACATGTAACCGAATAAAAAATGTTTGTTTGTTTAACAATTCTTACTTTGCATTACGTTAGCGTAACTGAAACAAAAATGTCCTCATTTTAATGTTTGTTTATTTTTAACAATTTAAAGTACTTAATAGAAATTTAACTCTGACATGCTGCCAGTTTGAGTTCAATAGGACATCGTAGCCGGTTATACTAAAAATAATAGCGCACGCAACTGTATCGTTTTCGTGATAGAAGCGAATTTCCAAAAGTATTATTTTTTATCTAACCCTTTTTTGAAATTTTGAATCCACTATCATAACCAGCATTAAAATTTACATATACTAGCATTTTAAACTTTCAAATTAAACTACAAAACTGGACCGCCGTAAATATTTCTAAATTTCAACAGATTTTGGAAAATTGAAAGTACTAATTAATAGAGCCGTTAACACTGATTACGACCATGAAGCCAGATTTTCAAAAACATTCAAACATAAAAAATTTATGATTTTTAAAGATTAGAAATTGCCGCCATTTTGAAACTGTTTAACAAATTTCGCTGATTAACGAATTTGTTTAAAATAATAAACCATTAAAAATCAGTTTTAAACCGATGCCCTTTTGATTTTAAAGTGAAGTAATTTTTGTCCCATTAAATTGTTAAAGATGTACATTAAAATTGTTTTAAATGTATAGGGCCTACCGATTTTAACGAGGTATTGTCAGAAAGTTCCCGGAATTGGACAATGAAAATTTATTAAAAGTACGTATAATATTTTAACCTTATTTTTTCCCCTCAAAATACTGTCCTCCTGCATGCATACACTTCTTCCCCCGTTCACACAATTGTTGGAAACAGTTTTTAAAGCTATTTTTGGAAATTTCGTTTTGTCTTCTTCGCATTTCCCATTACTCCTTTTGAATCAGCAAAACGATGTCCTTTCATTGACATTTTCAGTCGTGGAAACAGGTAAAAATCCGGTGATAAAAAACGTGGTGCTTCCTTTACGATCCTCAGACGAAGTGCCAGACGCTGAATGGAAATCAAAAACTTCACAAAGAAAGGAAAAATTTCGCTTGATCAAAAGCCGAGGTTAATTGACGTTGGGGGCGTTTTTTTAATTATTGATTCACTATGAATGTATTCCTGAAAGGAAAAAAAGAACTGTATAAGCATATTTTGAAACGTCTACAAGATGCAGTTAGGTAAAAAAGACCAAGGAACGATTGGTTTTTGTTGCATGACAATACCCTGTCACATCGATTGCTGTTGGTGAAACAATACCTTGCCAAACACAACGTTACCAATCTGGAACACTCCCATGTTCTCCTGACGTTGCACCAATGGATCCTTTACCTGTTTTCACAACTGAAAATTACATTCAAGGTATATCGTTTTGCTGATTCGAAAGAAGTGATGGAAAATGCGACGAAGGGACTAAAAGAAAATTTAAAAAAATAGCTTTTAGGAGTGTTTCCAACAATTATATGAACGATGGAAGAAATGCAGGAGGAGAGTTGTTGAGAGAAAATTAGGTTAAAATAAAGTTTCGTCCGATTCCGCGAATTTTTGACCCTACCTCGTACGCCACCTTGATACTGGTGTAATTAAATACCACCTGTACAATTAACTGTATTTATGTTTACGCTTTCGAGCAGGAATATAATTACTTGCTAGCCAGCCTGCCGACAGCCAAGTTGTTTCTTACCGGTTGCTTAGTAACTAAGCCACTGCAAGTACTGTATTTAACAAGTAGGCTAGACGCATTGAAGCAGCTTTAAGAACTTGAATTTAATCGTCGCTGCGCTTGTGTTGCATCAAATTAAAGGACAAATCGTTCATTCCGTTTTAATATGCATGAATTAAGCAGACCGTTGCAAGCATTCTGCCTAACAAATTGCAACGAGAATACGCAAATTATTCTTCATTATGTTCGGGTTACTCTTCTTTCGTATTAAATTACAAGATCTACCGCCCCGCACTCGTATCACTTTGTCGGAGAAAATGTCGGACAGAATTTGCATTTTATTTGCGTAAACATAGAATCTGGAGACCTTGAGGATATGCGGTTCAAATGGGTTAACGAAAAAGTTTAAAATAATAATCGTACAGTTAGTTTTTGGTTTTATCATTTTTGCAATCTCAACTTTATTGCCTGAAGTGCGTAAAATAAGGCCCATTTAGGCGTGACAGTCGCTGGCAGCTCCTAACAGTGGTGGGGCAGAAAACACCAAACTGTTAAAAAAACTGCTTTTCTATAAACGACAAACAAACTGCTTTTTCAAACGGAAACAAGCAGTTTGATTTGAACTGGTTTATGATTTGTTAAACAAGGAACAAACTGTTCTATTCAAACGTTGCCGCAACCGCTAAAACTGTTTTCCTGCTAACTGCTTTTCTTCTACCTGCTTTTATGCTTTTTCCCTTTATTCCAAAGTTGCTTGTAGTGAAGTAAGAACTGCTTGGTCAATGTCAACGTTTATCTCTATTTTGTTGCGAGTTGTAGTAACAACCTCTCACATTTTGTAGATACAGAGCCTAATTTTATTTAAACATATTTTTTATATTTATTATTAATCATCAATATATTTTAATCAACTAAAAATGTTTTAAATCGTTTGCATTTTGGTAAATATGCAAAGGACTATTTAATTTTTAAGTAAAAAAAGAATGCTTCTATTAGAAATTCAGTGCATTTTGTAAATATAAAATGGCATACATAATTATTACATTTTTAGAATGTAATTTAATTATTACTACACTTATAAGGATTATTTTTATCCTTTCTAAATGCTTTGTACCCAAAAACAATTTAAGGACATGGTGGTGATGGGAATGAAAAAGTAGTCTTAGAAAACTGAACGTATGTGCTTTATGTTTTAGCTGCTAATACAACTTTGAGTTTCAGTTTTCTAAACTTGTTTTTTCCAACTGTTTTAAAAAGCAGCTTTTTTTCCTCAAACAGTTTGTTGACGTTTTGTAAAAATAGCAGAAACTCCCACCTCTAGCTCCAGCAGAACAAATATTTTTGTTTTACTGGCACTCCAGCTTCCATCTCCACCATTATACCGCACTTGCGCCAGCCGACTGATACCGTGTAAAACGACAACCGTTCACCAGTCGCTGGAAACATTCAACCTTGTGGATTACGTTTACCAGGTTCCGTTTAAGTAGTTAAAGGCAAATAAAAATGGCTATTTGATAGAGTGAGGAAAAAACTTTGATATTTGTAAGTTGTACCGTGACCACGGAAACTTGTGGAATGTGTAAAGATTACCCCAGTCTAGGAATGCCTCGATGCCATTCTTTATGACAGGAATGCGCCAAATTTTACAGTGAAGGACGTGCAAAAAAGCTTCAAGTTTTACATATTACTTGGAGTTGGCGAAAGATGAGAAATATAAAGTAAGTGGTACGGGAACAGATTTCATGTATAAACCATCAGTGCCATGGTTCAGTGATATGGATCACGTAATGTCAGCTAATGTGAAGGGTCCTGTCGCCGTACGCCAGTGAGCTGGCGTTCCAGTCGTTACATGCCACAATCTTTAGTGATTCATGATGTCGGATCTGGGTCTTACCATGATGATCACTTCAATAAAACATTTTCCAGTATATATCGCTGGACTTAAGGATATTTAAGTCATTTCATCGGAAGTTTTTAACAAGACTGTAGCCTAATAATTAAAATGTGTTGAACAATTTTTCCAAAAATTAAAATAAATGTTTAAGCAGACTGTATGTAAGTAATATACACCTAGTGTCTGTCTAACATGCCTACACGATAACTTAAAAAATTATGAAAAACAATCAATAATAGTATTGTGTTCTATTAACTGTCGATCTTGAATTTATTGTTGTAAATATTTGCCACAAAAACTTGTTTTTTCGTGTTTGATTATAAAGAACGAAATCTCTTTAGCTGAACGGATTAAAAACTAAGCCTATCTGAGTTTCTCTATTGCCGATTGGTTTTGGACAGCTCCTGCAACAGAATTTTGGTCCAATTACACGATTTAGGCTACTTGGATTTTAACGACTGTATTTCATCCAAATTCAATCAAAATCGAGTATAACTCAGTAAAATAAAAAAATATTCTCAGAATGTTTCTAAATCAGTAAGTGTTGAGTGCAAATCTGACTGAAACTATTAAAAAAATTAGAAGCGGATATAAAAAGAAATTTAAACAAAAAATTGTTCATGGATCCGTAAACATATTTAAAATGCATTTTTGCAAAATAGCAATACACGGTATGTGGTAAAACATTAACATTGACCATTCCAACGGCGGCAACACAGAGACAATTAGAAGCCACCGAGCCGGAATCACGTCAGCAGGTTGAGGGGCGGTACGTCCCACTTGGAGGTGGAATTGAAACCGAATGGAATTAACATTTTGTTCACACTGGCTCTAACAAGTGCTTAATGACGCTAGTGCACCATAAACATGCCAGCCTCCACGGAGCTTACCGCGCCATAACTCATGCGCCGCCTTGAGGATGGATCGTTTCTATGTAGGTACAGTGGTTATTTAACATAATATATAGAACATGTGATTACAAACTTTCTTATATATTGTAAGTTGCGAAATAAAAGATCAGATCGCCAAAAATTAAATGTAACGAATTGTTTTTTTTTGTGTGTTAGAAAACCAACGGTTAGAAAACGGTCATTCTCGAAGTATGAACAGTGCTCTTTGCTAACAATATGGCAACATACACCCCATATTTCTAACTATGAAATATATGTATCTGTGAAAACTTATATTGCTACTTTTCAATATATGTTAAAACTATGAACAACTGTGAAACTGAAATAATGCTCTTGGCAGGCTTGTTATGCAGTTAATGCGTCTTCATATAGGCTAATCTAGATTTGAAAAAAACAAACAAAACCCGCCATAATCTCCCTACTAATCTACACAATTCTAAAACTACTTGTACAAAAAAACATATGCTATACTAAATAAATAATACCAACAACAAGGTAAATCTGGCGCGAAAGAACTGTTGCGCGCGCAGTTAGCAATATCAATATGTATCTCCTTTCTGTAATTCCATTACAACGAAAATGTGAACAGTGAAAATTTCACAGTAACGTGATACATGTTAAGTGTGAAATAACTTAGTTCAGGTGTCAGATTGGTAGGCACCAAACTGTGAGCCTACTACGCAGGCGTTGAGATCCTAGCGGAAGTGAAAGAAACTAAGGGCCAATGATTGGTGGAACAGATTCTTGAGATTTCATTTCAAAGTTAGTAACAGTTAAACTCAGCCACTCACTATTAGGGAAGTATGTGAACTCACACTATCTGTAAAAAGTAGCAGTTCTGTGATATCGTTAACATCTGTAAAGCAGACTTCAGTGTTCAGTGAGGCCAATGGTGAAGGAAGGAATTTTTTTTTGTGTTTAACGTCCGACTATACGTTAAACACCAAAAAAAAAACTTCCTTCACGGTGAAGTAAGGAAGTTATTTTGAAATAACATTCTGTGTTATTTTGACATAAGAATTACTTGTTTTTGTAAACAGGTTATGTTATAATATATTCAACATATTTATGCTGTAATAGCTTGGTTTTAAAGTGATCACTACAATAAAATTATCACTCTACATATTTTACAGAGCAGGTAGATTGTTTTTGGAAACATCTTTGGGGTAGTGGCTAACTGTTGTTCGGCCATATCCTGATTCATTTAGAATTACCCTTAATTATACATAAATATTTTAACTCACTTTTGTTCACTGTCTTTTTATGCTATCCGTATATTTATTTCAGAATGCCTCATAAACGACAGAGAAAATAAATACGTGCACTTAATTGAAGAGCATATGAAGCTGCAATGCGATGGTTGTATGCAAGTTGTATGCGATGTATGAAGCAAGTTGTATGCGATGGTGAAATCCTGAGAAATGTAGCTGGCAAATTTAAAATTTTCTGTAAGCAGTTCGAATGATAGGTTAAAAAATGAATGGCTAAGGAGTCGAAAATGGGTAGGAAATGTATTTTTGTTTTACTGAGTAAGAATGAGAAGTAACAACTGTTTGATACTTCTTGCTTGACAGTATTAAGGTTTGGCTCCAATAGAATGTCAATCTACTATTTAACTATATGCTGCCGAGAAGAAGATAAAACACTCTTTCAACAATGACACTCAAATGGCTGGCAAGTACTTTGAGTTTCATGAAGCCAGTGGCATCTTCTTTCAATATTAGCATTTAATGAAATCAAAGTTTACCAGTTTTGCGAAATTTACTTTTAGCGTTTGATAAACACCATACAGTCTACGAAAATAATAAGTACAATGGATGAAATTGGGCTAGAAATTGTAGAAAAACTGAACGAATCAAAGTATTTCTTGTTTCACAGGTCAAGAAAGATGTAAAATTGGAAGTACTACGAGCTGAAGAGTGTGAAAATATTTGTTGCTGCATGAAAGTTGTGGGTAGTATATTCCTCTAATGCTCATTTCCTTCTCTTACTAATTCATTTACCTCTTGCAAGAAATGATCCAATGATCTAGTTTAATTCACTATTGTATTACGAACGGAATACGAAAAGAACTATTCAACAACATGCCTATCAAACATGCCCTGTTCATTCTTCGCCTGCAGATCCGTTTCTGGATTATACAAGACGATCATTTAGACACATCTATTAACTTTTTCTTTAATTCTGTCGCGCAAATAACTTAACCCTTCTCTCGTATCGCCTACAACCCTTAGAAATTAAATTTACCAGAAATGCTGACAACTAGAGAAATTTACCAGAGTTTGGCGACTAATTTTTTTTTTAATTTTAAGGCGAAAAGCACATTAAGGCTCCTCCCTAAATGTGAGTGTAAAGTGTTAAAGTCGTAAGTGAAAGTGTAAGTGTGTGTTAGACTCGGGTACCGCGAGGGACGTCTAAATCCTTTCAATAGGTTCAGCTAGTCTAATGCCTACAGAAAAATAGCAACGCTGAAGGACATAACAAACGAGTTTGGTGCTGCCGGTATTTTTTTCACTTTTAACTGCAAAATTCAAAAGTTTACGGTTTCTGGAAATTCAATGAATACTAAAATTTCTGCCCATTTATCAATACCTACTAATCCAATTTAATTAGGCTCATAGGTACAGTTCCTGGGACATTAGGAATGCATTTTTTGCAAAATATACTTATCCTTGTGGTAGGAAAACATTAAATTTATTGTCTCTCTTGGTAAATAAGTGAGAAGAGTGGTAAACAACACACTGAGATTGTTTAAGGACACAGTCCGCTCGTGGGGGATCTTTAGTTCGATCATGAAGAAGAAGTGGTTATTCTTCTTCTCGTATGTATTTCATTTCTTGCTTACTCATGTACGAAAAATGATTTTAATTTCTCGTTTCACTTTCTTGATATAAAGAAAGTAATGCAGTCTTTTAAAAAAATTAGGTATGTCAGTTTTAGCAAATTCTCATGGTTTATCCCCTAAAAAGTTTTTACATCAATGCCCGTATCTGCATGTAGACTATCATATTCGTTATAATATAAAAACTGCTAAAAATGGTTAAAATTTTGAAACTAATTCATTGTTTTCATAAAATTGTGTTTTTATGTGATTGGTAATTTTTTTCAAAAATATTCTGGTTCGAAAGTTCTCGGATCGGTAATTTGATAATCTAAAAAATCCATTTTTTCGAAATCGAATTGAAAAGATTTGCTCCAACTTTAAGCATACATGTGATATCATTTAAACTAGGTTAACACATAGCAAACCCTGAAAATAGGATCCAACAGCCGTCAAGATAGTTTTTTTAAATTCGATTCTTTTGAAAACTCCAACTTTACTTTTCTCAAATTTCCTACGTTACAATTAGTCAAGCTTTTACATGTGTGATTAAAATCTGTAAAAATCGATATTAAGGAATAGTATTTTCGACATTGTTACTGTTGTCGATTCATTTATTTGATTGATAGTTTCCAAAGAAGAATATTTAAGGATCCAAAAACAACATAAAACTTTACTAAGAAAAAAATACTGAACCATTTGGGCATCTAGGCTTATATTTTACTTTTTCGTTTCCTGTTTTAGGTTATTCATTTGAGAATGAAATTAGATTCTGTCTCTAGAAACGTCATATATTGTTCTGTATACACAAATGATGACAAATGTCCGTTTAAAATTAATAATACAATGAATGTTTCATTAAGTAACAATTAAACAAACAATGGTATCCTAAGCCGTACGGTACACCACGTGGTCATATATTTAAAAGAAACCTATTGCTGTTAGCGTACCATTTATTTACAAAATATTCACGCACAAATTTAAACTTCACTCGCCGACAAATCCTCCTCGAGGGGCCACCGGATCTGGTCTGCAGCTTTCCTTTCTACCTGAGACCGCGCTCTCGGTATCCTTTGTAATGAAGACATTAAAAATACAGACGTTGATTACGGCTGAGCAAAGCTATAAACTAGCAGGCCACAATGACCCGCCCTCTGGTAGCAGGACAGTGTCCGCGTGAATTATAACAGCTCAGATAATCACGCGGCTAGGCTATATATACGGGGCTTAAGTTGCTATTTATTTACTTGTGAGGTAAGCGGATTAGGTACGTGTGTGAGCCGCGCTAAGCCTTACAACAATTACATACAGCAAGTGTCTTGTCTGCATAAACATGTGACATTAAAAACTGTTGTCGCAGCGCTGCAGTCAGTGTAGGAATCATAGTACGACCTAAACCCAGGACCGTGAATGAGAGCTAATACAGTCCTCTCGAGGAGTCAAAACAAATATAATTTTAATGCTAATTACAATGGTAGAATTACAATTTTAAAAAAGTAAGCAAAAAATATATATTTTTGGAAATTATCTTCCATTACATCAGCGAGACAGGTGCGTGCTGCTATTGTTTACTGTTTTAGTTAAGAACTCTAATTATGTGTAAATATCTACTTGTTGAAACCATATACAAATTCATTACATTTTTTTATATAAGCATATTTAACTTCCATTAAAAGGAGTAATTATTAGAAAGAATAATAATTATATTTATCATTAATGTATTAATCATAATTATAATGTATTTAAAAAAAGAAAAGATTAACAGATCTAGAAAAATAATTTCCTTTTGATCGTGGATTGACCCACGAATTTCTTTTGTTCGTAATGTTTTCAATTTTCTACTTTTAGAAGTTGCCACGATTTTTTCCAATTTAAGATTATAATAAAATATATTACTATTACTAAAGAATGGATAACTTAAAAAATGCCCTTAATAAACGTCCGACTATTGTGCACACTTGGGCTAATGCAGACGATGGGATGATTTAGCGTATGAAAATGCCAAGCCCTGGCCGGGAATCGAACCCGGGTCCTCGGGGTGAAAGCCCAGTACGCTATCAACTAGGCCACCGAGGCGGCTAATATAAACTGTTTTAATTGTTGCTTTGAATCGTGTACGTAAACTAAAAGTATTACAATGACTTAATTAGGATTGCATAATTACAAGAATTTACTTGCAATCCATAGGTGCGAATAAAATTATTTCTAATAAAGAGAGAAGCGAAAAAATATAGGCCTACAGTATATAGTATAATTATTCTTCCTATTTACTTAATTAAAGTCAAAATAAATTATGAAAAAATTCTGATATAAAATTAAATGATTTTTAAAAAAAGACTACTAAAACTTTAAAAGCTCAAACAAAACGAATGAGTTGTCATTTTCCCAAGTGGCGGTAAAACTTACAACACTTATTTGGATTTTATTGAAAGCCCTTTTTTGTAGAAACAACAGTTATTAATAATCTGTTACAATTATTTTGATTATAATTTTCTTAAACGTAATCAATAAGTATCACAAATCGTACAGATCGCTGTAGCAAAAAAAACAATTGTTTGGAAACTAATAAATAATTACATATTTTTTCAAAATCAGTTCATCTGGTTTTCACCCAATTCCTGTCATATACACATATGACAACAATTACATGTAAGTGTAGAAAATCTGAATTTAAATAAATTTACGTTTACGAAATAAATTGGAAAAAACCCATGACTAATGTTTGGGTAAAAACGAAACGTTTTAAGAATTATTCACGAACCGTAAATTTTATTTGTTACACTGACTTGAGTTATAGAGTAAAATTTTATCAAAATCTGATCAACCAATTTGTCCCTCTTTTTTGTCAGTTGAGATGAAAATAATGAAATGCGAGGAAGTTTTTTTTAATGATTTCGCACCATTTTTTTCTTTGTTTTCCATTTGCTTTTATTGAACTGTAAGATGACGTTGAAAGTAACAAAGAGGCCTCTTTCAAGTAAGAGTTATAGGCCCTAAGCCCGTACTTCTTACACCTGTCAGTGAAACGGCATGGGCAGGCGGACATTGCCGTGTTCCTAACTGTACATTTTACCATTGAATGTGCACGTACTAGATAGAATGATAACCCTTATGAGAAGTTGAGCGCTTGCTGCTAGAAGCATCTTGCGGCAAACACTACAGTTAAACAGACAATTGTTCTATGTTCCCAAACTTCTCCATCCCTGTCCTTGCAGCTTGCAGCGTTCATAGCGGCAGATAGTCCAATTATTTGAATTTTAGCCGCTAATATCGAGCACGCTTTTTATAATGGTGGCTGTACTTCTAGTCCGTTTGTATTCAATAATTTTACATACTAATAAACTTGGAACTTTTGTTTTAAGAGAACACGTATCTCAGATATAGGTTATACGCCTACACAGTGCTTATTACATTAAGCCTATCTTATTTTAATTTATGAATTATGACAATTTCTGTTAATTTATAAGCCTAACTCTACAAGATTTTTTTTGTGTTTAACGTCCGACTATTGTGCACACTTGGGCTAATGCAGACGATGGCATGATTTATAGCGTATGAAAATGCCAAACCCTCGCCGGGAATCGAACCCGGGTCCTCGGGGTGAAAGCCTAGTACGCTATCAACTAGGCCACCGAAGGGTATCGAACTCTACAAGAATCATATAACTCTCGTATTAAATAATGCTGGTTTTATTAGCAAATTCCTATTGGGAAATGAGCTATTGGAACTGCAATCATTGTAATATCCAGACTCGGAACCTTGAAATGAGCGCCAATCCTGGCCTCTAGATCACTTTTTGCTGATTTGTTAAAATTAGGTATATATTTATATATATATATATATATATATATATATATATATATATATATATATATATATATATATATATATATATATATATATATATATATATATATAAAGATGGCGAGAAGGCTGCGCAAAGGGTTCGGCTACTGAGAATGAAGAGGGCTCTTGGTATAACGCGTGGTATCTACAATAAGAGATGTATGTCGCACACAAAAATCAGACACTACAACACAGTCATAAAACTGGAGGTATTATATGCAAGCGAGACGCTAGAACTCCACACAAAAGCTACCATGGAAGATATTTTGAAGGAAGAACGCAAAATCTTGAGGAAGATCCTTGGCCCGAGATTAACAGAAGAGGGATACAGGTTGTACTCCCGTAAAACCACAGAGAAGATATCGAACCTGGCAGCAGATATCAGAAGAAGGAGGCTTCGGTTCTATGGACACATCAGTAGACTCCCAACAACGAGACTTGCCAACAGAATCCTTAAGTATATACAAGGAGTCAAATCAACAACGTCTTGTATTGTAAAAGTCAGAATAGACCTACATGACGCAGAAATAGACTCAACAGACGTTGAAGACAGGAACGCATACAGGAGAAAGATGCTCGGTTGGAAGGTCCCAGAGAATGAAATCCCAAAGAGAGCAGGGGTAAAATGGACGGAGGAGAGGAAGAGGATCCATGGGGACAGGATGAGAGAGATGTGGAGGATTAAAAGCACACGAGTCAGAGTGCTTTGCGTGATCAAACAGGGTCTATACGCAAATAATAATAATAATTATTATTATTACACACACACACACACACACCAGAAGGGATGGCTATGAAATGTTTCCTCAAGAATTTTAGAATAAAAATTTTACACAATACAGTACAATTGTATTGTACACTTATATGTAGAACGAGAAAAAAGAAGAAGAGGAAGAAGAAGAAAGAAAGAAGACAGAGAAAAGTGGAAAAAGAATGGCCTAAATATAGAATTCCACTTCCGAAAAGCCTTTTCGCTCTGGAAGAGTTAGACTAATGATTAACGAAAAATAACGGTTGTAGTAATTAAATTTCTTTTAAACAATATTCGAATGAAAATTTTTCAAAAATCAAAATAAAGATTTGAACAAAATTCATTAGGAAAATAATCACGTAACTTGTCAATTTTATTTAGCACGTTGGTAAAAAGAATAGAATGTTAAAGTTTTTAACACATTTGTCATGTTTACGATATTAAACTATTACAGTTTTTAGTTACGTATACTGTAATTTAAGTTGTTCGACATTTCAACTCACTCGAGTTCAATAAACCTGTAACCTAGGCGAATGTAAACAGCGATTAAATCGGAACCCGGGCCTACACCCGAAGCCAAAACATCTAGGCATGCATCTATCACGGAAAAACATAGTTCAGATAGCGAAAAAACGATAGTTGGAATGACAAGTGGATATATAGACGAGGTACCCCTCAATTAGTGCTCAAAGGCATGTCATATGTAATAGTAGAGGGCATAATATTGATACGAGCGGAACATTAATAACTCAAACATCGGTAATTATCGATAGGCGAGCTAAGCAGTTATAATTAAAACATTGAGCTTTGTTTGTTTAAGCCCGGAGCACCGGTAGGCCTACTTAATTAAAACATACGCTTTGTTTCAACATCTTAATTCTGCTTGTGTTTCCTGAGGCCACCGGGTCCATCACGCTGGTCGTACCTTTCCTTCCTGCAACGTCAAGCCGGCTAAACCAACAAGGAAATTTACTTCAATGGTATCCAATTTATTCTCCGCTTCATCTGACAAGAATGATTCAATAATGGAATTCTCAGAGAAAACGACGTTTTATAAATATATACACTGAACATAATTAGCAATGGATTTAATTGTGTATTAAACATAGTGGATATCAAAGCTCCGCTGTCCATTATTTGTTGTGAACGAATATATAACAAACTATAAACACTTAATTTAGAATGTCATCCGAAATTTGAAATGATCGTGGGACACAAAAATGTATGCGCTTTTTAGAAAATTTGATTTTACCATCACAATCAGCATAAAAATGAATATATTAGCATTTTAAATTTAATTAAAAATGCTAATTTATGCAGATTTTATCGCTGGTTAGTATTGCGAAATTAGAATTTAATATAAGTGTAATTTAAAACTTTACAATTTTTTAAGATTTGAAATGGCCGAAATTCTGAAATAGTTAGGTCTAAACGGAGTTTGTTGAACAATAAACATATCAAAAATTTTAAAAATGAATTTTGTGCCACGTTTGAATCGAATCAACATAAATTATCAAATTGCACTGAAATACGAAAATTAACTTACTCATTTTTTTGTTTTTAATTGAATTAAAAATATAATAATAGTACTTTGTGTGTTGTATTTCTGAACTGCGCACCTCAAGGTTGTGGGTTCGAGACACGGTTGATTTACCCTTACCGTAAAAGCTGATCCATCGTTCTCACTAGTCTAATTGGTATAAAATATAAAATAGCTGTCATTTAAAATCATAACTCTTTTTGTTTTACACCTTTTCAAAAATCTAATTTCATCATTCTGATCAGAGTCAAATGTATACAGATTTTAACACTGGTTAAAATGGTAAGGTTAGATTTTCAAAAATATTTTAGAAATGCGTCTACATCACGTCAGGGAGACAGCTGCGTGTCGCGATTATTTGAGGATAGGCCTATAATGACTAACAGATTTTGTTTTGGTATATAGGTATGTACTAATTTGGGAAAATTAAAAATTTCTTTAATGCTAATTTTGAGAAATTTTTATTTTTAACAGTTTCTTGAACAATATGTAACTTCAAAACTCTTCTTTTGGGAAAAATTTCAAAAATGATTCTGAGATACCGGCAAACTAGATTTAAAGTGCCAAATTTCAAGAAAATCTGTCAATTAGTTTCGTTCCAAATACACGCACCCCCCCCCACACACACACTACGCATAAGCGCGCGCGAACGTACACGCACACGTAAGTTATTTTGTGAAAGGAAAACTTTACTTAAAAATTTGTATATTATGAATATAATTGTAAATAATGACATGCTATCCCATTTTAACGCTCTATTGAATTATTTTTGAAATTGCCTGAAAATAGCTACTTTATATTATTTTTCTGTGTAGTCTATCTCCACTTGCAGTCTTGCCGTACACTTATAATTATGAAACAAACTGAGTGTGAAAGTATACATTCAGAACGCTTCTCGTTTTAAGTTAAAAACTGTAAATTGTAAAAACTTGTTTTGCAAAATCAAGGTAAAGGCCGGTACAATATTCGTTGCAAGTACCAGGGCCAGTTTGATGATTAATATTTTGGAGGATTTTTTTCCCGAAAATGTAATCGGTGCTGATATTAAAATTCCTGGACCAACTTGATCACGAACGCGGAAGCACTTGTTTTTTTTAACACTGTATAAATCAGAATAAAATAAACTTATAAAAGTGTTCCGGTTTGTTAGGTTAGGTTAATAAATCGGCCAAGTGCAGATGGAGGGGCTAGGGACAGATGTTTGGCGTTTCCGTCAGCTGCCGCGACTGTCGCGCTCTCTGCATGAAAGTGTGCCGCAGCCTTACCTACGCTGTACTTTCCAAAAATAATTAATTCAGAAAAATAGAATTTTAATTCAATATTACGCAAATAAAACAAAAACTACACAAATTAATGTACGTACACTTTCTTTTTGTTGCATAACGTCGCCGAGCTTTTAGAATGCTCTTTTTGTGCACCTACGATCTAAATTTATCCACGATTTGAATTATTTAAAAAAAACTATATAATTAGTCCAGGAAATACGCATCATTCTTGAAACGATAAAAACAATCTGAGACGAACCCGAAAAAAATTTTAACAACCCCAAAATATATTTTTGATTTTAGTGTACAAAACGCATTTTCCTTTAGTAATGATCACATCACAGTTACTAACATGACTTTTACAAAGAAAACAATATAATAAACACATACAGCTGTCCAGCTGACGTGATGGAAGCGTATTACAAAAAAATAACAATATTGAACCTTTCTGTACGCAAATATATTCTAAACCAAGATCAAGTAATTGATATGAATTAAAGCAGACCAAAATAGCAAACACTAGAATATATATATATATATATATATATATATATATATATATATATATATATCGATATTATAAGCCAGTTATACTAATATGGACAAGGGATATGCGTTAACGGCAAGGAAAAAACTTACGGCAGTAATTCGAGACTCGAAGCAACGACTATTAGTTGCGCTAGTTCAGACATGAAGCAGATTAACGGGTGTTTTACCATTTCGGACAAACCGGCCATTTATATACAGTAAAACATACATATATATGTACACAAACATTTTAAAGATCCCCTGACACAACATTTAAACACTAGAAAATGTTGGTTAATCACTGAGTATAAACAGAGCAACCTTTTCATTGCCAGAAAGAATGAAAAAGGGGAAATTAATCCCTAAACTCTAGACTGAGGAAGGTAAAACAACAAGAAACTGTTGCAAATATTTAGTTAAACTTTGAGCGCCAACTGAGAAAACATTTTTATATGTTAGAAAGGGTTACTTATGAATTTAACAAAAGTGGCAGCTTCCTCCAAGTAGAGAAAAAAACACTTCAAGGGTGCACACGCTTAAACGCTTCAGAAATATGACAATTTTCTCAGGAAATATACCGATTTTCTTAGAAGTTCGCGGAGCGGAGCGGAATGAAGATGAACGGCAATTGGAAGCGGAGTTCAGTCACTTTAAAGAACGCGTTTGTATCTGTTAAATCCAAAAATGTAGACCTACTGTAACGTATGCTAAGAAATCACTACGATTAAAAACCGTAACCTAGGCAACGAGAAATAATAAGTTTATAAACCTGATTAGCGTTTTGGGGGGACGAGAGTCAGCATCAAAAAAGACCTAGACAGAGTCGAAGCTCAAAACCGAACCTAGACAGAGTCGAAGCTACGAGGAGCGGAGCCTAGCGACACCGCTCAGCTCCGTTACGGAGTGGTCTCATTTACATTAAAAACAATAACAACAGATTAGGTTTTGAATGCTTAGGTCGCTCCGCTCAGCGCAACTCCGTTCCGCATTTGGTGGCAGAAATCTGCTTGCCGCAAGCAGGAAATTGCACACAAGGAATTCTCGGTATTTTTTATAGATCTACAAATACAAAATATTTTTATACTAACGTAATTTTATTTGGTTTTATCTATTTAACGTCGCAGAGCAAACGTTACATTGAAACACAATTTTATAAGTGAAGTAAATAAAAGAGTACAATAATCACTATGAAAAAACTGCAAAGTGATCGATAATTTATCTGTAATCAGTTCATTTTCATCTTTATTACGTCCACCTTTCTTCACACAGTTGTTCAATTCGTTCCCTGTTTATGGGGGGGGGGGAGTTGTCTTGTCAGCGAATTGTTAATTTTATGCTATTATTTTATTTAAGCAAAAATTCAGCTGCTCGCTTCAATTCCTGTAAACCTGTTTTGAAGTGCTGTAAGTTCGTAAAAGTGTTTTTTTATACGTCTGGCACTTTTTCTTCATTTTGCTTCTCACTAGTTCTAATTACTGTATTTGTTCACCTTTAAGTTTTGCAACAGTCTGTCATCATTTCTGTAAACGCTCATTTCTCTTCTAATGATCTGTTTCTTATATAATTGCCACGGCGTTCGTCTCTTTGTTTACAAGTATATTTAAGTTCATTCACTTTAAATTAATTCACGAGGAGTTTTTCTCGTTTTTTTATATATATATATATATATATATATATATATATATATATATATATATGTATATAAATTATACTAAAAAATTTGTTTCTACTTACCGTCAAAATAATATAATAGCCTATATTGTTATAAGCCATCCAATGAAATTTAAAAACAAAAGGGTGTGTGTGTGTGTGTGTTTGTTTGTATATTATTCTAGCGTTAGTAATTTTAGTCCGGTTTTGATTCAAAATTTGGCATTTTAATAATAGTTTGGACGAGTTTGTTAACCAGCAAATTTGGTTCAAATATTTCAAAATGACGGCAATTCCAAGTCTTAATCGTGACCAGAGTTAAAATTTGCATTTTTCATTTTAAAATTTTACTAAAAATATCTACGAAACACAACTACGACACTCAACCTTACCATCGGTCAGGATTTATCTTAAGTGCTGATTTATGTATATTTTAGCGCTGATATTGTGAAATCAGTTTTTTTATTAAAAAAGTGCAAGATAAAAAGTCATTTTTGCGAGATGTTCCTTTTTGAAAATTCGTTTTCATTCAACGAGAAATGATTTTTTAATTTTTATATCTTGTTGGGATGTAGTCTATGTATTTGATATTATACTGTAATTACATTTTTCAACTACTTCCAATTGGTATTAGCCCTGAGTCTATAGTACATAAAGTTCGCACCCAATGTTAAAATCAGGATGCCAGAATGAAACGTAAAATGCACGTAGTACCAAAACCGTACATCAGAGCGCTCTGAAATCTTTCAAATGGTTAATTTCCCTTCTGATAGATAGCGTTCTTCATTTTCAGTCATACAATTTCCTACGCAGTGTACTGTAGACTGAAGGGCACTAGCCTACTCTATAATTGCCAAACCTAAGTGCGTTGAATACCTTAACTAATGTTCTCTTATTTACTTTGCGTTAAAGAATGACACTTTTTGACATCACAACACTTTAAAAACTAACTAAATTATAGAGCCAAAACTCAGAGTGTTTAGGTGTATACATAAAAAACCAGAAAATAAATGTATAACAATCTTTAAATAGTAGTAGAATGAAGGTCTGTTTATATATATATATATATATATATATATATATATATATATATATATATATATATATAAACGAATGTTGTTTATTCAGTAACATAAATAAATATTCGAATAGAAACCCATATTGTTTCTTTATTTCCTAATAAAAACAGTATCGCTTATGTGTCGCCTGAACAAAGAAAAGCTATTCAAAGTTTGAAGTATTTCGAAGAATTAATTAGTCTAGGACCCGGGATATAGCCTGGCTACGGAGAGGCACGTGCGCGAAATTATACCCTAACCTTAGTTAAGGGCGGAGCTTAAGTTTTCCGATAACTTTTATAAATTCAAATTCAAAGCTCCCAGAAATAAAATTTAACGCTTCATAGATTATGTAAATGCAAGTAGACTTGCCACGCATAATTAACATATTTAACAGCCTTATCTTGTCGGACGCGGTTTTTTTGATAAAAAAAGTTCCGACTTTCGGAATATTCGAATCCGAATAAAACTAGGCTGTCTTCTTACCGTGTCTGGATTCCGAACGGATGACATGTCGCACTAATCGTGGATAATGTTTCTATAAGATGTAAACATTTTTAGAATATATTATAATGTTGTCCGAAGCAACTTAACATGAATAAATTATCGAGATTTCTGTTGATTCTAGAACTTTTTAACAGAAAATTGTATTTTTTGAACTACCATTGTCTACAGCTTCTCGTCTCTAAAGCAATAAACTCAAACTGCTAATTGATTATTATATTTCTTCATCGGAACGCATTATAGCGATGGAGTCATATGACCAAAAGATCAAACAACCAAAAGTTCATTCAACCAAATTCTATACTAATATTTAGACCCAATGAACTTTTGGTCATATGAACCGTGTTTTTAAGAGGCGAGATCATATGACCAAAAGATCAAACAACCAAACATTCATTCAACCAAATTATATTTTAATCGAATGAACTTTTGGTCATATGAACCAAGTTTTTATTATTATTTTAAACGCCATCATACTAGTTACCCAGCTCAATTTAATTATTTAGTATTCAAGTGTTAATTCTATAACTGTGACGTTTTATACATTTATTATATATTGGTAGGTGTGAATAATAAATGTTTACATTATTTTAAACGCAGTCACACTACTTACCCAATCCAACTTAATTATTTAGTATTCAAGGGTTAATTGTATAATGGCATGTATTATTAATTTAAATATTTAATATTGAAACTTACCTATCTGCAATAATAAAAAAAAGTGAATATATAAAATATTAACAGTATATTCAACTGTAGGCCTAAACGCTAAAACAATAAAGAATTAACTGGTCTGGGTATGTAGTGTAATGGCGTGTATTATTAATGTAAATATCAGTAATGACACTGATCTATATGCAATAATAAAAACAAGTGTTTTACAAAATACCCTCCTTCGAAGGAAATACGAACCTCAATGTTAATAAATCTCTAAGTTATTACACATTTTTGGTCGAATGAAACTTTGGTTGTTTGATTTTTTGGTCGTATGAACCACTCTGTTAAAAACATGGTTCATATGACCAAAAGTTCATTCAAATATTTAAGTATAATTCAAAATATTTAAATTAATATTCAAAATATTTAAGGATAATTTGGTTGAATGAACTTTTGGTTGTTTGATCTTTTGGTCATATGAGCTCTTCCCGCATTATAAATATTGTACACTATGTTTTCATACATTTTCACCCCCTGAAATTTATAACCTGTTTCTAAAAAGTTTATCTTATTATCATGACACTGTGGTTTATGAACCACAGCTTTGATCAGTGAATAGGCTATATCAAAGGAGAATAATGGCTGATTACTTGAAAAACATTGTCATATCCTTCGCACAATATTATTACAGTAGCTTAATATCTTAGCAATACTACAACCTACAAGTTATACACAATGTGATTTTACAAATCTGGAAATAACAAGGAAAAATTTGCAGAACCCGTGCATTAATACCTCACCGCTTGATAAGATAGCATTGACGAATTAATGCAATTTTGTGGGTGGTGGCGGTTGGTTGATGATTCACTTTAAAAGAGAGCCGTCTATGGGATGATAATTTTTGAAATAATACTTTAAAAAACTAAGCTGTTTTGAAACTTAAAATAAATATAAAAATTTACTTACTTTTAGACAAAAAAAATCACTTAATTTTCTTAGATTTGCTAATTTTTAAAACTTTTGCAAATTTATTTACGTAACTTCCCATCTTCTCAATATATCTACCTATAATGTTTTACATACGAGGTGTGTTCAGAAAGTAACGAGAATTTTTAAATTTCGCGGGCTTGGAGAGCAGGATTGTCAAACATTTTTTTTTATTTTGTTGGTATAAATGCCCTTGAAGTATGATAAAACTTTCAGCTGTTTTCATTGTTGACTTTGTTTGTGACAGCCACTAAGGTTAGACGTGTTTTTATGAGCTCGGCGATTTTCGTTTGTTAAATTAAATGGATCAAAGAATTTGTATCACAATTTGCGTAAAAAATAGAATAAAGTGTAACAAAGTGTGTGAAATGTTAACAAGGGCCTATGGTGAGTCTGCTATGAGTAAAGCAAGAGTTTACTAGTGGTATAAGCGTTTCCAAGAAGGCCTTGAAGACGTTGAAGATGACGAACGCCCTGGACGCCCCAGCACATCAACAACCGATGAAAACGTAGAAAAAGTGAAAGAAATGGTTATGACCAATCGCCGAATCACAATTAGAGAGGTAACTGATGATGTTGGCATATCGATTGGATCATGTCATGACATTGTTTCCAGTGTTTTGTTTATGAAACGTGTGGCAGCAAAATCCGTTTCAAAATTGTTGAATTTTGAACAAAAACAGCAGCGAAAGGAAATTGCTAACGAGTCACTTAATGAAGTCAACGACGATGCAGAATTACTGAAACGTATTATAACAGGTGACAAAACATGGGTTTACGGATGACGTCGAAACTAAGGCTCAATCATCCCAGTGGAAGCATTCTTGCTCGCCAAAACCGAAAAAGGCTCGACAAGTGCGGTCGAACGTGAAGGTTATGCTCACTGTGTTCTTCGACATTAATGGCATAGTGCATCATAAATTCCTGCCACCAGGTGAAACGGTCAATAAGGAACCTATAACCTATAAGTTCAACGCCGTTTGCTTGAAACAATCCGAAAAAACGCCCGGATCTGTGGAAAAACAATTCATGGCTTTTGCACCACGATAATACATCAGCTCACACTTCATTGCTTGTTCGTGAATTTTTGGCCAAAAACACTACTGTAACGATGCCCCAGCCTCCATATTCGCCAGACATGGCTCCGTATAACTTCTTCCTATTTCCAAAAATAAAGAGAATCTTAAAGGGCCGTCGTTTTACAGCCGTAGATGATATTAAAAGCGCATCGCTGAAAGAACTAAAGGCTATCTCAAAGATCGAGTTTGAGAAGTGTTTCGATGATTGGAAGAAGCGGTGGCACAAGTGCATAATCTCCAATGGGGACTATTTTGAAGGCGACAACATCAATGTAGAAGAATAAATAAATATTTTGTTCAAAAAATTAAAATTCTCGTTACTTTCTGAACACACCTCGTATAGCTTCAGTTACACCAGTTGTTTTAACCTTACCTCCATCGCTGATTCCTCGTCCTCATTAGCCTAAACAAATCCAGTTTAGCGTAACAACATTTCTCAACCAAGTTTCGGTCAACTTTAGAGTCGACAAAGATCTTCCCTATGTTGCAAAAAGAGAAAAGAGAACATAACATAAAATATCTAACTGATTAACCCCGTTCTCACCCTGAATACAAACACTTCAAAGTGCACAAACGTACTTATGTACAAAACTTCATATACGTACAAAGTTGAGATCGGGATAATGTGACGGGTTTCGGAATGTCTCTTTGACTCTTTTTTTCGAAGCTGCGATACTTCCACTTTAAGGAGGTCAAATAGGATCTTTTACATTTTTCATTTTTATTTCTTTTATCTCGGGAGGGACGATCCCTCTCCCTTTAATCCTGTAATAATTTTGACCATTAGATGGGACTCAACGCACCAATTTAAATAGGTCTAACCACGAAATGATTTCGATGTATTTAGTACAGAAAAATTTCAACCATAAGCCTCAATATTGTCACTGAATATAGGCCTAAGAGGACTCGAAGTACAACTACCATTATAAAAATCGTGCTCGATATAAGCGGCTCAGGTCCAAGTAATTAAACAATCTATCGCTTTGAACGTTGCAAAGAGAGCTTGGTGGAGACGTTTGAGAAAATAGACAGTAGGCTACTATTATATATTTAACTGTAGTTGAACACTGTTGCAATTCGCTACCAGCGTTCACAAAGCTCTCATAAGGGTTATTATTCTAGTAGGGGACGTTTATATTTAATAATAATGTGCTTGTAAATTCCATACTTATACTTTTTTGATATGTGTGTATATATATATATATATATATATATATATATATATATATATACATACTTACACACACACTCTCACTGTACCTATTGTAAAAATTGTGTGTGTACCTATTGTAAAATTTTTATTGATCTAGGAATAACCGAATAACTTAATAAAAATGATATTATTAACAAATTTCTATAACAGTGTTATTCTGAATTAGTTGCCTATAGTTGTTAAATTGCTATTAAACAGGAAATTTCATGATAGAACTGATATTCATGATAGAATAACTTCTTATCAAATGTGTCTGCGACTGAAATCAGGTAGTTGTTTTGACGGAGAAAGGCACGCCGCCGCCAAGCGCGAAGATTGATAAATTGCGTAAGCAGATGACTGGTCCTTGAGAAAGTCTAAAAAATTTTAGAGACTTTAAAAGATTTTTTTAAAATTTTCAATAGTGTAGAGTAATCTTTTATAAATCAGCTCTTCAGTTAATTAAGGTATAAAATACCAAAATCTGTAAATGTTTTGGCAGTTTATTGCAATATTGTAAAATTACTTATTTTTACAATTTTTGTACAAAAAGCAAACACTGCAACCATAACCAATAAAATTATTGATTATTGATGAAAATTGGTTCTGTAATTTAGGATGTAGGCGTGTCTATGCTTACAGTTTTAATTTTTTTTTATCGGTATTTTCTAATGGTTTTGCAATTTAATAATTTTTAACATTTTGTTTACTTTTATGCAAAAATCACATGCTATAACCAAAACCATGACGACAATCATGATCATAATTATCGAATAAGTATTAATATTACGAATCATATAAATCATCGTTGATCAAAATTGGTTAAGTAGTTTAGGATGTAGGCATATAAATGTTTAATTTTTCTTTTAAATGTTCAGGTCTTATAAAGCGCAAGACCTACGCATTATTAATCGATACCGCTAATGTAGGCTAACACTATCCATAAAAATTATTTTTCAGTGTTGAACACATCGGTAACTAGCGGGCGTTGTCGCTAACAATAACAAAAAATAGTACAATAAAAACAAAAACCAATGGAAAAAAGCAGCTACCATAAAAGAGCAACTATTTCGATTTGTAACTTTTTTCTGTTCCGACTAACCAATGTTGTTTTGAGGTTATGTTCTACAACAAAAATAATATAACAATGTTATTTTATTACTGAACAATATGTTTGACGTTAATTCATCTTTTAAAATGAAACAACTTTAATTTTTGACTACCTAAATTAGTAATTCTTGAAATTAACGGATTTTTCAGTGCTTGTGTACATAATTGATATAAACATTGATTTCGCTTCGATTATGTAGGTTAGCTTAGGTTATAACGAAACATAAGTTATATTGCACATTGTGCTTTTTAAACATGAAACATAAACAGGCCTAAACGACATGTAAGTACGATTCTTTTAAACAATAACAGCCTCGAATCTTTCAGATCACAAATTAATAAAATAATGCTAGTCACTATGTAAAATCTAAAAGACTAACCTTGTTTAATTGTCATTTTATGCTAACCTGTATTGTAACTTGCACCGCTTAAAAGGTGTCAAACGATAAACGTAACTTTGTGTATATATTAATATAGATAACACAGATACACATTAACTTTATCACAATATAATAGATAACCAATGTTTTATACTGTACTTACATTATCTCCTACACACGATGTTTGTCTGCTATTGCTACCGATTATACTCCGCTGACACAGGGAGCATGCGCAATACGCAGGAAAGGGTGAGTTGGGGCAGACAGCTGTGGGGGGTATTAATAGAATATTCCCCTCCTCTCCCTACGCCTTGCCATGCTAAATCTATCCTCGTGTTGTCTTGTGCATAATCAAACTTAATGAAAACCATATGGACCCGAAAGTTATTGTTTTAAATCCGGTTGGAACAAACCAGTAATTTATTAAAGTAGATTTTATAGAAACAAAAAAAACTAACAATTTTGTTTTCAGACTAGGGGCTACACTTACATGCCTTAATATAAAACTTTTTTCAACGTAACCTATAATACCTTCGAGTTATCCAGGGAAAAACTGTTTTAAATTTTATTTTAAAATAGCTTATTTGAAATAAACGAAAATTTTATAAAATTGGGCCTAATCAATTCCAATAATTGCAGTTTCACCTTACAATGAATTATTAATTAACATATAGGTAAAAAAACATTTTAATTTGTACATAACTGTATTTTATTACAAAATGTTTAAAAATATTGTTGTTCGTGTAAAAAGAACAAACAACACTTAACCTATTTGTACAAAAATAATGGAATAATTTTTATATAACTTACACAATACGTCAACAGTAACAAAAACTATTTATCTAATAATATTTACAAATAATATACACATTATAAACAAACAACAGACATTTTTTATACGCAACTGTAGTTGAATTCTACAATCTATTTTATTTTTAATAAATAGGCCGATAATCAAAAGTGTTAAAATTAGGCCTAATTATGATCCAGCTATTTGGTATTGTCGAATATTTTTGTATTTCTAACAGTATATCACATTGGTCGTATAGTTTAACAATTAAATAAACCTAAAAAGAATAAAAAAATATAGGCCCATTCAAAAACCGCTCTTCAATTTTGTCGTTAGGTTCGTTTTAAAGTTCAGTGACCATATTTTTTCAAACTTCTAAGCACAACACATTGGTTTACGGTTACAAAAGCCAATTAAAATGTTAAATGTCTTTTCCATTTGTGTTATTATATAGAATGTATTAACAAAAAGAAATACTAATAGTATATTAGGCAATGGATAAGGCAGAGTAGACATAGGCCCTAACCTATTTCTAATTCTAATGATCACTGGTAGTTTATTATTTCAAAGTAGGCTAAATAATGTAGGCCTACTGATGTATCAATTCCAAACTCCGACTAAAACGCCCAAAATTATACGAAATTTCGCTTGAAATTTAGTCCTTGGTCTAATTGCAGAGACTAAAGATTTGTTTTTGTTTCATGGACTAAGAATTATCGTACGCTGTTTACTGGAAGGCCTAAAACGTATTAGTTCGCCACAAAGAAAATATAGGCTACTACAATTATACACTTTTGTGTTTCAAATTTTGCAAGTAGTAGCCTATAATAAAATTATTGAAGTATATCTTCCAATTTCTTGGTTATACTGAGTGGTTACCCATGTTAGACCATAGATAAGCGATACCAACACAGACTATTTGAAAACATTTTTGATCTCACACTACTGTATGTACGATCAACTTAAAGCTACTTTACAATAATTTCTTGCAGCAAGACTAGTAACGAAGTATTATTGTACAGTACAGTAGTGGCGGACTACCATTTCATGAGCCAGGAGCGGGTCTCGGTATGAGAGCTTCCTTCAGGAGTTGCTGTTGATAGGCTGCCAGATGCTGACGAAGTCCTTGCACCGCGGGGTGTGATTCAGGATATAGTTCCACTTCTACTAAGTACCTGACAGCCTCCTCCATACAGTCTATGTATCCTGCTACTATCTCTGCCATATCTATAACAATAACAATTTATAACTATTATAAACGCAGCTGATTGTTACGAGTGTCAGATAACGTTTAATCTTCATTTTACGACATAGCACACGTAAAATTATATTATTCTTTACGTTATTTTAGGTTATTCTCTGAGACACTGTGGCAAAATTTAAAATAATGACACCATAAAATGAAAATGTAAGATTAAGTATGTTAAATAATATACTTTGATGTAGCCTAAATGTTTACATAATTTTGTCACAAAGAAGGTTACACCATTTATTTGTGTACCTTCCTTTAGCATCATTGTTGAACGATTTCCTGGAATTTCATTGTAGGCTATTTACCAAAATATGATCATCCGTTCTTTTATGGTAGGCCTATACAGTATATATATATATATATATATATATATATATATATATATATATATATATATATATAAAACCGAAACAAATATATTAAGTGTGTCTACGTATGCACGATTAGTGTCTTTTAAATAAATATGCATTCATAGAACATGACCAGAAAGCAAATGCTTTTGAAGTTAATTAATTGTGAATTGAAGAAGTTGTTACTTTTGTCATTGCAATAACCGTTTCCGGGTTTTTACATTGTACAGTGACCTAAAGAAATAGATTTTAAATGATTTATTCTCTTAAATCATACATTTTTCTTAACGAAATCTATTATAGTTATGTAATTACAATTGTACTGATTTAGTATCATACATAAAGTATAATTTGTTACAACAAATCATGTATGATCAGCAAATTTGTTTGTGTGCAGTACTTAATTTGGCTAAATATGTAATTAAAAGTGATATATAACTAATTAGATTTTGCTACAATGGCATTAGACCTCTTCAACCTACACGGGCCTCCAAAACATTAATTAACTAATTAGCTACGACAGGGGATGATGTATTTCTGTACACTACCGGTAGAGGCGCTAGTTGTTAGACTGTAGACATCAGGCAACTGAGCAGGAGCAGCACTGAAAGATGGAGTCTGTTGTTGAACTTATTTGTCTAATGCTAATCCACAGAGCCTGGCAGTCTAATTAGGATTCTATCAGTCACCTCCTCATCAGTTTAATCATCTCAACT
Source organism: Callitettix versicolor (assembly GCA_022606455.1). Lineage (NCBI taxonomy): Eukaryota > Metazoa > Arthropoda > Insecta > Hemiptera > Cercopidae > Callitettix > Callitettix versicolor. Next base: position 59,289,633 of record CM040184.1, read on the forward strand.
GATTAGCCATTTAAATTTATTCAAGGAATTAAATTATACATTTCGTCATTAAGAATTAATTACATTCAAAGGTGGCCCTGGTTTGTAGTGTTCCGCTGTTTGTTGTTCTTTAAAAAGTAAATGTCGAGTAAATCGATGACCTCGGGCAGGACTAAGGGAATGGTTTTAAGAACTCGGGAGTTTACTAATTGGTACCCCGGTCGCAAAAACCAAAATTCACTGATGTAATTTGCATACGTTGGTCGACAGGCTTCTAAGACACCGTGTGTTAGTGACTGACATCAAGTCATAAATATTGTGTAGACCTAAAAAACAGTATAAAAGGAGTGCCATAAAAACAAAACTATTTGAAGAAGACAAAAAGCAATCGTTATTTGCACAAGCCTAATATTATGACATTTTTATATTTTAATAAACTAATTTCTTATTATATATGTTACGTAATATATTTTTTATAACTTAAAAAAAATAAAAACAGACAAAATATGAAAAGTTTTATTTTTATTTATTTAAACTTTTCTCGTTATACAGAATACAATACGCTATATACAAACAGTTGTGTAGTGTGTCAAAAGTTCTAAATGGGGCCTTTGTACTTTTAAGGTCCCTGTCGGTTTGTATAGTCAATATTTGTCTGCAGATCAACATATGACCAATTTTTTCAAATTTGGTAATATGGTATTTTTCCTACATCTTTTTCTTTGTAGGAACCTCTAAACTGAAATTTAGGCGCAACGGCCATTAGAAAAATTAAAAAACAAGAATTTTTACAAAAATCGTTCTAATTTTAAAATTTTCTTAATATTAAAACATAAAAAAGAAGAAAAACTTCTTGGCCTAAAAAAATTCCAAAATGGTCCGATTCAGTAGTTCTCAAAACGTAGCAATTAAATGAAAAAATGTAGGCATGATTTGTCAAAATCAGGTCAACGATTATTGTTCTAATTTTATGATGAGTACATCACTCAAACCTGTGTGTAAATTTTTAAGTAAAAGAAATTACAGCTCAAGAATAGATCTAGAAATCCGAAATTGTAACCTGACCGCCTTCAGATGTGTTTTCAGTTTTCTTTCCGTATTTGTAATGATTTATAAGTTGAATGATATCCCCGTTAATGATTCTGAACAGGATATTTCTAGGCAAGATAAATCCACGTTTATTTAAGGGAATTAGAGCTACATTTTTAATTAAATTTTATCACAATCGTTAAATTCGTGTTTGAGAACACTTTATGCAATTTGCCTTACGATACACCAAACTGTAGCATAATTATTATTTACTCATTTAATACGATTAGGTCCCTAAAATATGAGCTAAAAAGCAAAAAGGAGCAAGCTGAGATATTGATACTTACCATAAACATCTGACGAAATTTCTTCTGTCGCGTCTTGCGCAGGCGTCAACTGAAATGTTTAAAACAACTTAAAATATTGTAAATATACGAGCCCAAGCACCACTAGCTTACATTCTATTCAAGACAATGTTTGATGCTGAATTCGTATAAATATCAGACTATTTTCAGTTAAATTACCAAAATTGAATCTACTGCGACAAGGAAAACGAAACTGAAATCACGTATACCATTTTCAATAAAAAATATTTCATTTTGTTTGGACTGAAATTAGGCCGTTGTGATATGTTCCTCTAATTGACAGTTACACTGATAGGCTTGATTATCGATTAATCTATTGGCTAATTGGGCGTTGATATTAAAACGGTTAAACTTGGAACCGCTGTTTGATCTTTCCCACCATATATGTGTATATGATATATCAGTATATAAGTTATGATATACTAATAATGATACATATTTTTATGACCAAAATTTGAACGAAATCTGATGAACTAAATTTGAAGAATTAGTTCGATTTACAGTTTTTTTATTTTGAATTACACTACAATACAAAACTTTGCTTCAGTGACTTTACCGAAAATATTTTGAAATAATTTTAGCGCAGATATCATCTCAGTACTGAATTCTTTAAAAAAATTCAAATTTTTTCACATAATATTTATTATTATAGAAATATTTACTTTAAAAGGGCAAACAATAAAATACTGATTTGATATAACACTAATTTAGTTCAATTTAATGTGAAACAATTCAACATAAAATAACAAATTTTACAAAATAGGTTTAGTTTATGTGATAGAAATAAAAAATTGAATTAGTGTTACTTGTATAGCAACAAGATGAAATACGCGCATTTGCAAAAAAAACTCTTTTTTTGTTTGTAAATCTCCAAACCACTTAAAACCAATAATACGCCCAACGTGCATGGATTCATAACTGACGAACTTGAAAACCTACAATAATAAACTACAAAATAACAAGTTTAATTTCTGAAAAAAATTCAATTTTATGTAAATCCAGAATGTCAGAAGTTCCGTAAAAATAGGCCTGTATTGAGTTTTTTTAGATTAATTTGTCATTCTTTTGTTTCATTAGTCAGCTGATTTTATTAAATTAAAGTAAATTGTTTGCATATTAATCGATCAATTGATTCTACGTTTTGATTTTAGCAAACAGAACTAATTAAATATGTTAAAAGCAAAAGGGCAGTAAGAAAGAAAACCAAGAAATTGTTGTTTTCCGATTCTGTTGAAAATAAATTGCTTATCTATCGGATAACAACAGAGGATAAGAAGACAGTGGGAAATAGAACCGAATTGTAATTCAAATTAATTTGACATATTTATAATTTCGTTAACCAATACAATACTGAGAAAGGAATAGTTGAAACTAATGTCGATTTTGTTCATTGTTAGCCTATGTTTAATAACTGATCACACCACTGCGAATAATAAAATTTTATAAAATAAAAAATTGGTTGATATTGATTAAAAAATAATCAAAATTGAAGTTTTTGTAACTTTTACAACTTAATATTTTTAATACTATTATTGAACTTTCTGCAATACTATCATCAGTAAAATCAGATTTATGAAACATTTTTATATTTTCCAAATAACAATATAATTCTAGAGTTAAGATTTAAATAGGCCTACTGAAAATACAGTATTGTTGTAAAATACAGAATATTTTAATCAAATCAAAATAAAATTTATCTTACGAAATAAACATTGGAAGTTATTTCGTTTTTCATATATAAAAAAAATGTGTTTATTCGTCTAAAAAATTACGGTAAATATTAATATAAAATTAATATCTATTTTTGTTGTTATTTTAAGGCGAAAAGCATATTAAGGCTATTATCGCCTCCCTAAATGTAATTGTGAGTGTAAGGTGTTAAAGTCGTAAGTGTAGGTGTGTGTTAGACTCGAGTACCGCGAGGGATGTCTAAATCCTCTCAATAGGTGCAGGTAGTCTGCACCCCCTGCGGGGTTTATTATTTTTTTATTATTATTTTAACAATTTATAGTTCATAAAGTGTTACAGTAGGCCTATGTTAATACATTTTCTTTTTAAAATAATGAAAATATTCTGTATGAGCTTACTTATAAAGTGCATTATTGTATATTGTATTTTGAATTCACATCACATATTTAAATAAAATGCAAGCTATAAAAATAAGGCTTTATAATTTATAAACATTAGAGTTTCCAGCAACATTTCATAATTTGTTTTAAGGCAATTTTTTCCCGTATAATCTGCATTAAAATAAACAAAACCAATATATTTAGTTAATCAACATCACGAAAACAACATACCTCAGAAGTAGAAATGGCAGTATCATTAATAACACAAGGTGCAAGTCGGTCTTGCATGATTAACAAGTTTAAAAAAAATCTATACAAGTAAATTTATAAAAATATATTACACATATCAGTTTGTATGCTATTCGAACACTGCACAAGTTCTTGATTTAACTTCAACACTCTCGTAATCGGAAGACTAAGGGAAACCGCACACAACTTGCAAGGTGAGAACCTCACCGCTGAATGAGCAGGCTCACCTGTTGCACGTCAGACACACGTCTTTGAACACGCTTCCTGGCGGCCAAGGTTACAACTACATCGTACACTGTAATTAATTACTGTAAGAAACTATTTTGTTGCTGTTTGTTTGGGTCTATAGGTAAGAATCAGGAAACGTTTCCCTCGATGGTAACACAAATATTACAGCAGCTGTTTGTTTTTGACCATAACTTATTTTTGAAAATTTAATACCCTAAAAATTGGGAATTTCAAATAAAATGTTCAAAAGAATAAAGGTTTGTTAAAAACGCCTCGTAATTTATATTGATAAACAGAATTTTTGTGATTGAAACTCTTTTAAAGTATGTATTGTACCGATTATCAACATATTCAAGGAGTTTACAATCAAAATGTAGGTTTGAAAAGCATTAACTAAAATAAAAAAATTCTTAGTTGACAGAGCGAAGCGAGGTCTGTTCCAACTCAACCGTTCCGCATTTGGTTTGTATGTGTTTGTTACGTAGTTTTGACCAAAGGTATTGACCGATTGTTTTGAAATTTGGTACGGATGTACCTTGTCCGAACGAAGTACGTTTTTTCCATTCAATCCCGTTTCAAGATGGCGGCTTCTGATTTAAAATAATGAGTGTACGCAGTTTTAGCCAAATACATTGACCGACTGTTCTGAAACTTAATACAAATGTGCCTTGTATAAAGTTCAAATATTCAAGTATGTGAAATATTCTCCCCGTTTACATACACAATAAATCATTCTGTTTCAAGATGGCATGCTCTGATTTAATGATAAAGACTGTACGCAATTTTAATCAAACTCATTGACCGATTGTTTGAAATTTGGTACGAAGTACTTTGTATAAAGCCTGAAAAATTAATCTGTAAAACTATGTCTCATTTACTTCCGTTTCAAGATGGTGGTCTCTGATTTACAATAAAAACTGTACGCAGTTTTAGTCAAACTTATTGTTTTGAAATTTGGTACGAAGATATCTTGTATTAACCCAAATAACGCATGTATAACATTCTTTCCTATTTAGTTCCGTATCAAGATAGCGGCTTCTGAATCAAAGTTGAGAGTGCAGTTGCTTGTTATTTCCTGTAATTAGTGGCTGAACGGCAAAACCTATCGTAATATTAACCGCACCACAGAGAAACAGAATGAAATTTCCAATAAAGTTGGTCCAGTCACATTTGTCATAATTATTACGGTTACCGGTTAAAATGTTCGAAAAAGGTACGAGCGCTGTTGTGGAGCGTTCTTTATATAAATTAAAATATACTGCGTGGTTTACTGTTCTTTAAAATACTAGTTTTAAATTATACTAACCTTTGGGCCAAATTATTAACGATAAGAAATACAGATTTCTTTGATCGAACACAACATTTAAACAGTCATTTGATTTTATATTTGTTTGGGAACAAGCAAGCAGCAACGCTAGTCAAGCTTGTGGAGAGATTGGTCTGGTCTACATTAACTTAACTGAGAAATCCGGAAAATAAGTGTATCAAAACACTGATCCTGTCGTGTTCTAGCTTCTTTATTATTGTAAAGAACAGTATTATTGTTGAGCTTTATTACCCCTTAAGGATTGATAACTCAAAGTCAAATTGTAAATGCGATATTACAGAATGAGCAAAAGTATTTGGAATTAACTCTATTGTTACAATTGATACTTAACTGTTACTTAATTGTTACTCTACTGTTACAATGGTTACTTAATCCAAAGACTACAGAACTAAATACTAACAAGTATTTTACATTTGGTGTAATTGTTACAAATTCTGATCATACTTAGTTGGTAATGAATATATTTTCGCTTAATTTGTTCATAAGTCTCTTGTATATCACGTTGATTAATTTTGCTTACGTGATAATTTTCTATTATTTCCTGAATTTCATCTTCTCTAGTCACATCTAACAACTTAGTGTTACATTTAACTAACCAAAGTTTGGATTTTTGAAATTTTTGTTATACAAGTCACAAATTTTTCATAAAAGTCGTTTTCAAAATAAATATTATATTTAACATTGGGTACCAAATATTCCTTCACAAACTTAACAATGTCATTATTTAAGTTATTTTCGGATATTTCAACTATTAATCTTATTTTACTGGTTCCAAATAGCTTTAGTATTTTTACGTCCTTAGGTTGATATTTCACAAGACTTAGCAAAATTTGGTTTTTTCCAAAATTTACCGGCTCGTCTGAGATGGGTATTTCTATTTGCGTGTTCCCTTCATAATTAGAATGGATGGTCTGGTCGCTTTCTGCGTTCATTTCCTCTTGATCTGCGGCTTGTCTCTTCTTCCGCGTCAAAATTTGCAATTATTGATTCATTACCGTCCAATTCAGGAAAGTACAAACTAGTCGACTCGGCTATTGTTTTGTGTAGTTCTACATCCGTAGCACGCTGATTGTTCGCATTATGCTCAGTGATATTTAGCTGTATCCTCGACAAGGCGTCGGCATTTCGGTTTAATTTTCCTTTTTTGTACCTAATCTCATAATCGTACTCCTCTAATTTTAATCTCCACCTAAGTAACCTGGAATTTGATTCTTTAACAGAAAATAACCACTGTAGGGGTTTATGATCCGTATAAATTTAAATTTCCTGCCGTATAGGTAAGGTCTGAAGTATTTAGTTCCAAAAATGATTGCAAGAAGTTCTTTTTCAATGGCAGGATATTGGGTTTCGCTTTTATTAAGGGTTCTGCTGGCGTATGCTACTGGTAGGTCTGCTCCGTTTTTGATTTGCGATAAAATTGCTCCTACTGCATAATTGTTTGCGTCAGTTGTCAGAATAAATTCTTTTTCAAAGTCCGGATATTGTAATAAAGGTTCATTACACAAGATATTTTAGCAAGTTTCAAAACAGTTTATATAGTCAGGTTTATTTATATCAATTTTGACTTCCTTTTTAAACAGTGGGTGAATGGTTTTGTTATTTTCATGAAGTCCTTAATAAACTTTCTGTAGTATCCAAGTAGTCCAAGAAATCCTTTGATTTCTTTTGGCGTTTTCGGAATTGGGTAGTTTTTTATAGCTCTGATTTTGTCTGGGTTAGGTTTAACTCCTTCTGGTGTCACTATATACCCTAAATAAGCGACCTCTTTCCTCAAAAATTCTGTTTTATCGGGTTGAATTTTAAAACTGGCTTCTCTTAATCTGTTGAAAACTACTCTTAACCTATTTATGTGTTCTTGTAAACTAGTAGAATATATTATTATATCGTCGAGGTAGGTCAAGCGTGATTCATTTTCAATCCCACGTAAAATGTTGTTCATTGCTCTTTGAAAAGTCGGTGGGCTATTTTTAAGACCGAACGGCATTCTTAAAAATTCAAAGTGCCCGGTTTCCGTCGAAAATGCTGTTTTATCAACACTGTCGGGGTGCACCTCCAGTTGGTGGAAACCAGATGCGAGGTCTAGGGTGCTAAAGTATTGAGACCTCCCAAGTTTATCTAAAATGTCCGTTATATTAGGTAAAGGGAATTTGTCATCGATTGTTTTAGCGTTCAAACCTCTGGAATCAATTACAAGTCTAAATTTCTGCTTATTAGATGCGTCTGATTTCTTGGGTACTATCCAAATAGGTGAGTCCCAAAGTGAATGAGACGGTTGTATTATTTTTGTTCTAACATATCCTGTATTTGTTTGTCCACTTCCTTGCGATAGATTTCCAGATATCGATAATTCCTAGAATAAACAGGAATCTCATCTGTGGTTCTAATTACGTGTTTAATTTTGTTAGTAAAGGTCAGCTTATTATTTTCTGTGTGAAATAAGTCGAAATATTCTTCTAGTAATTTCATGATCTCGTTTCTTTCTTCTGGGTTCATATGGTCAGTTCTAATTTATTTAGGTCCAATTTATTATTTATGTGATTCAAAAAGTTAAAACTAGGGTTGTTTTCATTATATATTTCTTGCTTGTTTGTTTTACAGATTTTGAAATCACTTAATGGTTCAACTTTTAAAGGTTCAACTATTAAACGTCTATCGTCTGTTGTGATATTTATAATAGGACAAAGTGCTTCCCCTTCTACAACTTTCACTAAACATTGTGGTATTTCCAATCCATCACTTTCTTTGTACGATAGTATCCCTTCTCCATTATTTAAATTACCAATTTTAATTTTTATTACTTGTTTAGATCTAGCTTTAATGAGATGGCATTTGATATTTTTTGGAGGTGTATCTTTATTATTATTTTTTTTTTTTTTTTGTTATTGTTTTCCTTTTCCGTATTGAAATAATGTACAGGAATCTTTTCTCCGCAAAATATTAGCTGATTATGTACAAAGTCTAAATTAATTTTTGTTCTTTCATATTGTCAAGTCTTAGTAGTAGATCGAAATTTTTATGAAAATTAAATAGATAGAACTTTGTTATTTTCTTCCCCAATAAAGGCAATTTACAACTAAATTTTTCTTTTGAAACACCATGTACTGTAGAAACTTCAAACGGCTCCTGTTTTAGTGTATTTTTGAACAAGCGAAACGCTATTGGTTTGTTATTGAATGACCTGGTGCTTCCTGTGTCTATCAAAATTTTTAGGTTGGTTTTTGGGTCATAGAAATAGGGTAATTCATTTGTGTCGATGTTCATTATGGAAAATCGCTCTTCATTACAGTAAGTCCTAAAAAAAATGATTCTGTTCTAAACTGCATGCGTTGTCAACTTCGTTTGTTTCCTCGGTATAAAAATTACTATTATTTTGGTAATTTTCGTCATCGAATTGGGCTTCTTCAAAGTCTGTCATATCCTGGTCTGATAAGGAAATATTAGGTATTTGCCTCGTCAGTTCGTACATCGCGTGGTCATCGTTTTCTTGGTCAACCTGCTTGCCGGTCATCTGGTATAATTTATTTTGTCTGATCGCGGTTCCCGTTTGTCTAGTCGAAATGCTCATTGGCGTGGGTTGATAACTTTGATCTGTTTTTGGAGTATTATTAGTTACGAAATGTTTTTGTGGCTGACTGTAAGGTTGTCTGTGTCCATAGTTAAAGTTGGGTTGTGCTGGTTGATGCAATTGTTTGTAAGAGTTTTGTTGAAACTGATGATTAGGTATTGGTTTACGGATTGGCATGTATTGTTTTTTTGGTGGAATGTTGGAACGGTTTGTTTGGAATAATTTGTTGTTTTTAAACTGGAAATCGTTTGTAAGCATACTGAGTGCTTCTTCAAGTGAGGTGGGGTTTTTGGTTCTCATGAGGGACCCTAGCGGTTCCTGAAGTCCCCTTAACAGAACACGTAATGCTAATTTTTGTGCATACTTGCATAGAACATCCCTAGCGGATGGTTCTCTGTTTACAAAAAAATGCTATCTGTAACTTTAATAGCTTTTGAATCTTTTCATAAAATTTGAAAGGTGATTCCCCGTTTTCTTGCTTTAATTCTGCCATTTCAAGATTCAAAGTAAAACAATCCTTCTTATCAAAATAACTAGTCAGCAAAATTATTTTTACATCTGCCCAAGCATAAGTATTAGAATTAACTACCATTTCAAGAGCTTGCCCCTTTAATTTTGATAATATGGACGATAACAAATATTAATTTTGGAAATCTTCTAAATTATCAGCTACAAAGAATTTATTGACCATTTTATCACATATTGTGATGAATCTATTAAGCATGGTTGGTTCTCCGCTAAACTCTGGAATCATGTCCAGGTATTCTTTCTTCAGTGTTGGGATAGACATTGTAATATTTAGTTATTACTACACACAAAAATAAATCAAAATTAAAATTAAAAATCAAATTATAAAATATAATACTTATAAAATAATGCTACAAATTATTTATGATAACCTATGTTTGGTTTATCTTTAAAAATATTCAATTGATTCAATTAACAAATTGATCTTTGATATTTAATTATTTTGTTTGTTAATTATTTTAAAATTGATGTAACATACATTCGTAGGTATATAGTATACAAAACTATTTTGTGGGATCTACTTACAATAAGGTCCAAAATACTTTGCTCATTTTACGCGCACTTGCCACGAAAAATTCGCACAAACACTTCACTTCACTTCGGATGTAGATGTTCACTCTACGGTTGCAAATATTCACTTTGCCGGTTGGTTGTGTTCAATTTAATAATATACACTTATTAAATTGAACGGTTGGTCTTTTGTTCGACACTTCGGTTAACAGTTGAAACTGAAGAAAAATTATATGCACTAATTTTCCCGAAGTGTCCTACCGACTGCGCCAGTTATGGTATGGTTTCGAGGATGTCGCTTTTTAAAAAAACAACTTTTTATTAATTACAATAAGACTTTAATATTCACTTAAAACTTATTATAATTATTTAAGTTCGTCTCATATACATTGAGATGCGAACTGAGTGAAACCTCGATTAACACTGAGCTCCTGCTCTTTCTTCTCTAGGTACATGAAAATGCTTACTGTGCTAAAAGCTAAACTGTCAGCATTAAATATAGCTAAGTATAACACTAAATCTAGCAAAGTTTACAATAATTGTCTATATAACTTATATAAGTTATGTAGGCAATAAGTGTAGACTTTGTTAGATTTAGTGATGACAATGTATTTTTTAGCATGGTAAGCATTTTCATTAGTTATACAGATAATAATTGTAGACTGTTAGGTTTAGTGATGACAGTGTAGTTTTAGCATAGTAAGCATTTTTATTGTAAGTGGAGAAAGAGGAGTGTTTTTTTTTGGCGTTTAACGTCTGACTATTGTGCACACTTGGGTTAATGCAGACGATGGGATGATTTATAGCGTATGAAAATGCCAAGCCCTCGCCGGGAATCGAACCCGGGTCCTCGGGGTGAAAGCCTAGTACGTTAGTCGAGGTTTCACTCAGTTCGTATCTGAATGAATATGAGACAAACTTACGTAATTATCATAAGTTTTTAAGTGCATATTAAATTCTTACTTTAATTATTAAAAAAGTTGTTTTTTAAAAAGCGACATCCTGGAAACCATACCATAAGTTATATATATATATATATATATATATATATATATATATATATATATATATGTGTGTGTGTGTGTGTGTGTGTGTGTGTGTGTGTGTGTGTGTGTGTGTGTGTGTGTGTGTGTGTGTGTGTGTGTGTGTGTGTGTGTAAATTTTAACGTCCCCTCAAAAAGTGATCTGGAGGCAAGGGTGGTGCTCGTTTCAAGATTACCGGTCTGTATGTTACTATGACGGCAGTTCTAGTAGCTGACTTTTCATTAAATATTTCTCAGTATTATTGATTTAATAATGAACCTGCTAAGTCTGATTGTTTATGTATCTATGAATTAAATAACATTAATTTTTTTCTCTTCGCTGATGGGTGTCAACTTCAAGCATGTTTTGTCGTATTTTTACGATAAAGCTGGCCATTACCGTAATAATATGTTGAAACATATTTGCAGATATCTCTTAACGTAATTGTACAATAAAATATTTGAAAGGTAATAAAAATAGAATTAACGATTTGAAATCATTAACAACCTCTATTAGACTCAATTATTTTTCTAAACATCCGGTTTTCATAAACAAAAAATTACGGTAATTCGAACGTTTAGTGTGCTAAATAATGCTAATTTGATTCAAACTTGGAAAAAATCGTATTGGTTTAGACAAGTTATACAGAGAAATCAGTTCGATATTTCAAATATCTGATCTTTAAAAAATCATAACTTAAATAAATAAACTTATTTATTAAACATAACATAAACTTATTTATCAAAAAACATTTATAATCAACCAATTTTGTGAAAAAGTGATTTCACCATTGTAATCAGTATTAAGATGTACTTTAATATTTTATTTTTTTTTTAAGGCGGAAAGCACGTTGAGGCTATTATCGCCTCCGTAAATGTAAGTGTGAGTCATAAGTGTAGTGTTGTAAGTGTGTGTTAACTAGGGTACCGCGAGGGGCGTCTAAATCCTCTCAATAGGTGTAGCTGGTCTGCACCCTCTGCAGGATTAAATTTTAAAAATCCATTGAAATTAATAACGTGTATTTTATTGCGGTCAGATTTGATTTTTTGTTTCTATTGTAATTTTAAAGATTGAAAAGCCAATTCATGCAAAATGTAATGCTAATTACGACGATGAAATAAAATTTTCAAAGTGAATGAAACAAATATTATTAGATTGTTTTTAACGTCTATCTTTATGCGAGTTAGACTAATGAAGACAAGGGATCAGGTTAGGGAAAATCAACAGGAACAACTGCGGCTAGAACTAAGAACCTGAAGGTGCGCACAGTTCAGAGATGTAGCGTACTGACCGGTGCTTTAGCCGAATCGACCACACAGTCCCTAAATGTTATTAGAAATTGGCTTACCTTATGTCAGCAAGACAGCTGCGTGCCTAATTATTTTTACACATTTCAAACATTTATTATTGGATGCTGAGATAATGTTTACAAACGATATTTCTGACAGTAAAATCAATAGCCTATCTTTTTTAATATGCTGTTTCAAATCATTAACTAACAAAAAAATTATTTCCCTTGTTCTATTTTACTAAAATTAAGTAATTTTTTGTAAATGTAATATTAAGTACGTAAATTGTTACATTTTCATAACTTTTTTTATATTACGGGAGATAGCAGCACCTCTTAAGAGTATATTGACACAAATAGTTGACTATAATCGTCACTAGAGAGTAGCACATTATGGGTGTAAATATTAATGATAAACTTCTGTTTTTTCGCTCCCGTTTTTAAACAAGGGCGCACCCAAGATTTGTTTGGGGAGGGGGGGGAGTATTTTGCAGGTATCTGGACTCCCATGGTGTAGAAAAATTTAACTCATCTAGAAAAATTTGAGTTTGCAGTCCTTAAAACGTTTTTTAATGGTATTAAAAGTTGTGAAATATCCTTTTACTTAAATTAAGATATCGTCGGCATTTGCCCAAGTGTGCACAATAGTCGGATGTTAAACATAAAAAAAAAAAAATAAATAAATAAAAATAAAATAAATAAATGTGCACACTTGGGATTCCAGGGAAGATTGCAGAAGAAACCTGGTGCGAAGTGGTCCGAAGACAGAAAGAAGCTGCATAGTGAAAGGATGAGGGAGTATTGGAGGGAAGGGAAAACAGCTAAGTGTGAAGAATTGAAATTGTCACGTGGTCTCTAGCAGGCCTCATCGAAAGAAGAAGAAAAAAATAAATTAATTAATTAAGATTGTTATGAATGTAAGACAGAAACAAATTTGTACTCTGTTAAACTAGATTTTAAATGTTCCTTAATAACTGTTAAAACAGACCTATGAATGAAACTTTGGCTCAAAGTAATTCATGAAATCATTCTTTGTATTAACTAACTTGACACAAAATAGACTTAGCTTTTTTCCTAAGAAAACTTAAATAAACTTTAGGTTTGATTACTTTAAATTGCACACAACGGAAAGTAATAAAATGTTTCTTGTATTAAATTATTCATTAAAAACTATCCGTGGGAAAAATTTAAAAAAACAAATGTATATGATCATCTAAAATGTACTATAAATGTAGACTAACACCTGAAAAATGTAAAAAATGAATCATAGATAATAAATTTAAAATTCTTTGGCAGTTTGCTCCGAATTAATGTAGTATTAATCATCATTCATCAATGTACAAACAAACAAGAAATAGGGTTATTAAACATTTAAACAGAATCAGAACCTCACAATAAATGATTTATGCCCATAGCCATGCTTATTGTCCCAGTAACCTTTGCAAAATTTGAGCTTTGTTCTGATCTAAAATTTAAAAGCCATACCAAAACGTTTTTCATGTAGTTGACATACCAATACAAATCACAACTTGCATTACATAACCTCATTTTTTAGTACTGTATTATTTAAGGACAAGCAGACTAGTACTGTATTACACATTATTTACCAACAACACCGTCACATCTCGTAGTCAATGTAGTAGACATTTCAATTAATGTGGACATGTAGTTTTCAAATAACGCAACAACAAAAATTTTAATTTGTTATATATAACAACAAATTAAACATTTATAAGATATTATTATTGCGGTAAATATAAATATTATTATTTTTTCGCAAAAAAACATAGAATTTACGTTATTAAGTCTTTAAATTACCATATTTTCCTGGGAGAACTCCCAAATCACTCTCTTTGCTGGAGATACTCCAGACCCCCCTCCCAATTAGACTCTTGTGTAAGTCCTCGATCAATCACTGCATACAGTGACCATTTTGAATACAGAGTATGCGACTTTATTATTCACATTATAGACTAGGATATTCAGAGAAGCATTTATAATGGGTTTTATAATTGGATCCCGTCACATGTAGGCATACAAGGGAATGAGCGGGCAGACAAGCTGGCCAAACAAGGAACCCTTATAGTTCAGAAACCAAAAAGAATGTTCACACTGGAAGCTAGGATTAGTGCACTGAAGCGAACATCTTATCTTGAATTTACAAAGTCAAGGAAGACATAAAGAACAAGCCTTATGAGAATGTATTCAACTTGTATGGGAAGGTCAAGGACCTCCAGAGGAGGACATTTGTCACGGCCTTTCGGCTAACAACTGGACATTACTGTCTGAATGAACACCTGAAGAAAATTAAGATATTAAACTATGACAACTGCACATTGTGTGAATGCCCAGAGACCATTATGAACAAGGACCATCATCTGCAGAAAATTAGATGAAGAGAAGCAGAGAAGAAGAGACCTCCCTGGCCTCTACTGGGAAGCAAGATCAAAGATGGCGTGAGCCAGCGGAAGCCATTGGAAAACAACATAATTGAATTTACAAAAGGTCTGCTTAGAAATATTGTTGCAAGTGGCAGGCAAGCGACACTTGCATCACAGGTCTAGGCAAGTGCCCTTACGATATTGATACCATTAAAAATTTTATTTGGTTTTACCCAATAAGTATTTACTTTAAAACTGTTATTGTTCTGGTAAATTTTCTTTGTGAAAAAAAAACAGGATATCAGAAACTTCTGTGATGACCTAGGCTACAAACCACCAGTCTTTTGGGCTAACTACAGGTAGCCTTCTTAATAACAATACCTTTTATGACAATGGTAAGTAACAATAATGATTTAGATAAAATTTTAAAAATTAATTCTTATTTTTATTAGTATAAAGAAGACACATACAGTTATATCTAATTATTATCATGACAATATCATGTATAAATAGAAATAGGCACTCTACGAATTAATCATCCAACCTCATAATATACAGAAAACTGTATTATATTAAAAATATTTTAATTATTAATTTGTTAGTCTTGTAACTCAACAAAATATATATTAATGGCAAACTAATTAAGTAAACTATATTTTATGAGGAAATTATATACTTATGGTAAATTATTTATATACTAAACATTTTATGCCATGACTAGATATCCACTTAAAAATAAAACCCGATATATTGGGTCAGAAGTGTGATAAAACATTGTACAGCTCAGTTATGGTTTCAGATTTCGCGTATTTTCTATTCGCTGTTTTTACTGTCATTCATGGACAAACAATTCAGCGAAATCTTGTAAACTCAGAATCAAAGTGGAAATAAGCTCATGAAATTTATAACTATAAATTTTCGTATAAATACTGATATTTACACAAAAATAATAAATTTCGAATTATGGCTTCAAGTAAAGATTTGGTAAATTTGAAACTTAACAATTTTTCACTCCATTACAAAGTAAAAAAATGGATGACAAATAAGTGAAACTAGGTTTAAATGACCCACAAATATTAAAAATTTTGTTTGGTGCTTACAAAAGCCATAAATATGTGTAAGCCTTATTAGAAAGCCTTTCAAATGTTTTACGAGTATGCAATATAAACATACTTGAAAGAAAATCAATTTATTTTTTTAACACAAATTTTAAATTGCCATGTTTTAATAGCACTTTTTAAAATTTGAAACTCAAAGTTATGCAGTGTCTTAACACATTGTTCTTAAATTCAAAATTCCAAAACTATTCAAAATATCAAACACACAATTACCATTTTAAATTTATATTTTTTTCACTGAAAAGTTTCCTGTACAGATTCAAATTGTGTACATTTTTATTTTTAAATGTTCCCCGTAGTGCAAGTATATAAACATGGTAAAAAATGAACATAAGGGAAATGCAAGATTTAAAAACACTTAGTTGTCAAGAACCTATCATATTTCTTTTCCCTTGTTTTAATTTTTTGTTTTTTAGAATGCATACTGTAGGCCATAAAATTCTGAAAGCATAACTTCTTTTAACACGTAAGACTATTTTTATACTCAAGTTTTTGTACAATTATTTTGCAAAAACAAATACATATAAGTGCAATATTTTTAAAAGCCCAAGAAACTAATTTGACTGCGGATGAAAAAACACTAGAATTATATACAGTAATTACCGAAACAAAATTGTTCAAAGAGACACAATTAATTTTAGTGTCTAAAAAAATATAATTTGTACTAGTTTTATTTTCATGGCATTTTAGAATATTTACTTAAAAAATACCAACCCGAAAATTATCTGTATT
Organism: Callitettix versicolor; assembly: GCA_022606455.1. Lineage (NCBI taxonomy): Eukaryota > Metazoa > Arthropoda > Insecta > Hemiptera > Cercopidae > Callitettix > Callitettix versicolor. The sequence continues at coordinate 59,306,024 of CM040184.1, forward strand.
AAAATCAATTAATAGCTAAACGGTAGTAAATGTTAACAAATATTACAATTATTCAAAAATTATGAATTTAATTTTGTCTTACAATAAAACAAACTAAAAATTATGAACGACTGTAAATCATTCTTAAAAATTACAATTAAATTAATTATTCGTTGTGTATTATTCGTTTAATGGTTACTAACTTTATGAATGCAAATTGTCATTCTAATTAACAATACGTAGACAAAACTGTTATACAAATTATAAAAAAACTTTTACTTCGACTGGAAATTGTAACAATTTCAGCAACAAGCAACAAAAAAAATAGTTACACCAATTAGGTCCCTTCTTTATATTTTGTCTTTACTAACAATATCCATAAACAAATTGTTTATAAAATATACTGTAGGTCTATATTGTTAATATAATATTGCAGCTATCATTACGGTGAACTCTATAAAGTGGAAATAGGTTCTAAAAGCTACTTATATGTGCAAACTTTACAAGTTGGGGAAATTCTGAAGTACCTCTACACATTTTGATGTTTAACCAAGATGTTTAACACAAGCAGAAAATGTGTCAAATTTTTGAAACAAAATAAATTGTGTAGTACAAAAAAATTCAATCGACAGCAGTCACACTTTACTTTTTTGATATTTACAGTCGATGAAACATCAAAGGTAAGAAATTAATTAAATATTTCTTCAGTCTTTACGATAACAATTGCCTAATGGAAATGAATCATATCTCGCCAAGATGTAAAGCTTTATACTTGGACAGGAATTTTATAGACACCTTAATTCAGTCTGTTCTATTAATAATACATTCAAAACTTAAAAACTTACACGTAACATTACGGTGCATATTATACTTTATTTTTAACAAACAGATGATTTTCAACAACTGCTATTTTTTTGTTTTGTTAACTTTGATGTGCATGTTTTATTTTCAAAGGCACAGTTAACAAAATAAAGACAGAAACAACATTGCACTTACCCCACATGACCAGATTAGAATAAAAGCCTAAAATATTTAGATAAGAAAAGAGTATCTCTCTCTCTCTCTCTCTCTCTCTCTCTCTCTCTCTCTCTCTATATATATATATATATATATATATATATATATATATATATATATATATATATGCTATCCATCCATTTTCCAAGTACGATGTAATTTGTGTTGGCATTTATTGACCAAGTTACATATTTTTACTTATACATAATAACTATATTGTCTGTGAATACTTATTCACTGTTAAATTTTTATACTTTATAATATACCTATTGTCTACTGTACCTAAAAACAAAACAAAACAAAAACAAAAACAAAACGTTTTAGTTATTTCTGAATGATAACACCAAAATTTATGCTGTGTTCATATTGAAACATTTATACAAAAGAAAATACATTAGGTCTCGATTACTTAATATAATTACAGATTTTTTTTAAATACGCCACCAATTCAAAAGAAATGAATTTGATAAATTTATCTAAAATGACGATACACATTTTACATTATGTTAGTTTGTTCGTTTACATAAATGGTGTCCAATAAAATGTTATTTTTTTAACCATTTTCCATTAGAAATTGAACAGAAAAACAAACTAAAACATTTTGATTACAATAAAAAAGTCACTTACTTGGAGAATAAAATTAAATAAAACAACCAACATTAAAAAAACAAAATTAAATGCAAAGATTGGAATCACAGATTTAAATGGAAAGATGTTTGACACATACATAGTATGTATACAGTGGTTACTATATTATTTGAAATAACACAACATTCCCTCCTAATAAATAAAATAAAATCAATTTCTTGTGAGGACTAATACAAATATTAAAATGCACAACAAACACACAACCATGATATTAGTAACTAAAGGTTATTTATTACCATCATAGCGGCAATACTGAAATCCTCCATGAGAATAGTAAGAGGCTCAGAGAGGTGCAAGGGTTACTAGAAGAGATGTAGATACTCTCTTTTAATAACCTTAGTATAAAGATTCTTCAATTTTGTATATAGACCATTCATCAAGGCACCCCACCACCAAGACTCTGGTCTGTGAACTGGGCAAATTTATGTTTTTGTGTTTGATATTACTTTTCAAATAGATTATAAAATTTATACTGGCTTTCCTGCAGCTCTCGATTTTCTTGACAAGCCTTGGGTAAAAAAGAACTACTAATAAATTTCTTTTAAAATTATAGCCAACTTTAGATTACCTACAATAATGAATGGCTAATAACAGGAATAATCATATCAGCTGATAATAAAATTATATAAAGTACAATATCCAGATAAAAATAACCTTTCCTAAAATTGTCTTACAAAATTATCACCTAATATTGTTTCAATTTGATTAAAAAATCAAACCTTATAATATGTTTCTCATGTTAACAGCCTGATGTCACTTTAAGCTTCAATGCTACACACAATAATTATAACAAAGCTAATTAACCTAAATCAAAACAAAACAATTATTAATACAACTAATGGCAACTAGTCCAGCTGGTATACATTATTGAAAAATGAAAAAATATATAAAATAAGTTTGAGGTAACATTAATACTAACAAGAGTTCTCGAAATTTGAAGAATATTATCTTTGGTAGTAAACGTACTAAAAGAGCATCTACAATTTGTGTTAACGTGAAAACCTATCAAATAAAAATGCATTACTACAAATTATATACACTGTAAATAAACCAGATTAATTTATACTCTATACAAGCTAATTCACATTTAATATTACGGTTTTAAAATAATCAGGTAAGGCAGAAGTATGGAGATACCTTGTTATCCTATTTAACAGTTATCATTAAACCTTTTAAATCTTATTGGTGAATTTCAAGGTCATGGGTCTGGGTCTTACCACAATGGTACTCCAGTTGCTCATTTTTCTAAAGGAAAGTGGCTAATAACAGTGCGCTCAACTTGTATGTCTCATAGCTTGCTAAGCAGATGAGTCATGTGTCGCAGTATTGTAAGTCATTCTTTTTCATTTGAACAGTTTATTATTATTTCTTCTTTTTCATTGAATTTAAGCTGTAGCATAAAAATACAAGTAAAGAGAATTTTTAAATTTCGTAGGCTTGGAGAGTTCAATTGTCACATTTTTTTAAATTATGTTGGTATACATGCCCGTGAAGTTTGATAAAACTTTCAGCTGTTTTCATTGTTGACTTTGTCTGTGAGAGCCACTAAGGTTAGATGTGTTTTATAAGCTCGGCGATTTTCGTTTGTTAAAAGAAATGGATCAAGAAATTTGTATCAAATTTTGCGTGAAAAATGAAATAAAGTGTGTGAAATGTTAACAAAGGCCTATGGTGAGTCTGCTATGAGTAAAGCAAGAGTTTACGAGTGGTATAAGCGTTTCCAAGAAGGCCGTCAAGACGTTGAAGATGACAAACGCCCTGGACGCCCCAGCACATCAACAACCGATGAAAACGTAGAAAAAGTGAAAGAAATGGTTATGAACAATCGCCAATCACGATTAGAGAGATCGCTGATGATGTTGGCATATCAATTGGCATATGACATTGTTTCCAATGTTTTGTGTATGAAACGCGTGGCAGCAAAATTCATTCCAAAATTGTTTAATTTTGAACAAAAACAGCGGCAAATGGAAGTTGCGCAGGAGTTACTAAATGAAGTCAACGACGAAGCAGAATTACTGAAGCATATTATAACAGGTGACGAAACATGGTTTTACGGATATGACGTCAAAACTAAGGTTCAATCATCCCAGTGGAGGCATTCTGGCTCGCCAAGTGTGGTCGAAGGTGACGGTTATGCTCACTGTGTTCTTTTATGTTAATGGCATAATGCATCATGAATTCTTGCCACCAGGTGAAACGGTATTCTATCTACAAGTTCAACGATGTTTGCGTGAAGCAATCCGAAAAAAACGCCCGGATCTGTGGAAAAACAATTCATGGCTTTTGCACCACGATAATGCACCAACTCAAACTTCATTACTTCTTCGTGAATTTTTGGCCAAAAACAGTACTGTAACGATGCCCCAGCCTCCATATTCGCCAGACATGGCTCCTGTGACTTTTTCCTATTTCCAAAAATAAAGAGAACCTTTAAAGGGCTGTCGTTTTACAGCCGTAGATGACATTAAAAGCGCATTGCTGAAAGAACTAAAAGCTATCTCATAGATCGAGTTTGAGAAGTGTTTTGAGGATTGGAAGAAGCGCTGGCACAAGTGCATAATCTCCAATGGAAACTATTTTGAAGGCGACATCAATGTAGAAGAATAAATAAATATTTTGTTCAGAAAATTAAAATTCTCGTTACTTTCTTAACACACCTCGTACATCATTTGTTATGAAATAATGTGTTTGTAGTGACTGTAAATTTCTTTCCTATATGTGGGTTATTTCATGGTAATCACGTCACACAATCCTTTTGGATAATTAACGCTGACTGTAGTCTCTGTATGGCATTATCATTGTGAATTTTGATCAGGTATCCATGGGTGAAAAAAGAAGAATAAAAATAATAATTGGTACATAAGCACAATAATGACTGAAACATAATAATAAACACAATAACAAAATAATATAACACAATAATAAAAATGTTGAAAACATTTCGAAGTAAAAAATATAACAATTTTTTGCTGCAAACTATAACACACAAAAGTACATAATTTAAAAAGAGCATTTTAATACTTTGAGTGCCTCAATGTTGTTATTTACAACCGCACAAAAAGTGCCACCATTACTTCTGAAGTTTTGTTATTGGTAATATTTTATATAATATGTAGTTGTGCCAATCTTACAACCTAATCTATGGCTTTCCTAACAATTTGAGCTATTGATTGATTAAGTTTTGTTACTCTTTTTCCTTATCAAGCTTGTTTATCTCTTTGTAATATTGATGACATCTGTGATGTCAATGACATCTTTACAGTTATAGTACTATAACATATATACAATTTTCTTGTTAGTTTTCATGCTTTTTGACATTGTAAAACTGAAATAAAATCACACAAAATTTTTTTAGTTATGTTCTTTTGTTTGTTACCAAAATAAGAAAACAAAAATCACAAAAACTGGTTGAATAACTATTTTATAACATGTTTTCTCCAAAATGCTTGCAAACTGAGGCCAAAACTGACCAGCAATTTATGGATAAGATTTGGAAAAATGGCTGCGGCACTCAAAAGCTAAATAAACTATGTTCTCCACCTTTTTTTGTAAACAGCCTGTATGAAGTTATGATTTTGAAGCTGTGCCTTACATCATATAGTACTTTAAATGCAATGTTCAGAATCACAATTAAAAAAAATGTAATAACTTACCTATGTTAAAAAATATTATTTAGTTAATCTTTAATTGAAAAAGGTAATAATTAATTGCTTTCCACCCATCACTAGGAATCCAGCCCATTAAGTTAGGTGTGATATAAAGTATTTTTATTCTAAGAATGTTTCAAATGTTAGTATTTTTCAGTGGTTACATTATATTAACTTATCTAATCTTCTGTGGTTATAAAGGTATATAATCGTTACTTGTATTGGCATTCTAATCAATTATCATTAGGTTTTGAATATAGTATTTTATAATATAAAAATATTTCACAAAAATTAAGTACTTTAACTGTTTTAAAAAACCTATTAAGTCTAGGTATCTACATTTGAATTATACATCAAATTAGGATTGATTAGCAGCATTTTTTTCATTTTAAAACAGCCAGAAACTTGCTGAAAATATTTTTTAACTTTACTGAAAAATGTTTGTAAAACGAAAAAAAATTAAAGGAAAGCTTATAGTCCGAATTCCTACTAAAAGCTCTTCTTAAATACAGTGAATTCGAACAATGCAGCACTTTGTACATATGAATTTTTAATACCTGTTAAAACATTTTTCGTATTGATTACAATAACCCATTTAAATTGCATCCAATTTAAAGTACATACAATCATTAATGTAATACACACAAATCAATACAGACAGATAGACAAAACAATTAAATCGTAAGTGTAGTTTATGAAATAAAAAACACTTTTTATTTCATAAATCTCATTATCATTGACATCTACATATTGAAACATAAAATTTTAAAATAATTAAAATGATAAATGTTTTAATAATACCTAAATATCTGTATATTGTACCTAAATGTTTTGTTTAGCAACAGTCTGATCTCTATATTTCAAACTTCTTCATATAAAATTCTCTACTTTAACAATTTTTTTTTGAAAAATGTGAAAATTACATGAAAAATTGTTTGCACAAATCGAAAATATTTTTTATATATCCAACTGAGTAAAGTGAAAAAAGTCAAACGTGATCAGATATCATGTAGTGACAATACAAGGTCAGTGGATCTATTATTAACTGCGGGGAGAGAGTAATGATCACAGGACAACAGTTTGCAGGAATGATGATTTACATGATTGCCATATGGTGATAACGGATTTATGTGATATCAGCATAGTGGATGTCAGGAACAAAGATTTGTTTCAGTATCAGTGCGTCAGTAGTGTTTGGTTGGTTTAGATAATTGCACGAGTGTCTTTGATTTTCGCTTTAAACATATTATTGTGAAACGGTTTTACTTGTTTTAAAGGAGTTTTTCTTAGTTGATTTTAAAAGGTTTTGTTACATATTTTAAAAATATAGTAGTTGTATTACTAAGATATTTTTAAAAAAATTGTTTTGTTGATTGTTTTAAAAACATTTTTATTATGTTTTTTATAAAGCTGTTTAAAAAGTTTTATAAAAATGTGCACTAGGTTGTTAAAAAAAAAACGATTGTTAATTGCTTTAAACAAATTCGGTTGCCGTACTGTATTTTTGGCTTGTAAAAATTTTTTCATCACCAGTAAAACAAAAAGCAATGTTAAAAAGAAAGTCCTTTTGTGTCTCGGAAAAGTGATTTGTTAAAAACATTGATATTGGAATAAGAAGAAAGATATTGCATTTCGTCTAGTACAGTGTTAGCAATAATAAAAAGACAGAAATCAATTTTAAGTAGCCCAAAATATTTCAGAAATGATAGGAAAGTTTGGAAACATGCAAATACAACAACTTTGATGAAGCTGTGCTTAGATGGGTACAAAAGACATAAGATAAACACATGGCTGCCTCTCAACCACTTGTAAAAGAAAAGACAATGCAATAAGCAAAAAGATTAGACATGCACAGTTCCAAGCAAGTTTGAGTTGGCTAGACAAATTTAAAAAGCATCAAAACATTAAAGAAATGAAACTGAAGTCCGTTGCAGTCTTTTAAAGACTATAAAAATGCTTTGGAGGTAAAAATATCAAAGAATGAATTAACTTAGAAAAACAAACAACCATGATGTTTTAAAGAAGTGAAATTGTTAGATGTTGACTATGATTAATATAAATAAAATAATTGATTACAGTGAGATTTTTGAGAAGTAGCTAGTAAAATTTGATAAACAAATGATTAGGCAAAAGAGAAAAGTTGTTCTTTTCCTTGATAATTGTCCTGCACATCTATCTTCTGTCACGAAAAAGTTACTGTATATAAAGCTGGTCCCCCCCAAAATGCTACATCGAAACTTCAGCCATTAGATCCAGGTGTTATCGAGATTCTTAAAGTGCATTACCAAAAACAGATTTTCAAGTCATATTTTTGCAGTAGAAAACGACAAAAAAATAGTTGATCTCAGGTTGTGTACATCAGAAATAGCAATGGTGTGGTAAAAATGATGAAGCTGAATCAACGATAAGAAATTGTTTTATAAAAGCAGGTATCTGTGTGAATACTATTGTGGAAGAACTTAATGCACGGCTGCAAATTTAACAATGTTAGAACCAGTTACATTCAACAGGCATGATAAAACGTAGTGTTATACTTAATGATTTTGTAACTGAAGATGAAGGCAGAAAAAAAATGTTGGCAGCATTTGAACTGATTTATCATGTATTTCAATTAATAGAAAACATAACAAGATGACACTTAATATTTCCAATTAATATTTTCATGAAGAATCCTGCTTGTCCAGTAGGATACTAGAAATTATTTTACTACCCAACAATGAAAGACATTATGTACGTTTTACAATATTAACATGAATGCATGTTCGAAATAAATTATATATATTTCTTTTTATCACTTAAAACACAATAACGGTATATTTAAGTTATACCTAAGTGAACTAGAAAAAACTAGTCTTAATTTTGTAATAAACTGTATTTATTAGGTCTAATATGATTATAGTCAGTAAAACAATACATAATTATTGTAGTCAAAAAAATATGAACTGGTACTGTAATTTTTTGTTTAAATCTTGTTTTTCTATAACAAGATCAACTTTAACTTGTCACAAAGTTCCTATATACCAACATTTTTTTTTTTTTTTTTTGAGTAACCACAATTTTGCTTTATAGAGGTCAGACTGCATTATTGAACTATACACATCTAGGGTTATTATCACTTTCTAAAATTAAAAGCTATAGTAAAATAATATAAAAATTATATAAAAAATTCGATAAGGAAAATATGTATAAAAATTCAAACTTAATTTTATAAAATTATCATATTCATTCATGTATATATCATTTTTATAAAATAAAATATAATATTTGTTTAGACCTAATATAAATTTCTATGACTTAAGTTTAGTAAAATGTGATAAGAAATAGTGCTTTAAAAAAATTCTAAAAACACAAGAACATTACAATATATTGGAATGTGAGATTATATAAACAGTCTCCTCACTCCACAGTTGCAACAGAACTTGGCTTCATTCACTGGATACCTGTTGCCACACTCATGGCAAAACTTTGCCGATGCAGTCTTCAACGAAGGCGTACAACTTTCTGATTCACTTGAACTTCTAGTTCCAGGATCAGCACTCTCACTCTCTAGAAGCGGGGACTTACGGTTTAAACTGCATAACAAAATATTAAAAGCCTCAATAACACTGTTAATTACAAAAAAATTAATTATATCAGGATTTTCTACTGAATTCACGGACTGTAGTTAAAAAACTATTAAAAATACTATGTATTTATTTCTTAGCACATTCCATTAGAATAATAATTACTCTAAACAAGTAAAACATATTGTTCTACTGTTGTCACAAGCTAAATGTTTGTTATTCAATTACGCTTTAACTACTGGACTAATTGAGATGAAATCTGGTAAGCATTTGGTTTAGGTACCTGAGATGAACATAGACCTATTCCCGTTTTTAAAAAAAGTGGCAGTGGCATGACTGCCGACAGAAGTGACTACTTCTTATCACGAGTTATGGCTATATATATTTTACACCACAAAATAAAATTTATAGTCGATTTTCAAAATTATGAGAACGTTCATAATAGTTTTATATATTTCTGAATACAATACTATATGATTTTATGGTTTTTTGCCAAGACATAGATTTTTGCTACTCGACACTAGAATAGGCTATAACTGACCATGGGAGAAGCACGGAGTCCCAAATGTATTCTTGCTACTCTTAATATCTGACCCTGTGACTTATTAGTCGTCATTGTAAATGCCAACTTCAATGGAAACTGCAATATTTTAATTTGGAAAGGCAGGTTGTTTGGAATTATAAGATTGTTTCAATTAAAATCATTGCAAATGTAAGCTTATAAACAATAATTTTATAATAAATAATAACAGGGATTCAGATTTTTTAAACGGAAATACATCTATGTCCATCTCAGATACCTAAACCATGATCATTTTAAATTTCATCTCAATCGGTCCAGTAATTAATGTGTGATTGAACAACAAACAAAAACACACACATAAACTATCAAATTAAAAATATTATATTAAGAAGTATAAAATATTATTAAAACGTCACTGTTGTAGTCTACATTTAACATATATCACAAAACTGAATACTAAATAATTCAGTTGCACTGGATAAGTAGTATAATGGAATTTAAATAATTATTATTCACACCTACCAATATATAATAATGTATAAAACATCACTGTTACACAGTTAACACTTGTCATAAAACTAAATATTAAATAAAGTTGGACTGGGTAAGTAGTATAATAGCGTTTAAAATAATTTAAATATTTATTATTCACACCTACCAATATATAATAAACGTATAAAACGTCACTGTTATACAATTAACACTTGACACAAAACTAAATAATTAAGTTGGACTGGATAAGTAATATAATGGCGTGAACATACAAGTTTTCACTTCAAAAATACAATTTAAAATAAAAATATATATAAGAGCGTGATGCGTGACGGCAAACTGAATTTTTTTCCTGTGCAAAACATACATACATACCCCGCCATAAGAAGTAGTCACTTCAATAACAGTGTGTACAATTAACACTTGAATACTAAATAATTAAGTTGGGCGGAATAATTGTAATCTGAATCCCTGTTATTATTTATTATAAAATTATTGTTTATAAGCTTACATTTGCAATGATTTTAATTGAAACAATCTTATAATTCCAAACAACCTGCCTTTCCAAATTAAAATTTTTACCCCGCCATAAGAAGTATTCACTTCAAAAACGCCATTATACTACTTACCTCACCTCGGTGGCCTAGTGGATAGCGTACTAGGCTTTCACGCCGTGGACCCGGGTTCGATTCCTGGCGAGGGCTTGGCATTTTCATAAGCTATAAATCATCCCATTGTCTGCATTAGCCCAAGTGTACACAACAGTCAAACGTTAAACCCCCCCAAAAAAAAAAAAATACTACTTACCCAGTCCAACTTATTTATTTAGTATTTAGTTTTGTGGCATGTGTTAATTGTACAACAGTGATGATTTATACATTTATTATATATAATTGGTATTGGTAGGTGTGAATAATAAATGGTTAAATTATTTTAAACGCCATTATACTACTTACCCAGCCCAACTTAATTATTTAGGATTTAGTTTTGTGACAAGTGTTAAACGTATGACAGTGACGATTTATACGTTTATTATATATTGTTAGGTGTCAATAATAAATATTTCAATTATTTTAAAGGTTATTATACTACTTGCCCGGTCCAACTTAATTATTTAGTATTTCAATTTTTTGATATGTGTTAACTATACAGCAGTTACATTATAATAATATTTTATACTTCTTAATACATCATAAATCTGAAATTTTGTGTGTGTGTTTGTTTGTTATTCAATCACGCATTAACTACTGGACCGATTGCAATGAAATTTGGAATGAACATGGTTTAGGTGCCTGAAATGGATACAGATGTATTCCCGTTTTAAAAATATTAATCCCTGTTATTATTTATTACAAAATTATTGTTTATAAGCTTACATTTGCAATGATTTTAATTGATTTTTTTCAGAAATCCCTACAATTCCAAACAACCTGCTCTACCAATTTAAAATATTGCAGTTTCCATTGAAGTTTGCGTTTACAATGACAATGAATAAGATGCAGGATCAGACATTAAGAGTAGCAGGAATACATTTGGATACTCCGTGTTTCTCCCACGATCAGTTATATGTCACCTGTTCTAGAGTTTCGAGTAGCAAAAATCTATATGTCTTGGCCAAAAAAAATAAAAATAAAAAATAACTCGTGTAATATTATATAGAGAAATATATTAAATTGGAATGAACTTATTCTTATTTTGAAAAATGATTATCAATTTTATTACCTGCATTATAATTGCGGGTGAAGCCGCAATGGGTGACAGATAGTTTTATATAAATTTCAATATGATGAGAAAACTTTTTTTATGTTACCAATTATGGTAATCTTTGTTTACCACTTATTCACATATATCTACCAGTTATCGGATACCACTAACCTGTAAATGAAAATCTATGTATACAGTGATACTTCAAGGTCATTCAACCAAATTTCTTTTCTTTACTTTATTCTAGTTTTATTTACACTTTATTGATAAAAAAACTTATAGAATACTGTACATAGTCAAAATTTGATTTTTTTTGACACAAACACAATTGTTTAAAAAACACAGATTGTTCATCATGTTTCATTATAAATATAGCAAGAAATATGAAAATTATTATAATACATTTATTTAAATAGCAGGCCTATTATAGATTAATTTTGCGGAAAAGTGAGCTATTCAGTGTTTGTTATGGTACATATAAATTATTCCAATTTTGTTTTGTTTTTAGCACATTACTGAAATTTTAAATTTATTGATGACTATAGGTCATATAAACGATAAAGGTGAAGGACTTAAAAAAATATAATTAAAATGATTCTTTTTCATTAACCTTTTTTTTAATAAAAATATTTATTAATTTGTAACTACAATATAAATTTAAAGCAATAACGAATAAATTCCTAACATAAGAAGAATATATTACACATTATTAATGGTTTAAAATAATATTCTACTGCATGCACTTCTGTGTAGTTGTTTGTAATGTTATACCTGTTATAAGCAGAATCGGGTCCTGACTTGTTCACATCATCCCTATTGTAGTGTTTGTCCTTGTCATCACTATCCTGTTGCTTGCTACAACCTAAGGAAGGGAACAGTTTCAAGGATTCCAGAGAGGTGGATATTACAGGAGAATCACATTTAAACAGGTTTTCATATTCTGTTATTGATTTCAATAACTCTTGTTCTGCATTAAATGTTTCTTCGTCTGATACAGTCCTGTGTACAGAAATATTCGGTAAATTATCGTTATTATCTATTTTAAACGAATCCTCAAAATGATCTTTCGGAATTGGAGAACCAAAATATCTATCGTTATCTACATTCGAAGTCCCATATAAAAGATCCTCCATTTTTAACTTTCCTTTGGACAAATCTCTACCTTTACGAGGAGAATCGACTAAAGAGAGAGATCTTTGGAACGCAGCTTCCTTTCTCGGTTCTGAACCTTTTGCACTGTTTGAAATGCTTCTCTTAAATCCACTTCTGTTTAAGTCAACTGATTCTATACTAATTGTTGAACACAAACTTAAGCTGCTAAGACTGATAGGGTTTTTATTTTTGTCTCTAAAAGTTATATTTGTTAAAGGCGGTGAAGCACACTGAGCTTCCAAGTCCTCGAAACTAGATGGCGGTGGAATAGTTTGACTGCCATTCTCTGACGAAGAGGAAGAATTGTGAGTTAGAATGGGAGAAAATTTAGCAAATGCAGAAGTAGGAGATGACAGAACTAAAGGACTTTTAGTAAGAGGGGATTTGTTGGGTTTACTTTGATCTTCCTCACTCATACCAAGTAATTCCAACAGCTGACGCTCGGCAGACACAAATGGATCATAATTATCATCACTGAAAACAAATACGTCCAATACAGTATTGAAACAAAATTACCAAATCGAAAAGCATGAAATTATGCAAACAAATATTTTTAAGTAAACTATTACCTCCAAGAAAAAACCTCAAACAGATCTAAACAAAATAAAATACCTGATAATATTTAACAGTAATACACTATTTCAAAGGTAATATGTACAAAAACATAAAATAATAAAAAGGCCAAGAATTTAAAACCAGGATCACATATATTTAGTCTTTTAACATATTTGTTGCAATCTCCCCAAAAATGCATGATTCAGTAGCTATTTTCTATCATTCAGAAAATCATAAATTGTTAAAACACATCCAACTTTCGAAAAATGACTATACACATTTAATGCAAAATTTTAATCTTAAGTATGATTCATAATGTAAGCTAGTACCTATATGAGGTGTGGCAATTAAATAATGAGACTGACGTAAAAAATTTTATTTTCATTTTATACCTAATTACTTATTATCATCTTCAATATACACCCCTTCTCTATCCCTACAATGCTCCATGCGAATTTTCCATTGTTGGAAACAGTGCTGGAAGTCATCTTCTGTCAACTCCTTCAGGACTCTTGCTGTTTTCACTTTTACAGCTTCCACAGACTCAAATCTCGTCCATTTTAATGCAGATTTCACCTTAGGGAACAAATAGAAGTCACATGGTGCAAGGTCTGGTGAGTAAGGTGGATGTTCTAACACTGGAATGCTGTTCTTGGCCAGGAACCTCTTGACAGATAACGTGGAATGAGCTTACGCATTGTCTTGGTGGAAAACCCATGATTTGTCCTTCCACATTTCGGGTCATTTTTTCCTTACTCTTTCATGTAGTTTACCAAGTATCTCAAGGTAATAATATTGATTAATTGTTTGACCTTCAGGAACCCAGTGAAGGTACACAATCCCATGAATATCGAAAAAACCAATCATCATTGCTTTAAATTTTGACTTACTGATTCTTGCTTTTTTGGCTCTCGGTGAAGTTGGCGTCTTCCAATGCATGGATTGGCACTTTGTTTCCGGATCACATATAAAAAAACCACGATTCATCACATGTTATTATCCTTTCCAATGAACCTTGGTCATTTTCAATGGCATCCAAAGTATCACTACAAACATTTTTGCGAGCTGCTTGTTGTTCAAACATGAGAATTTTTGGCACCATTTTGGCACACAATTTTCTCGTATTCAAATTGTCACGTAAAATTGCTGTACGTATTCTTTATCAATGCCTAAAGTTTCACCAATTGCATGAATACTTAATCGACGGTCAGACTGAATTAAATTAGCAACTTTTTTGACTTTTGATGTTGAAGGGCGACCTGGCCGCAAATCATCTTCAACGTATTGTCGGCTATCTTGAAAACACTTAAACCATTAAAAAACACGTGCCTGTAATAAACATTCACTGCCATACACTTCTTTCAGTAAATTATAAGTTTCAGTAGCGAATTTTCCAAGTATGAAGTGAAATTTAACAACAATTCGTTGCTCTATTATTACACAAACCATTTTTTCCGGCAAAACAAAATAACAACACTAACGGAAATGAAGGTTATGACTAAACGGTGTTGGTTACACAAACGAGACTAAATGCATTCTGAAGAGAAAGCTTCACATTAAACAGCTGTCGGTCAATGACGGTTGGCGCATGTACACTTGTTCCGCCGCAGTATCAGTCTCATTATTTAATAGCCACACCTCGTACACCATAACAATAATAAAAATGATTACAAATCATAAATCACAGCATCCTCACTGATATGATATAAATTACATCAGCAGCCTCATTGATGTAACTTAAAATGCTCGTTATCAGCAAGAAAGTGTGTGATTATTTATTACTTATTTACTCATATTCATTTTATTTCAAATCATATACTTTAATTTATCTTAATGTACTTTAATTTCGAATTATATACCCTTTTATAATTTGATAATTGGAACAAAATTTGTAGAACCAGTTTTTGAAAAATTTAACACCTTCAGATTTTTTATCAAGGCAATTATTCAAACATTATTCCAAATGTAATTTTTTAGGAAAATAGCAACAAATTTGTTTATGTAAATTCTGCATTAATTTATTTACAGCAGAACCTCTTTTAACCAAAACAAAGGGAGCGGAGGTGGTTTTGGACAAAAATTTGTCATTTTCCACAATATCAGTTAAATTAAATTGAGGCAATGTTAAATTTTTACAAAAGGTATTTAATACTTACAGTAACGTCACTATATTTACAGTAAAACACATAGTGTTTGTAGGTAAAGATACATTAAAATAAATTTAAAATATTTTTTTCAGTTTTTCGTTTAATCCTCTAATTTTTGTTCAATCATTCTTACAACTCTTTTCTATTTACTTTACATGCCTCATCCTTAGAAAAGCAGAATCTAGCCACAAACAATACAACACTACGAAAGTAACAATTAGTGAGCAACAAAAAATAAGTTAACGATATATGAGCTCGCAAGAGTCAAAAAAAAAAACAAACAAACTAAGAAGTGTGAATGACAGACAAAGACAGGGACACTTGAGCAAAGCTAACAATGATGTCCACATCATAGACTTTGTGCGCACCTCATACCTCAAGCGTTATTGTCTAAAGAGAATATTCACCAGGTAGCTGACAGATTGCATGTTTTACAAACTCAAAGGTTTTTCCTTCTATTTTTCTTCATTTTAAGCAACAGTGATGTTTAATTGCTACTTTGGTTAAGAGAGTTTTGGTTACGAGAGGTTCTACTGTATTAATTTATTTGATGTGCTCTAAATTTCGTGTTATTAGAACAAAACAAAAACAAAAACCACAAAATGTTTTGGGTTTTAGGTAAATAATAGTCCAAATTCAAGCAAAAATCAGTCTTTAGAGAAGTACAGTCATTCAAAAATTACTTACTATCTGCCCCTATAAAACCACCTAAAAACTGATATAACCACTTAGAGCTACATATCTAATATTTTGGTATAATCAAACTACACACACACACACACACACACACACACACACACACACACACACACACACACACACACACACACACACACACACACACACACACACACACACATATATACACTATATAATTCATGAAGGTACTTTCTACAGTGATGAGTAAAAAAGTACAGCAATTTAATTTAATATAACCATATAACAAAATAAAAACAGTTCAAGGATACAGCGTGCATAGTAACATGCTATCTACAAAATGTAAATAAAACTGAATTATTGTAAAATAAATTTGTGCATAAATATGTAAACAAGTGATCGGTGATCAAGTGCTTTTATGTGTATT
Source organism: Callitettix versicolor (assembly GCA_022606455.1). NCBI lineage: Eukaryota > Metazoa > Arthropoda > Insecta > Hemiptera > Cercopidae > Callitettix > Callitettix versicolor. The sequence goes on from CM040184.1 coordinate 59,322,538, forward strand.
AATTTTACTCACACTTCAGTATTCTGATTGGGTAAAATGGTTGTGATTACTTGCCTCACAACACAAGGAAACATCCCTCTACAAAATATAACACTTAAGTTAGCCTATAGTTAGAAAAACACAGACTCGAGAAGGATAAATGCATTGCAACATTGTATTATCAGTATGACAAGTGACTTGAAGTTTTGAAATTCCATACATAACATTTGTAAAACTAAACTATCTCAAGTTTGAAATAAAGGTGTTAATACTTTTTTTTTTTTACAATCACATAATAATAAAAAGTTTTTTTGATATACTTTAGACTGGTATACCAAATATAATTATTTCTAGTACTCATTTTGAAATAAATAACATTTCAGTTAATATCAATAATAAGCACTAAAAACTTTAAAAAAATATTTAATTTTTCATATTATATTTTTTAACTTCTATACTTGTACATACAGCGCAAGAAGTTCAATCAAGATACTAACCTACTTCTACTGGCAGATTTAATCCGGTTATTATTTGGATTGGTTCCTGGAATTGGAAGTAGATGTGTTATTTTATTTTGATTTGTTTTTTGAGATGGCATAGGATTTCGAGTGATTGGAGGCAACTGAATTGGTTTTCTGGAAGCATCAGTTTTCCTACATGGAAGTGGAATTTTTGACTTACTTCTAGCAGAAATACATTTTGGTTTCAATGTTATCGGTTCCTCAACTTTTTCTTTACAATTTTGCATTATCATAGGCAAGACGGTACGATTTTTTTCAAAAAACTTTGAATTTTTTCCATAGTGCACGAACGTTGAATGTGTTTCAATAATTCGATTATTAATTGAATGGTACTGTTCTACATAAGATGTTTGTGCATAGCCTCCAGTTGGGCATTTGTTAACTGTACAATGTCCCCAACACTGTAAGCTACTTGATTCTTCATATACACTCTCTTTACAAGAGTATACATATTGATCTTCATTAGTTCCACTATTATCTTCATACTCTTGCCTACATGACTCTTGCTCAAACTTTCTATTGTTATTGTTCTCTTGAAAATATGTTTTTGAATATTTTCTCGGAATTGCTTCTAAAATATTACATTTTTTACCTTTTTGAATTAAATCATTTATAAATTCAATTTCACCAGTATGTCTACATAAAGTTGAAAGGTTTTCTTCTGTATTTACGTTATCTAAATTTGAATTTACTCTTGAAGATATATTTTTGTTTATTTTATGCAGGTAACTATCATTCAGATTATTATTTCTCGCTTCAATTAAATTCATATTTTCAAAAGTTGTTTTCAAATCATTACCACTGTAAAAATCCTTTTCTGGTTTTAGTGTGCTCCATTTAGCACTCTCGTCAACTGCTTCTTTTCTTATAGTTTTCAAGGCATCAATATTGTCTTTAAGTTCACAATTTTTCTTAAGTGGCGTTACTTTATCTTCTTTCCCACTTAATTCCGCATCCATTTCAAGGTCATTACTTAAAACTTCTACACCTTTATACTGTATTTCATCATCAGTTTCACTGTCTCCAATATTTTTAAATTTTTGATGCAGTTCTTTTGAATCATATTCAACAGCTATTCCTATTTTAGTTCCTGTTAGACCTGTGTTACACATACCGTCAACAAAAGGTCCAGGGATTTTATGAAATAAGTTTGTGTCACTTTGTTCACCTGGATATTCATATTTTATTCTATTTAAATATTTCATTTTTTTCACTGGAGGAAGACCGGAGTGAAGTAAGTGTTTAGAAGATCGAACAGTTTGAAGATTGCTTTCTGAATCATTAGAAAAATCACTTGATCCAAAGAAAACAAGACTTTCATCTTCCAAAAAGCTGTCTTTGAAGTTGTAAATTTTTTGAGCTGCATTTTGCTCTGTCACAGGGCTAGAAGTAAAAAATCCACATTTATTTGAGCTATTTTGTTGTTTAACGTCCTCATGACCATCCAATAATGAAGCACTGTTACTGTCAAAACTGGCATTACTTATTAGCTGATTACTGTCCAGATTAACTGAACAAATATTTCTGGACTCATCTGTGCTTTTAGATAAACAACTGTCTAGTTCGGAATCTATTTCTTTAAAATTACTTTCTATAACTTCCAAAATATTGTGATTAGAGTCGTGTACATCTTTTTTATTTTCATTTAATGAACTAAACAAATTATCACTCACGTGAAAATTCTTAAAACTTAATTCAATGTTATTTAAATCGCTTAAATAACTGTTATTTAATCCATCTTCAGGGATGTCAATTTGACCTGCCGAACTTTTTGTATACGTTTTATTCAATATATTACTACAGTTAGGCCCATCTGACAGAGAAGAACACTTCAATCCTGTGATGTGGTTATACAAAGCACATGGAACCACAGTGATATCAGGTACTAGCTGATTGATACCCAAATCGTTCAATTTGATATTTTTGCCACAAGGGAAGTCAGAATAAGACCTAGTAACAGGAGGGACCAGGAGTTCAGAACTAAAATAAACTACAGCAAGAATACAAAATACATTTAAATGAGAGTACTAAATTTCTAAATGTTTTAAGTCAGAAACACAACCAAAATGTTATTTTTTTTAATAAAAAGTACTTTAAAAAAATCTTTCTGAAAAATTTATTTTACATTAACAGTTGTTATATAAGTTAAACTAAACTATATAAGTTAATTGACTAAACTAAGCGATATCACTAACTGTTAGACAACACAATAACAATATTTACTGGACAATACTCTTTAATGATTAGTTTGTCTGGTGTATTTTTATAAGTAAGTCTGAATTTTCACTTGTCATATGATCATTGATCTGTATCGTTCCCAAGAACATGTTTTTAAGAGCCTGTTCATAACTTGGTGTATATTTATATGTATATATTTATTATTTATGTGTCATAAAGAAGAAAGGTGCAAATTTAATTCAAATTTTAGCAGAAAAGTTTAAATTTATTTTAACAATAAATTCGTCTAGTTCATTACGTATTAAAATCTGTTAATTTAATTCAAAATATTGATGATTTAAAAAAAATCAATGTTACAACACAATGTTTTTGAAAATAATATTACAGCCTCAGTATTTAAGATTTTCAAAATTCATAGGAGATTTAATAATAAACTCCCAAAACTATTGCAATTATTTATTATTTTTAACACACTTGAGTGTCATAATTTTTGTTTGTTATTCAATTTTTATCACTTTTTTGTTAATAAACTGTCATGTCCGCGAGTTCATGACACTTATACTTTTATGGCATTGTTATATATTTTGTACATAAAAGTCTTTTTTGTTTTACTTACTTTAAAAAAGTTCTTAAACATCAATTTTTATAATATTTTTTTGTTCTGAAATTCACATCATTCAAGGTTTTATAAAAAATATTTCTATTTAAAATAAAGTATTTCAAAGTACTTTATAAAGTATTTCAAAGAAATTTCATGATTGGTTATTACTGTAGCAAAATAACAAATATATAACAGATAATTTGGTTTAGCATCTGACTAACACACACACACACACACGCACGCACGCACGCACGCACGCGCGCGCACACACACACACACACACACACACACACACACACACACACACACACACACACACACATACACACGTGCATGTGTGCACTCACATACATACACACACACACACACACACACACACACACACACACACACACACACACACGATGTATGGCTAAAAAATAACTGGACTGATTTTTCTAACAACTACTGAGTGTGTCAAGGTCAAACACTACATTCCCAAGCCATATGACATCCCCTCTTCCCATTCCTGCCACCAATACGACTGCCAATCACTTAGTCAGGCTGTGTACTACACCTTGTATCGGCTGCCCGTCAAAAAAATTGCCTAGCATTTTTAAAGAGCCACATGTTATTATTAAGATTTTAATGAAACCAGGAAAGTCTGTCACAGAAACACATTCTTTGTTGAAACAAGTATACAGTAATGAATGATTACACCCAGGTTTGCAAGAGGTTGACATGACCCATATCCAGGACAACCTTCGATGACAACATTGAAAAATCAGCACTTTAATCTGGAGAGACCATCAGTTGACCATTTGTGCTATCGCTGAGATCATTCGGAATTAATAAAGAATCAGTTTGGCAGGTTTTGCATCAACATTTTAACATAAAGAAAGTCTATTTAAAAACGGTGGCCAAAAATCCTTTACCTGGACTCTTGAATGAACATTTATGCTGATACTTTAAAAATCCATCAAAAAAAGACCACAAATTCTTGGAAAAGAGTAATAAATAACAAGTGATGAATCATGGTTTTTTTTTACTTACAATCCAGAAACTATGCACCAATCAATGTACTGGAAGAGCTGCCATCCTCAGAGACTGAAGAAAGCTCAAATGTCCAAATCAAAATTCAATACCATGACGATTTTGTTTTTCAACATCCATAGAATTGTGTATGTAAATTGGGTACCTGAAGGTCAAACCGTAAATAAGAATCTTGAGGACCTAAGTACTCTCCGTGAACAAGTAAGAAGAAAGCGACCTGAGTTGGGAAAAACAAGATATGGATTCTTCATCAAGACAACGCATTGGCCTATAATATATTAATATTCAAGATATTTTTGGCTAAGCATGGGACCTTTAAATTGGAACACCCAATCTACTTACCGGACCTTGCTCCACGTGACTTCTTTTTGTTTCCAAAAGTGAAATCAGCATTGAAAGGAACAAGATTTTAGACAAAACAACTGTGAAAGAAAACGTGATAGAGACCATGAACATACTTTCAGAATATGACTTGAAACACTGCTTTGACCAACAGAAAATTTGTAGACAGCCAATGCGAGATCATGGATGACAGTATATTGAATGGGATAATGTTAACTGAAGAAATAAAAACAAAGAATATGACACCATTAATCCAGTTATTTTTAAGCCACACCTCTTATATAAAACAGCAACTTTATAAAAAAAATAGTCTAACAGTATGTAAACACTTTCAATTCCAAATCATATAAATAAAATATATTTATAACTTTTTAAATGTTATAGTTTGTATATTTTTTTATATTAAATGAAGTACTGTATTTCTTCCTAATATAAAACTCTTACTTGATTCTTGGATCAACTCACCTTGTACTATTTTTTCGGCTACTTGTTACTTTTAACCTATTGTTGTTCTCAACTGGATGAATAGCAGTAATTGTACATGATTCACTAAATAAATCTTCCTTATTACTATTAAGAGCAAGGCTAGGAACCGTTTCTTTATTTCTGTCAGAACTAGGTGTTGTTTTGTTACTACTAACATTTGATTTTTCAGCACTGTAACAAAAAAAAAAAAAAAAATGTTTTCAGTAAATATGTACAATATTCAGTTGTTCTTTAATATAAATCCAAATTACTTATTATAGATAAGTTAAAGTTTGCACAGTAATTCTTTAAATAATTAAACACATTAAAATGTCACACTCCACTATCCTCATTCAGTATCATTATACATTTTAAGAGCTTCTGATTTTACTTTCAAAAAAAAATAAGGTCCACATAATATATATATAAAATGTTTTAAGGGTCTAAACACATTGTTTCCGTAATATGGAGGATTAATCCCCCGTCAGTACACAAACTCTCCCACACTTAAGGTGAAATGGAACAGAGGACCAATTGGTCCTAACATTACCTCAAATATAGAAAATAAATCAAGTGAATGTTACCAGAATGATGTTACCTATATTTTATGGAAGCTAGCCAACTTTTCTAAAATTGACAATGCTGTATACACTGCTGAATCCTATTTACTTTTTGTTTATTGATTTGGTTCTGTTAAACAACTACAATTAAGGTTAAGATTCAATTGAATAGGATTGATTTTACTGATATTTTATTTTTTAGTTGATTCTGTTTTTGGATTGTTCCAATCATTACCAATCGTTGAATTGTAATGTAGCATTATAAATGTTAAATATAAGATCTTAGTATAAAAAAAAAAGAAACATAATTAAGAACTTGTAAAACCTGAAAGAATTTAAGTCATTTGATTCATATAGTAATAAATTTGCAACAATTTCATACATCTGAATTGAAAATTAAATTATCAGAAGCCTGCTGAAAAGCTTCAAAATTATCTTATCAGTTTAAACTATAAAAACATTTATCATGACAACAAGAGATCATGTTTGAAAATAGTGTTTAGAATAAATGATCAAACAAGAGTATTCAAAAATAAATCAAATATTCAACACCCAAATTTCAACAAATAGTCAACACTAAAACTTTTCTATTTTTAAAATGGTTACTTAATGATTGAATATTAATATTACTATTATAGTTTATTCAGACATTTGCCATCACTTGTGCATATAAAACAATTAATGATATTTCGAGAGTACAGATCAATTTTTCTTTGCAAGTTGCACCTTAAAACCTAAACATGCAAAACCATAAGTGTAGATGCCAAGGACTATGTTGAAATACTTAAAAACTAAGTAAAAACACTAAGGGCAAATATCTGATTGGTCAAACAGAGACCTGAAAAAAAGAGTGACTTATATGCACTCAGGAAAACTTAAAACAAAAAATTTAAATGAAAATTCCACACAAAACAGCTCACAAATACCGTATCAGAAAAAGGTCTGTACAAGATAGCAGTAAATAATCAATTAAGCTTCTACTGCCAACACCAGGTGGTTGTTCAATAACCAGAACAAAGATTACTGACACCTGCTATCCCTCTCTTTCAATTTCCTTGCCTGGAATCTAGTAATGACCTCTCCTTATTTAACCATTATGTTCAGACTACTACTGAATTACAAGTCCTTGATCATGCCACAAACTATACACCCATGCGATCACATGCTTTAGCTTTTGGAAAATCAAAATCCACATTTTGGTTGGCCAATAAGAATTGTCTTCTGGGCTGCTTCAGTTTCCACCCAGCCTGAATGAAGCCACCACTTGCTCTGTAGACCTGCTCGTTATTACCACAGTTTCGTAGTGCACAATCTGCAGACAGTCCACGCATCTTAGACCGTGTATTGAGATATCAGCATTATGTTATATCTAATTTTTATTTCCACTTAGTATTAAGTGTTTTACACCAGTCAAACAGTGTGAATAACGCAACATCTAACTTGTTAAGCAGACCTACTCAAATCACCAATTTTGCAGTACACCTTCTGCATACAGCCTACATGTCCTCTACAAACCATGTATTCAAGTATCAGATTTGTCACGTCTTCTTTTTATTTCACTTGTTCTCCATCTGTGAAAGACTGTGAATAACACAACATCTGACTTGTTCAGCAGATCTACTCAAATCACCAATTTTGCAGTACACCTTCTGCATACAGCCTACATGTCCTCTAGAAACCATGTATTCAAGTATCAGATTTGTCACGTCTACTTTTTATTTCACTTGTTCTCCATCTGTGAAAGACTGTGAATAACACAACATCTGATTTGTTCAGCAGACCTACTCAAATCACCACATTTTGCAGTACACTTTCTGCAGACAGTCCATGTGTCCCCTACAGACTGTATATTTAGGTATCCCAATTATACCATATCCACCACTCGTTCTAATTGTTCCCTATTAACGGAACAATTACAATACCTGAACTGGTACATTAAAAAAGATTTTCAACACTGAAATTGACCTATCCTCCTCGTTTAGTTTCACATCCCTACACAGTTCAACAAGAGACACTAGAAAATGAGAGTAGATGCATACTCTTGAAAAAAAGTGTATTGTTTTATATACATAAATGATAACAAATACCCAAATAAACTGTAATAATAATTCAAACTTTGAAAGAGGCAGTTAATACTACAATTTCAATGATGACAGTCAAAAATAAAACTACACTAGGAACTGTTAACACTTTTAGCACAGCTAGTTGCAACTACTCCTGGAATGAATAAAATCATCTTCCTAAAAGTAGAACACAAACTGATAAGTGCAGTCTCTGTTTTTCTAAAAGAGAATAATCAGCATAACAATGTTTTATAATATAACTGGAATTAGACTAAGATTTTAGAGTTTTATTTTATAGCATGCATTAAAAAAATATGTGATTTTTAGATAAATTTAAAGATTTTATAATTTCAAAACCAGTAGAATCTCATCGCTCAAATTTATATAACTGACTAACATTGCAAAAAATTCTGCAAAATTTTCATGATTTTTGACTCAGTTCTTTTTGAGGTTTGTGCTCAAGAATCGGAAAATTTTTTTGCACATTTTGGAATTATCCACAAGTGAATTATCTGCAAGTGAAATTATCCACAAGTGGATTAAGTGCACTGCAATTTAACTGCAACAGAAAAGAAAAAGGTCCACTTCAAACTTTTCATTAACAAATCATATTAAAGTACAAAGTGTTTATTTACACCTAGCCCTTACTAAAACTAAGTAAACTTTAGTCATATAGTTATAGCATTGTTATATAAGTTATGTTGAGTTTAATGTCTATAACATGTTCATAAAGTGTGTTAAAATATCATATCCAAGAAGCGTATATTTGAAACTAATACATATGTAAACATAAAGTAATAAAACAGTAATACCTTCTTCCTATTTGTTATGTAATTTACTTTCATAGTAAAAGATTGAATAACAATTTAAACAATCTTATGGATTAACTGTGATTTTGTTTATCTACAACAGGGATCATCATCATATCATTGATAATGAGGAGTGATGTGTAACTGGATGGTTTTACTAAAAAAAAAGTTAACTTGAAACTTCTATAGTAGACCTTTGGTAGACTGTTACAGAAATTATTTGACGAGTCTGTTTTTCTTTATAAAAATATTACATACAAAAGGTTTGTTTTTTTATAATTTTTGCTTATTGTTGATCATTATTTCACTAAGATCACTAAATACACACACACACACACACACACACACGCACGCACGCACGCACGCACGCACACACACACACACACACACACACACACACACACACACACACACAAATGTTATGATATAAAAAACAGACCAATTTATTCTGAGTATTCTCATGTTTGAATCAACTTAATAAAATAATAAACAAACAAAGTTCTGAAGGTTTACAATAAAGTGAGTTTTGCTGAATATGGCTGCTAAGAAAAACAGGTTGCCCCTGTTTGAATGCATTAAAAATTATGATTTTTATCTAAATTTGAAGTTCAGCTTTTATATTACCTCTTGGGAGGTGTTGCCAGTTTCTTACTTGGTGAAGGAACACGCTTGCTACCTCTCACACTGGAACTTCTTGTGAAGTTTCCATTACACAAATTTGTGTTTTCTTTTGTATCTAAAACAACAATGTTGAGATTTTTATTATTTCATGCCAATTTACGAGGGTTGATCAAATATAAACGAGACTAACTTTCTAAAAACTTTTCCGTTGGACATTGAACTCTAAAGGGTGGGGTTTCAGGTAGTCTGGTAGGTTTGGGACGGGCGTAGATGGGCAACATTTCCGTTCGGACCCTTCAGTATAAAACTATACAATGAGTGAGAGTGAAGTGCACGTTTCGTGGAGCAGAGAATTATTATTAAGTTTTTGGCCAAGGAGGGGTCAATCCGACTGAAATCTTTCGTAGATTGATGGCTCAATACGGGGACAGGACCCTGTCAAGAGCTCGCGTTTTTGCTTGGCACAAGGAATTCGCCGAAGGACGGGAAGCAGTAGAAAACCTCAGCCATGATCGTTGCCCGACCACGTCCGTCACGGACGAAAACATTGATGCTGTTCGGAAGCTCCTGGACGAAGACAGACGTATATCGCTGCGATTTATTGCAGATGAACTCCAGTTGAGCTATGGTAGCATTCAAAAAATCGTTACATCAAACCTGGAACTCAGCAAAGTATCTGCAAGGTGGGTTCCACGAATTTTGACCAATGTTCACAAACGGAATCGTTTGGAGATTTGCCAGCGACTATTGACCCAATTTGAACGAGATGGTGAGGCATTATTAAACCGGATTGTCACCTGTGACGAAACATGGGTTCACCATTACACTCCCGAGTCGAAACAGGCAAGTATGGAGTGGCAGAAGAGGGGAGAGAGGGCGCCTCTGAAGGCCAAATCACGATCGTCGGCCGGGAAGGTAATGGCCACTGTATTTTTCGACAATCAATATTTCACGTCGATTTCCTCCATCAACGACGCACAATAAATGCACAATATTATTGCGATGTTTTAGAGGCCGCAAAACAGTCTTTTCGTAGGAAAAGGAAATCTAAACCGGCGAGAAACGTCATTCTTCTTCACGATAATGCCCGACCACATTCGGCGAACACTACGAGACTTAAACTCGATCAAATTGGCTGGGAACCAATGGAACATCCCCCATACAGTCCAGACTTATCACCCTGCGACTATCACCTGTTTGGGCCACTCAAAGAGGCGCTTTGAGGCCAGCGTTTCGAAGACGATTCTGCGGTAGAGACCTTCGTGCTCCAATGGCTCAATGAACGCCCGAGAACTTTTTACGAAGATGGAATTAAAAAACTTCCAATCTGGTGGGAAAAATGTGTTACTCGTGCGGAAGACTATGTAGAAAAATAAGTTGTATCAAGAATAATTTGTAAGTAAGCAATAAATTTTTTTAAAAATCAGTCTCGTTTATATTTGATCAACCCTCGTAAACACAATTTAATCAACAATGTCACCGTAATTGTTGCTACTTTACTTTGTACAAGTATACACAAAACAATAACGTACTTTTTACTTGACTAGTGTGAGGAGAAGTCATTGTGTTTGGTGAAGAAGTTGATTTAAGACTTGCAGGAGATGGTTCTCTGACCTTAGAGTGAGGTGAGTACTTTTCTTTCGTTAACGTTCTTCTTGATTTGCTTAAGAGTGGTGCTCGGTACTATAAAAAACATAACATAACATATTGTATATACTATACTTTTAACAAAAGGTACACTAGAAAAATAAACGTAACAAATAAAGTGCAATTTATATCTGTTATCTTATTTAAACCATTGGAATGAATGAACAAACCTAAAACAGAAAAAATCAAAAGTCAGTACCCAAATTATGGCATGGTCAGTAAACTCTCAAACTTTAATGGCGGCAGTCAATATTTATATTTCAATGATGGCAGTAAACAACAAACAAACTCAGGACCAGTCAGCCCTTACATTTCAGTTAGGTCAATACTAAAACTTTAATTGAGGCAGTCAACTCTTAAATTTCAATGAAGCCAGTCAAAAATCAGTCAGACAGGAACAGTCAATACTTATATTTCAGCAAGATCAGTCAATAATCAAACTTCAACTTATGCAGTCCATTCATAAATCTAAATAATAGTTAAAATTCAAATTCAGACAGGAATAGTCAACACTCAAATTTTTACTAAGACAGCTGATACTTAAATTTCAAAAAGAGCAATGAAAAATCAAACTCCAAGTTTTTTATACAAGTCTAGCATCAGAAACTTTCTGAATTTTTTAACTGAGTATCATTAAATTAATATAGGTGCCAGTACATCGACTTTAGTAGCATCGTAAGGCAAGAGACCACATGGCTTGTGCCAAACTGTTTGCTGGTATGAACTAACTAGGCTACATTACAACCTGGCCAGTGCAATGAAGTTTCAGAAACTCTGGCTTTTCTTTGAGAAATTGTTCTTTTAATAAAGATAAATGTGTAACAAAACTGAAACACAAATAAAATTTTTTTTCAATTTGTCCACTCTTTTCTCAAATAAATATACAGGTATAACACATTTCCATGGATAAAACAAACTGCATTCTATTATAAGACCAACTATAGTATATCTGGTTATGTTAAGTACACTACTATTATAATGTAGGAAGGAATGTTTTATTGGGCTGTGTGAGTGTTAATTTAGGAATACATTTTATTTCATTCCTAATGAAATTATAATTGTATGTCATTCACTATATTTATAGCCTGATAGTAGAGCTGTTTTATTTTATCCATAATTTTATTTAGTCTCCAGCAATGTCATAGATACAGACAAACATATACTCACAGATGAACAGAAAATAGCCCAACGTAGTAATAATATTTAAAAAACTAAAGAAATTCTATTACATTATTTTACCTTGGTTCTAGCTTCCAATCTTTCTTTTGCTTGAAGACTGGCTGGTGATTTAGGTTGAATACGAACTCGTTGTTCCTTGCACCACTCTAGATGTCTGTCAAAAGCTTTTGGTCCAAAAAACCTCTCACAATATGGACATTTCTCATGATCAGATTTTTTAACAAGAGAAGGTGCATCACCTCCAGGATCGCCACGAGAAGCACGTACAGTATGAACTAATTCTGCATGCTTCTCTTTCCATTTTGACTATAACATTATAAGTTCAATAAAACTGTACTGTTCTTCAGTGATATTGTTATCTTAATAATAAATAAATCTGAAACTATTTAATATTACTGTACGAAATTTTAAAATTAATTCGTAATTACTTACAGACTATAAAACCTACATTTGAAAACAATTACAGAAATTAAGAGATCTTGTAGTAATTAAAAAATATTTGTTTGTCCTGTATGGTACTATCTTTTAAGTATTTTATACATTAACTTTTACTGTACTGCAAGTAACATATAAATGCTAGTGCTATTACAAGATATCAAATTAATGTAGAGTTTTCATGGAAAAAATATGATGTGATGCTTATCTGCCATTTGTGAAGTTCTATTATTGAAAAAAATAAGACGCTGTTTAGAAAATGATTACTACAAATTCTCCTTAAATTTTAGCATTACAGATTTATAGATGAAGACTCACAATTCAAATTGAAGAAGGGTAAATATAACAAGGCTAAAGTTGATTGAGTACACAGCAGTAGCCCATTAATTGGAAATAAACAATAGCCCAAAAATAAACATTACAACAAAACCGCAATTATGATAGGCTATTTTTGTATCTTACAAATTATTACTTAAAAATACTGTACTAAAAGCACAATAGATAGTATGACATCATCAACCGGAAAATAATTTAAATATAAAAGAAAGTAACTGTGAGCCTATGCATGTTTCATAAAAGGTGTGCATTATTTTAGAGTATGATCCAGCAGGTTGAATATGAAAAAAAATCAATTTTACATGTGTCCCAAAACCCATAGTTGAAATGGTTTGATAGAATTGAAACTCTGTACAAACATTTAATAGGTAAAGACCTACTATGAAAAATAATCACATTGACCAATTGATTTGCTTTGAAACAGTAGATATTTCAAATTTTTAATATGAAATATCTCAAAAATCCTGATTTTACAAAAACTGAAAAAAGTACATGTTTTACTAAGTTCTACTATGAATCTCTAACCACTAGCCTACTACTGCATTTGGATCATAAATAGGCAAAATATGAGTTTTTGTTTGGATAGTCATTGTACGTTTCTTCTAGAGAAGGAAAACATCCTATCTAGAGACAGGAGAAAGTGGTACAACAATGAAAAAGAAAGCAGAGCAGAATTTAACAAGATAACAGGTATTATTTAGTTCTGTACAGGAAGAGATATGTTAAAGGGTGTGCGAACAAAGAAAGTAATAAAGTACCACTCCAGTTAATGTTATTTACAGAGACCTGACAGGAAATCCTAAGCACTGACAAATCTAAATGGAGAATATCTATTTTTGACTCCCTCCAGACTTCTTCTAGTTATGTGTGAAGGATAATTCTATTTATGTTACACAAGTAAAACAATTTTGAAGAACTAATGTTTACCTATAAATTTAAACAGTTTTGTTAAATTCCTTATATTTTACTTTATTACTAATATAAGTTACTATAAAAATGTACCTACTGTAAGTAACTTTTACTGTACTGCAAGTAACATATAAATGTTAGTACTATTACAAGATCATCAAATTAATGTAGAGTTTTCATGGAAAAAATATGATGTGATGCTTAACTGCCATTTGTGAGAAGTTCTATTATTGAAAAAAATAAGATTCTGTTTAGAAAATGATTACTACCAATTCTGCTTAAATTTTAGCATTACAGATTTATAGATGAAGACTCACAATTCAAATTGAAGAAGGGTAAATATAACAAGGCTAAAGTTGATTGAGTACACAGCAGTAGCCCATTAATTGGAAATAAACAATAGCCCAAAAATAAACAAAAACCAGAATGTTGTATTGTTTTATATGAAATTTAACATTTTTATCTCTAAATATGATTAAATCTAACACAATTTTAACAAAGAATCATAGGCAAACCATTATTTTAATACTAAATAAATGATAGTCAATAACAGGGAATTTACAGTACAGGCTTTTTCTAAAGCCAAGGAATAAAAATTATAAAAAATCATAGTTTTAGTCATATAACATTTAAAACAAAAGCTTTTATGATTTAAAAAGTAACAATTTAAAATACACATACTTTTATAGTAGAGTTCAGTTCTTTTTACTTTTTAATCACAACCGTTATGGCAAAATGGACAAAAAATTATATTTTTCAGAAGGATATCTTGAAAATATTTTCATATTAGTATAGAAATAAGGTTGTAATCAAAGATTAATAATGAACACTGCTCACAGGCGTACAGTGGTAGATGTTAAGAAACAAAACAGCATCAGTGCTGAAAGTGATAATGGACTGGGAATTGTGCACTGGTTGGTTGGGAGTAGAAGCTCAGAGCTAGAGAGAAAAAGTTGGAAAAAAATGAAAGAAGCAGTATGAAGACAGTCAGTGGCTGGACAAAGAAGGGTTGAGACTAGGAGTCAGAATACCATAAAGGACACTTTAGTCAGACTTAATAATAGTACACAATAAAAATATTAGAGATTAACATAAGCTTCAGGATTATACACATGAAGTTGTTCCTTATTTCATAGTCTGTCTTTCTTGTTGTTCATTTTTTATATTTAGTTGTAGAAACATTTGACTTCTTTTTACTTTCTTCCAACTATAGCAGAGAAAGTATTGAAATAATATAAAAAAATATACATGCAAATTTGAACAGATCTTCAGTTTTATACCCTTAAGATAAAAAAAAGGTTTAAAGTGGATGTCCATCAATTTTTGCTAGAACAAAATCTGTATGGTTCAAATTACAAAACTCAGCATTTCTGAAACTTCCAATAAGAGGATTTTTAAATTAGTTAGCTGTAGCCCCAAAACAAAGGGGGGCTTACTTTTAAAAAATATTTCATTCTTTTCTCAAAAATTACTCTTAAAATTTTGAAAAAGAATTCATTCAAATGTAAAAACTCAAAAATTTATTTTCAATGTTATTCTCCCTAAAATATTTTAGTTGACAAATTATTTTAAAAAATAATGGTGACAATGCAAATGCATAAACCTATTTTTCAAAATCAAACAGATTTTGCTTAAATTTTAATCATACTAGTAAAATCATGACTCAAATCAGTGTACAAAGTTTGATATTTTATATTCATAAGAAATTTAACTTGCTTTTATTTTAAATTTTGTATATTGACAAACTATTATAATTTTACTTGTATCATTATTATTTGAGCAAAGTTTTTTGACAATGGTTTTGAGAAATCAGCTCTCTGATGTTGTTACCAATATTACCACTGTCAACAGATACTAACCTGAAATATTCAAGAACATAGCAACTTATGCCATATGGTTATAAATTTGAGAAAAAGTGAGTGCCATTTTTTGTACCATTTATTTGAAATGACAGCTGAGCTTTAGAGTAGGAGTAGTAGATACTTGTCAAAAGTGTAGGCCTGCTCTTCATACACCAGTCACTAAAGGTCTCATTTTTATATGTCAATTAATGATAATTAATGCAATAGTAACCTAAGTCGAAAAAGACCTATTCTTCTATTGTAAGTAAGCTTTCAATAAATATCCAGTACAGTGAAACTTTAACCATCAACCTCTTTTAACCATCAGTTAATCTCATAATAACCTTTTAACCTGATAATAACAACATACAATTCCCAGTGCTTAGTATACACAGTAACCCTATCGAGATAGCAGTGAAAAATAGTTTTTGTTTTATTGCTGAACAGTGCAGGTGCAGAAATAGGGCACTATTTATTGATGAGTCAGTCACGTTTTGGTCACTTATTATGATAAGCTATAGTGATTGGTGTTATTTAAATGTTATTTGTTGCTTTGAGTAGTAGCTTATTGTAGCTGTTTCAGCATATGATTAAGACAAATGATTAGAACAGTATAAGAAAAGAGTTTTCTATATAAGTGATGAAATTATATTTCATTTATTGCAGCACATATAATAAGTTTATATACATTCATATTTTTAATCTTTTGTTCATATACAATGTAGGCCTAAGTTATGTTTAAAGGTTTTCTGTTGTCGTTTTTACACTCATGGTCCCAGTCTTCACCCAGCCTTTTAATCCAAATTTCACTACACACACTCAAAAGTCTGTTACATGTAGTTTCAGCATATTTTTGACATAACCTATTTATTTCATTAGCCTCTAATCTTTACAAA